>VZSC01010417.1:237114-340078 GCA_013398225.1 Steatornis caripensis | reverse complement strand
TTTTTTTTTTTTTTTTTCTCCCTGTCCTATCTTTTAAAGGCCTATCCTGCAGGGAGGGGAGGGCTGGTTATGGCGAGGGCTTTCATCAGGAGGAGCTTCGCGCGCCGTCGCTCCTCTGCGCGATGGTTGTGCTACCGGCTGCTTTCCTGGCTGCCTCTGCTTGGCACCTCACTGAGGGCAGAGGGGCTTTTCCTGAGGGACAGCTGTCCGCTCCCTCTGAGAGACACGTCTTCCCTCAGTTACTACACTGCACAAGACTATTCTTAAATACACGGCAGTAAGTAACAAAGCTACCTGAGCATTTTATCCCTGCTCAAAGCCCTGCTTGCCCTCAGACTGCTGCCACCTCCCCAACCCAGTAAAACACATCCGTTTTTGAGGAGGGGCTAAAAAAAGCAGCTAAAAAGAACAGGCTAAAAAGAGTTAGCAGCTGCTGCATGAAAGTTGCTTATGCAGGATTGCTGCAAAATGTAGGAGATTTTTAATTTTTGTCTGTGGGTGTGATGGGGATGCTTGTGTGAGGGGGAGTGCACTGCTGCGCTGAAGACGTGCCCAGGGAAGAGAAAAAGATATCAAAGGCTTAAGTCAAACCCCTGGTTGTGCTTGTGAGGTAAAGTGGGTCTCCTGTGTTAGTTTATCTCTGAAGGACGTAGGCTTGATTCTGGATCTCTAGCAAAAGCCTTCAGGAAAGGAGCTTTTCGAAGATGTCTGCAAGGCTGAGGACAGGCAGCACTGAAAGGAAGAGCTAAAAATTAGGATAGTTTATCCCAAAGAGCTAAGTAAATGGCCAGGGAAGAACTGACAAAAATACAGATTATCTGTATATTCACATGTTCACAGTGAAAAATACACTGTGATAAGTGTATGAGACTCAAAAGGTATGGCCTGCTCTGTTCCTCTGCCACAGGCTTTGAGCATCCCATTGGATTCTCTGAGTTTACATTTTAATTCTCAAGGAAATGCAGTTTCTGGCTAACTGGATGAACCACTATTACTAGTGACAAAAGGCAGGAAACTCCCTGCTCTGTTGCAGAAAGAAGTTACTACAAAGGGATTTATCCTGTATTGGTTTGCCAAAATGTTAAAATCCTTTAGAAAAACAGCACTCTATTTTTTTCTACTACAAGGGGTTTACTTTGTTTGTGAACAAACTTGGTTTGCAATGAAGGAAAGAGAAGTAGCCTATAAGAGTGATGTTTTCAGTTTGCAATGTTAAAGTCTGCATGCTGCGATTTGGAAGGCCTGGTATAGCCTGAGAGTTTCATTACTGGGCTAGTACTATTGATCAGCATACTATTCCCAGATATTCTTGCACTTCAGATTAAATCTGTGTCCTCTTCAATGATTAAACTGGGATGATACGAGACATCCTACAGTGTATGCTGTTGTTACTGAAATTCATTTCATAAATGGTGTTCTTAGCCAAAGAAAGTCTTTGTCAAAGTCTTTCTCCTTTGTAGGTTGGCTCTAATTCCTAAATGTATTTTGTATTTGTATTTTGTATTGCTTCCATCAGGTTCATTCAATCTTAAAAAAACAATCTACCCATTTAAACATAGAAGACTATCATGTGCAGTGCATTTTGTAAACTTATTATGCTAAGAGACAGTCACCCAGATTGGAATTCAGGCGTGCTGATGGGAAGTGACACTATTGTGGATTGTATTTCTCTTTCAGGAATAAAAGGTAGGCTTTGTTCACAATGTCAGTTAAGCCAGCACTAAATTCACTCACTCAACTTTCTGTACCTGATGTCAATTCAGGCATGAGCACACATTTCTGACAGTTCTATTAATAGAGGACGTGACTACAGCCTTGAGGACTGAAAGGTTATACGAAACAGCTCTATTTCTATTACATTCTATTAATCAAAATAATCCTGAATTGTTCACCATTAGGTCACTCACTGACAGTCATCTTACTTAAGAAGGGAAGCTTTCTACGGTCTCTTATGGCTTGTGTATGATTTTCCTTGTAAAGAACATAGCAACCTGTGGACTAGGAGAGAAAGGATATGGTTTAAGCTGGCACAGATGACCTGGATTCCTTTATTCTGGCAGCAGATTCAATCCTACTTTATAAAAGTAACATGTGTTTCATTATAGGAAGCATTGGTGACTTAAAGTACTCTTGCTCTGTCAAATCAACTTGCATGCAGCTGCAAAATGTAGAACATGGCTACTGCTGCTGAGGGCAGGTGTGTGACCGAGACATAAACTAGTTTAGTGTTTCCTTACAGCAATAAGGACTCTGTGGAATACTGCCATGAAAATGAAGCCGTCGTGCCACAGCAGAGTGGGAACTCTGTTGGCTCACAGTTCATGTTACCTGTCCTTAAACACAACAGGCTGTCTGAAAAGACATAAAAAGCCTTTCCCTGGCTAGATGAAATTATCTTCTGTTAATATCTACTTTCAGTACTCCCTATGCACAAACACCTTATCCTACTGTTTGCTGAGGCAACACGCAGTACATTTTAGGAAAAGATCTCAAGATAGGAGAGATTGTTTTCTTAACTTTTTTTTACTGTCTCTGGCACGCAGCCTCTCTGCAACCATCTCTCCCATCTCCACATTAAACGGCAGGGCAATAGGAATTTAGATTGCTTTCTCTTTCCTGATACCGTTTCTTGTATAATGACTGTTCAGATCTTACAGCCATTTGCTGTGGTCCTTACTGCATTAATCTTTTCCTTTGGCAAGAGTATGTTATCATAATCATTCGTCCTGGAGTTAGAATAGGAAATCCTGGAAGTTTTTCTGTCACCTTAAAAAGGATCAAGGTTTCACATTCAGCATCTTACTTTGCCTGAACGTGATGTCTTTCGTTTGACTTTCTCCCCCAATTCCTCATTCATGACACAAATCACAGATTACACTAGTAGATCATTTCTGTTCAGTAGAGAGTCTTCCAGCTGGATTCACACTGTTAGCAACATCTGCTCCTCTACTTCAGCTTCTTGGCAAAAACAAAAAGCTAACGGTAAGATAGACATAGCTCCCTGTAACATGTTCTGCAATGTTCATGTAATTTTACATGCTGAAGTCAGTGAAGAGACATTTTAAATGGTAGCAATTTGAGGTATCTGTTTTAGGCTTCAAAAAAGTTCCTGTTAGACAAACGGGGACCATTTATACGTCTATTATGTTTGCAGGCTTGAGTTTCTTTCCATTTATTATCGAGCAAACAAGTTGTTTTCTTAACAGTAAAGGCTAAGTATTTTTAAGGGCTTATATTCTGGATCCAAATTGTCACCAGGAAAAAGTATCCATTTGCTGAGCTGTGGTGGGCCAGTCTAGCCCCTTACACTTGTTTTTGGTGTGCATTCCCTTATACGTAAGTAGTTTGCTCTAAGGAGTCGCTCTTTGAAAGAACCTTGACTGAGTTTGCTTGTGAGTAGTAAAATCCAAATTACTTCTTCATACATTATATGCAAAAGTAACATTTGGCTACTACCATGGATCTGTATCATAAAAGAAAGTGATCTGAGAATTCCTTGTTAAGAGAGAATTTTGGAAAAGGGAGACAACAATTCGCTGTATTTTGTCTTCGATTCATAGCTCTCCACTGGCTTGAATAAGAGTGTAACAAGGACCTAAAGTTGTCTTGTTTCCAATTAGGTATGACCTATAAATAAAGCAGGGGACTAAACCTGGGCTGAACACATCAGTCTGGCCAGAAGTATTTTGTGTAAGTTCAAGGCTACTCCTGCATAACAAGTTCAAAAGTTTAGCTGTTACTCAAATGTTGTTGGGCTTGTGTTTCACTGGGAAGTGGCGGGGTGTGTGAAGAAGAGAGATTTCCTGGAAAAAATGGACCAGTGAATCAGTAGCGTGGCAAACAGAGAGAAACCTGGTACAGGAATTGCTGCAGCTGCTACAGCACATCTCTTCAGAACATACCTCTGTGCAGAGTATGATGAAAATGTTTATATTTACTTGTATTGTAGCAATGTTTAGATTCTCCAACTAAGATCAGAGTCCCGCTGGGTTCACACTAATCCTCGATGATCTCCTGTAGAGGTAAGAATCTCCATTCTTCCGTAAGAGTCCAAATAGTTAGGATGGACACGTGTGGCAGTCCATGGTGCTAAAATGTCTTGCCTAAGATGCCAGAGCAAGCCTGTGCTGGAGCCAGAAATAGGAGCTGGTTCTGACTTTCATTCCCGGATACATGAAACCACAATGGTTTTAATGTTCAAACCTTGCCGTGTCTGTCATTCCTGAATAAATCCAGCAGTACTCCACCTAGGTCACTGACCACAGATAAAGGTTTCAGTTGTGGTATGAAGCGCGGAAAGCGGTCGCTTGAGCTGGGGAGCAGGTATGTAGATGTAGATTAAGTTGTTCATGGAAGGGTGACACCTAAACAAAGTATTTTGACATGACTTTTGGATAAGATTTCTGGTATGAACCAACCTTCATAGGAATGGTCATGGTAAAACAGTCTCTGGAACTGCAGGAAATCCGTGTGGATTCTTATGGTAGTGTTTACTCAGGCTTTTGGCAGGAAGGCGCTGTTTAAGACCTGGATAAACTAGAATGACCGTGCTCTAAACTTCATTTGTATAAGCTTAAACTATTACTTAAACAGACAACATTCTCAACTGGGAAACTGAGAATTTGCCTAGTCATTAATGTTAGGATCAGGGTAAAATGCCCACCTGATACCTGCTCTCTTTACACAACATGGACATAATTTCTTCAGAATACTTTGGATTTCTTCCCTCATTATTAATGAGAAACAATTGACTTCAAACACAGCAGAAAGTAAAGTAATGATGAAAGACTGGCTTGAATGCCAAAATAGTTATGGGAAGGGTTAAACTGAAACAAAAAAAATTTTCTAGCTCATATTTCTAAAGAACTGAGTGTGAGAAATTTTTGTTTGGCTACCTGAAATTAGCATGGCCTAATTGATGATCAGTTTAATATACCTGATGGAAAGCAGTCGTGAGATCCACCGCTGTGTCAGTTTTCAATCATTGGAACAAATACAAAGATGTGAAATAATGAGGCAGGTAGTAATTGATTTGCCTTTTCTGAAATGCTTGCATGTTATTGGAAGAAAATAAACATCAGTACTCTTATTTGAAGAAAACAAGGATATATATTTGAGAATGGTTATTTGTATATAAATTTGATGTCAGAAGTTAGAATACTGTTTTCATTACTGCCTTTTTCTTTTGTTGGCTTAAAGCAGAGATTTAAATAATTGATTCATGATTAAGAATGGCAAGCAGGAAATCTTAATTTACATGATTTATTTTAATCTTTTTTACATTTATAATTCTTAATTCTTTTCTTAAATAAAAGCGGATTCCTTGTGCTTGGCAGGACGTTACTTTTTGTCAGTCAGAAGACCAGGAATAGTCACCAGTTTAACATTAATACTACCAGATCTTGTCCACCCAGAAGTTAGAGCTAATCAACCTTCATCTTGATTTTGCTCATTGTTTGGAAAAGGGAAAAACAAGCTGGCTTCCTTTTTCAAGTCCCAGTTTAGTTTTCATCTCTGGATGAACGAGTAATCCGAATGAACTTGTTGAATAAATTGAAACAAAGAATTCACTTTTTCTGCACCAATAGGTGAAGGTCGTGTTGTAAAAAGCTGGTTCAGCACTCAATGTGCTATTTCTAGCCACTTACTCAGTGACACCCACCAGTTTGGTGTTTTGGCTTTCTCTGAAATTTCTGCATCAAGCCTGGACTGCTTGTGTATTTTGTACTTAGTGATTCTGGATCTCACTGTAGTGTAGGCTGCCCTTATTTCACATTTTATTTTAAATAGGGCTGTTTGTAAAAGGACATATGTACTTGGTTTAAAACAAAGAATGACACTAAAAATTGCTTTGGCTTTTAAACTGGTAAATTCTTTGCTTTTGCTCACATTTCGCAAGTGTGTCATAGTTGATACCACTTACCTCAAATTGTGGCTGATAATTGTTCGTTAGAAGGTATACAAAGTACTCAACAATAAAGTTGCTTTTTTCCTGGAATCGTCTAGAACAGTAAACTTGCAGTTCTTTGAGATACACTCATATTTGTATGTGACGTGTTCTAGTACCTTTGTTAGTACAAAATTAGTACAGTGCACAAAAAGGAAGAAAATACGTAGGCATGACAGGTAGGTATTTTGTACCAAATTGCCATAGAGATTAACGGAGCAATGGGTGTAATTGTAACCTGCATGAGGGCTGTACATGAGCACAAGGAACACGACCTATACAGGCACGGTTCAAGAGGCAAACCCTTAATGTGAATGCAGTTATACAATACATGAGGATTAGACCCATTTGGGAAGCAAAATACGTTAAAACAGTGTAACTACAGACATCGATGGGCTGTAGTGTTATTGTATATAATACAATATTTGCCTCTACTGGAAAATTATACTGCCATAATTCTTGTAATATACACAGGTACTCTGGCACTGAATTTAATTTCTACAGAAACCCAAGGAAAAATGGGCTTTGAAGCAGACAAGGAAATACCAAGCAGGCCTGTTGCTGGAAACAGGTGAGTGGACAAAAGGTATGAATACCTCCGACCTGTGGAGTCTGGTAACTTGCTGTGATTTTGCTACAGTGCTGGATTTTTCTGATCTNGTGGTCCTTTTTGGATATAAAATTGGATATAACATTGATGAAGCTAGTTAAACTCCTGCAACTATTCTAAACTTTGAAACAAAGGTTCTTCTTAACTTTGTTTAACTTAGGGCTTTACAATAATAAATTCTCGTACTTTTTTTCAAGTAAATACACCAGCTAAGTTGTCATTAATGCTCTTATTGATAAGACTTGTAGCATGTGAGTATTACCTTCTTCTAGATGTTACATTTAGCTTAAGACAACAGCATTACATAACAAGGGAACATGATTAAAAACTAAATATTGACTATTAATGAAGCTACTCTGACGTATAGACTTTGCAGGTTGCTGGCTCATAAGAGCAAAGAGATAATAGTTTTCACCGAACTTGTCTTAAGCAAAAGTAGCTACTAGAGCCACGAGAACAGAATCCTTTTATTAGCAGCCTGAGACTCTATACTATTATGGTGTATCAAAAATGTGTAAAGTGTGCAAATGCCAGCATGATTCCAGGCAATAAAGGACAGATTTTGTTCATATACCTTTTAATTTTGTGTGGAAGACCTTTTGAGACCTTCTTCAGACCAGGTAACATTACTGGTAGCATAAAGAGGGAATGAAAGGAGATTATGAATGGAATGCATAGATAGAAGTGTAAGATATGAATGTCTACTTTTTAGTTTAGTATTATTAAGTAATTAATAAATATAAGTGATTCATATCGTGGTTTTATTACTGTGGTTGCAAATTTTGTAAAGAACAGTGTATGCAAAATAGAGCCTGAAGAGCCAAGTGCTGAAGCCTGGAAACATCTTGTGCATTAATCAACAAAAATCAGATGTTAAGTAGAACTGTATAAGTGTTTCAAAGTTTTAATGTTTATTGTTTTCTTTTTCCCTTGTAAGGATGATGGTAGCATTTCCTTCAGAGCTAGGGACTTGAGGTCCCTTTGCTTTAGCAAAGGAAGCTGGTAGCAGAGCAAAGAATTCTTCCCAACTCTTCATCTCCCAGATTACCAATGTAACTGATGGACTCTCCTTCCCACACTTTAATTTTCTTTTGCTCCATGTTCATGGATTTTTTGGGGTTTTGTTTCATTAATAGCGGACATTTGATTGGCCAGGGTTTTTACAGACTTATCACTAGCTGATTAGAATCAAACAGAAGATGCCTAGGAAAATAGTGACTCTGGCCACTTTCTGCATTTATTCTCTCGTTGGAGTGGAAGCTACCCTCTGCCTAAGGTGTGTACCTATCAGTGGTAGTATAGATGTATTTTAATCCCAATTTCCTATCGGAATTGCTTCATAACTTGAAGTACTTCCAAATATTTGCACAATAACTGTCATAAACATCAGCATCCCGGGGTTAGTATAACTAAGAGCTTCAAAATGACAAAAGTTTTCTCTTGTTGTTGGCAGAATTTGGTTCCCAGTGCTAACATTTATGCATGGCTATAGGGAGTTCACATACTTACCCTTACCAAAATGGTGAATACAGCTTGTACTTTGCCTTTCTAGAAGCATGAAAGCAACAGTAAATTTTGTTTGTGCAGGACGCTCTTCCGGGAAGGAAAGACATTTTCAATACTAAACTAGATTATTCTTAATTTAAATCTCTGTTTATTCAAGTTTTTAGCTAACCCTAACTTTAACATTCTCTGTAGTCATTAAAATACTGTGTTCACTTGCAGAAGCGTGTTCTCTTTCAGTTTGGAGATAGCGAGGCTAGGAAGAAAAAGTCCTCATAGGGAAAGGCCTCCATTTTTGTTCTGTCAATGCTTGTCCGTTTTTCATTACTCATAATAAGTGGCTCCTTATCTGTTATGCTGTCATCCTAATTAAGAGGGCTCTGGCATATACAAGTGAAGTCTGCAGTGGTCAACTAATGGTTCTTCTGGGGATGAATGTTTCACTGTGGTAGAAAGGTCAAAACACACGTTAAACAAACATTTAATTCCATAGGTTTTTTTCCAAATCCTTGCAGATTTCACAGCCCTTTTCTGCTATAACTGTGGCAGAAGCATCCAGAGTCCTAAGAGGCAAGAAATCCAGTTATCAGATACACCACTAAAAGTGAGCTTGAGCTAAAAAATGGCAAAGGCAAAAGCAGTTCAATTGGTTAGCAAAATAGTATCTTACTGGTGCACAGTAACTATAATGCCTCCCTTCTCTTGACCTCCGCGAGCTGTTCTGCACTTGAATAAATCTTAGATAGAAGAGGAAGCTCTGTTCCAGTGATGTGCAGCTTCCTCCTTTGTCTGATGTTAATGCAAAATGTTCTCACTTGCAAAGAAGGTTTTTTCTTTTTACATTTTTTTTCCAGAGAAGAAGGAGGGAACAGTTAATAGAATTGGACTGTGTTCATCTTTTACTGCTTTGTGATTATAGGCTGGAACCGTAATTTCTTCTGTTATACCTTTTGAGGCAGAATTCTATGGATACAACTGAGGAGACTGTTACCTGTGAAATGAGTTATTTAGGTAAGCACCCTAAAATTTTTTTCATAAAGTTGCATTTTGTTTCCTAATTAAAAAGGTGTAGGAGAAGAGTCTGAATTAGCCTCCCTGCCCAGCCAAAAGCATGATCTGCATTCCAGGGAGTTTTAAGTTATATAGAGTTTATTTGTCAGTAATAATGAAAAAAGTGGATTTTACAGTATAGAATGTGTAAATTTTATTTACTGCTATCACAGGGCTAAAGTATGCTTATGCTGGATCCACACTGTGTTTTGTGCTAGTACCCAGGCAACGTGAAAGAAAGCATTTTAAAAGGGAATTCAGGCTGAGAAGGTAAAAAGGATGCAGTAGCTAAAAATCTAGCATTTATTGAAACTCACAGAATGAGAATCTCCCAAGCAGATATTTTCCAATTAAGTGTATAGTGAAACAGGTGGTCCAGCTGGTTTTCTTGAAGTTTTTTGCTGACAGATGTCTGCTCATAAAATGTACTGGACTCATAGAGATTATTAGTCTGGATGGTTCAATCCCTTGCTATGTATTTGTTCCACAAGATGCATGCAAAGGCAAAAGACGCAAATTGAGTGATGGCTCATACTGTTAGTTCTGCCTGCAAAGGTCTGAAGAAAAACTGTTGGCAATCTCATCTTGATTATTCAGCTACTAAATTTTATTCCAAAATACTAAGTATTTCATAACAGTATTTTAACTCCTTAGCAGTTGCTACCTGAATGTTAATCATGACTAAATGTGCCCACAAGCAATACACTGAGATAGAGCAGATTCAACAAACTACAGGTGCAGGATTTCTAGCAGCTAGCTCAGGCTGTATATTCCAAAGAGAATAACAATTTGGCAAATGTGCATCACTCCGGAGGACTGAAATGCAAGAAAAATATACATGTTAGTAGATGAGTCATCCCTGGAGTTTTGCAATATGGTCTTTTACGAGAGCAGGACAGACTATTCATTCTGTAATATATCTGAAACTGAACTCATGCTAAATTTGACTCATGGTTACGTTACTTGAGTAGCCTGCTCTCATGTCAAGTTGGCCACCATTTTGTTTAAACTGTAGATCAAACTGCCGTCCCTCCAGACATGCAACCCAGATGCTAATGGCTTGGTCCAAGTTTGTATTTACATTTTATCATTGCAGACTGGGTTCAAAACCAAGAGTGATTTATTGTGCAGCCTTAGTTCAAATAGAGACCACAGTGACAAACCTTAAAAAACCCACACCCTCTTACCTAAATCTCCGTCACTCCGCAGCTTTTTTGTAGTAATTATTGTTGTCTTTGCATCTCCTTGGAGTGGAAGATTTCAGGTAGGCCCAGGCATGCATTTATTAAGCTGTCTGCCTACCAGAATTATGTTGAATTCCATTTTTCTGATCTTGTCAGACACTAAAATTACTAAGTCTTGCAGAAATCCTTATTTCAATTATTTGCAGAATCTCATTATTTATGAATTTGCTTCCATCACAATAGGTTTAAAATATGTTTACCTCCAAATGCAGACCACTCCCATATAGGCTTGCAAATACACACAAGCAGGTATTCTCTTTTGGCTACTTTATGTTCTCTGTCTGGGTGATGCATGAGAGAGGTGAGATACCAAAAGCAGCTTATTTCTTCATAAAACCAGTATTGGTAGATCTAGTCAACAATGTATATTATTCGGTTCTTTCACAGACTTTGTTGCAGTTTGCTGTTCAGTCGGTTAATAAGCTGCTTTTTGTAACATGTATAGAAATGGTTTTGAGTTAATCAGAATAATAAAATATTTTTCAATTTATATCCTTCTGACATCTTGTTTCACTATTCACGCCCCTTCTGATGTAGCTTTCTGGCAAAGCTCTGGCAAGACCTCTGAAGCTGTGCATGGATGCGGCAGCATCCACCATTAAAGGTTATTTGGATAAATAAATACATTCAAAGGCATTTTGTAGTAAATACTTGGAAATCCTTTCAGGGAAAAATGGAAGCTCTTACATCAGTTGTCGCTAAACAGTTCTGCCTGGATTGCAGGCATGGCGTGTTTGCTGGCAGTGTCCCACCTGGGTTTAGTTAACCTGACAGGAATACACCATCGGCTGTTACGCATGCTGTTTCCACGAGTCATAGTGGGTTAATGTAGCCCTGCCTTTGAGCGCACAAGGCATCTCTTCATTAGCTGCCTCCTACGCACACTGCTGGCTTGTTTCTTGCTCATAAGAATGGCAGCACAGGGTCGGGCTGTGGCCAAGTGAAGGGAGCTCCTCAGTCTCCCAGGTGGAGCACATAGCTGAGAGTGAACACCCAACAGGACTGCTACCCAGATGCTGAGTCTGCCTAGACAGACAGAACCCTCTAGATGAGCAATAGCCAAGAGAACTTATCTGAGTGCTCTAGTTGAAAGAAGCCAGCTTCCTAAACGCATAAACCTCCCATGGCTTAGCCTGCTGACTATCAGCCAACTAATTCTAGCTATCACCAAACGCACCTGTTCATTTGGGGAGTCTCAGTTGCATTTGTCAGGTTCAGCCATCAAAACAACTTTTGGTACCACAGCCAGATTCAGAATGGTGTAAGAAAATATGTTGCCGTGTGTGTGGACTCATGCCAAATGCCTAGAATAAACAGGTTCTGACTTGCTGCTACCATAGAAGGATTTAGCTGCTGGTGACTTCTTGCATGACACAGCTATGAGATCCATGCTTAAATGAACCACCACGAGAGCAGAGCTAGTGAAGAGACTATGTCAGGGATAAAAAGCTACTTTTTACATTGCATTGGCACCTGGCTTACCCATAGCGTAAGCTATGTACGCAAACACTGCACTTTGTTCCAAGACAGTCAGTCCACATCCTGACTGACAGAAATGAACAAATAAGGCAAAAAATACATTTGGCTATGAAGAAATGAGCTGTAATCTTGCCTAACAAAAGTTGACTTGTATTGTATAGCGATATTCTGTAGCCCACACAGCAAAAGTGGATTGTCACAAAGTTTTGCAGGAATTTTTTGGCATGGTGTTTTCTGCGTGAACATGAAAATCATAATCAGAGAAAAGGACAAACAGGCAGCTAAAGGCAGGATAGCTATGTAGGGATGAAGTCTATGAAAGCTGACAGAGTGAGGCTAAGCCACAGAGGGCCTTTTAGAAGCGACTTTGGACTTGTACCCAGCAGTGAAAAATGGAGTGGATGGAAGGCCATGGCTTGTGACACCGGTAAGGGAGAGGGGGGACAATGCAAAGGGAGGGTGATGTCTGGTACCGGTGATGGCGGCAGAGTTGTGGTATATTCGATGCTGAGGTTCCACATGATGACCTGGCTCACGAGTTTGGTGCTGCAGATGGAAAAATGACTGGCTAGTATAGCATCAAAAAGCATAAAGTGGAAGTGATGTCTGTGGAAGCTTTAATGGAGGGCAAAAGGGGAATCAAGAGTTTAAGAAGAGTTTAGAGCTGGTGGTTTGGTGTTTGTGAGGAACATTTTCTGTTTAAACTGACTGTCTTTGGAAAATGTAGAATTTGGAAATTCCACTTTAGGAAAGCAGAACTGAGTTCTTGCCACAACAATATTAGGTAAAAATCTGCTTTCAGCTGTCCATAAACATCAAGTTTAGCAGCAGATGTCAGGAGTTGAGAGCAAAACTCAAAGGGCATTTGGGTCAAGAGACATTTAAGCTATCCAGAGTGAGAATTAAATCCTGATGAGCTGCCCTGTGGGGCTTTCCTTGCAAGGTTTGAGATGTGGCTGGGCATCAAAGATGGAAAATATTCCTACTAAAGGATGTGGAGCCCAGATCCACTACTGCTTTGCTTCTAAAGAGAACAAAGATGGAAAAAAAAATAGCACAACTTGGACTGTTTCACTTCCTATTGCTAACGAGCCTCTGCTGCAAGCAGCTAAGATTCATCAGTTTGAGCTTCCAACACCTTGTTTAGGCTCTACTTCTGACTGTTGCTGTTGGTTTTTCCTAATTAAAAAAAAAAAAGAAGTGTTTGGGTAAAGGGTTGTTGCGGGAGGGGGTGGGGGGGGGCGGGAGGGGGGAGCCGCGAGGCTCTGCCCTGGCGCCGGTGTTTGAGCGCCACCAAGCGGCGTGGCTCGGCACTGCAGCGGCTGCCGGGAGCCGCAGGGGAGCGGCCTCCGCCGCCGCCGCTTCGCGCTCTCTTGTGTAAAGCAAGGCTGGCGTTCGCCTTGCCCACCTTTAAGGCCAACTGTAATTCTTCAAAGTAATGTTAACATTTTTGCAGATTTTTTTACCCGCGGTTGTGCATGTAGATACATTTTTAATCTCTAGAAAATTGTGCAGATTCTTTATTGCTTCTAAGCATAGTCATCTCTTGACTTCTTTGGTTTAATAAAGCAGTGGGATGCATAGATAATGTGACATCTACTCAGTGAAGGTTCTATAGTCTGTAGCAGAGGAAAAGGTAGTAGTGATAATACTGAATAGAGAGCAAAAATGGCATTCTGATTGTAAGTTGACACACTGAAATGTTCTGAGACACAAGCTGACTTGTGTGGAGCTCCCTTGAGCAGGAATGGGGAGAGCTGAGTGTAATCCTTATCTAAATCCTCTCTTAGAAAATTGAGAGTTGTGACCAAAAAAAAAAACCTCTCTTGAAATAAAATTAATATAGACTTATCCATGATTAAATTAAACATGCCTTCTTGTTCATAAAGAGCCAGAGCTTCATGAAATGAAAATAGAATGAAATAGTAGAGTGTTGAGCATGCGGAAGTAAAGGAGTCTAGATTTTACAAAATTGGCCAGGAATACTAGGTACTGTTTTGTTTTTCAGTTTAGTCTGAAGTATGAAACACACAGTTCTTAAAAAAACCCCAACCATAGACTCTTGTCTTCATGCATGAGTCATAAACTGTGATCAGCATTTGTTACAATTAGCTGCCTCACTCTTAAACTCTTACAGTTTACTGTTAATTTTTGCTTTAAACTTTCTTAACAGGATATAAAAAATAAATTACCTTCTGAAGCTGGTAATCCACAAAATGACTCAAAAGACACGTGACTAGTCATGTGTCTAAAAAATAATTAATATCATAAGAAAACTGATGCTGGAAGGATTGAGTAAGAATACTTTTTCAAATCTGAGTGGCCAGAAAAAAGACCAAGAAAGGTATCTACACACCCTGAAAGAACAAGGACGCTTTCCTGTCTCCTCCTTTCTTCCCCTTTCAGACCCCTTTTGGAGGGAGAAAGGGGAAGAAATCCTGTTACACAATTCAGAACTGTGGAATGTGCACAGTTCCAGCATGGGTGCAGAAAAGCATTTTTGTTTCCATCTCCCTTTGCTTAGTGTAGCATTCTGGGTTGGGTTGGGGTTTTCTTTGTTCGTTTGGTATTCCCCTCCAACACCCCCCCCATACCCCCCACCCCAAACGAGCAAGTAGTATGAGTCTTCTGCTTAAACTGCTGATTTGACCTAAAAGCTTAGGATCTGAAAAGGATTTTGTTCTGGGGGGTAGATCTGGCCAGTGCAAAGGAGATGGGCAGTAATGGGGAGAAGTGACTGGTCAGGTGGCAAGGACAAGGCTAGGTAGCCTTGTTTTAAAGGCCAAAGGAGGGGTGTGTGTAGCAGGAATAAAGATCTGAGGTGCAGAGAACGCAAATGACTTGTCCAGAGTTGCGCAAGAAGTCTGTGGTAAAGGAGGGCTCAAGTCTGAGATAGGCATCTGGTCTAGCAAACGAGCTTATCGTTTTTCCGATCTTCTCTTCTCTAGAAAGGATATTTTTAGCTCTGGCAACTCACTGAGACCTTAGTGAAGATTATTATTAATTTTGCATATACAGTGTCTCTGAGATAGTTGCAAAATTGTGCACTTTCATTTCTTGAATGCACAACGGATTCTTTTGCTTATGTTTATGTTTACTTTTCCTTGTCTTCAAGGTATAGCACTTCAGCACTTTTGCTTTTGCAAAAACACTGGACTGCAGCTTCTTTCTTTGTAAAGTTCTTCCTACTGCACGGAACATTTAATTTCCGTTTTCAGTGGCTGGGCTTCATTGCCGGAAATGACCGTAGTGATTGAAGTTCCTCATAGCCTGAACACAAAATTGACTTGTAGCTTGGTGCGCTGAGGAAACGCTTCATAATCTATGGTGACTTTCTGCCCTGGGAAATATGCAAAACCCTGGCGCACATGAGAACACAGGCTTGCAGTCCCAGCTGCCTCTTGAGGAGCAAAACTATGGAGCTACTGCAGCACATGTGAGACAAGGTCCGCTCACGTCACATGCAACGAACAGTGCAGCAAAGAGGCATTACCTTGTAGTTGCTGTGCTGTGCTATGCAAATTTAATAAATTTCATGGATTGGTTCATTGTACCAGGTGAGACCCTATTTTCTCCTTCTAAGGAAAAAGAAATCTAAATTCTCAGCTGTTCTGCTTTGTAGTTACAAATGTTTTCTAAAGTAAGGATAAGCTTTATGTCTTTTTAATCTTTGTCACTTATCTGCTTTAGCCTGTTGGTCATACTGTTAATGAAACTTCCAAATGTCAATCTTGAAAGACCAATACATGATGTATTAGTTATTAATGGTTAGTAGAATGCTTATAAAATCACATCTGTTAAATGCTTAAGATTCATATTTTTAAATCCAAGTCTCTTCTATACAGACTTCAGCATACAGAGCAACTAGTCTATTTTTATGTCTGGGTTCTACAGAGATTTGACAAAGAAGCTTCCCTTTATTGTATACAGCAGTTTACCAGGACTTCTTTGGATCTAGTGGATTAGATATGGCATTTCTTTATCTGAAGAACAGTGATGCCATTCCCTCCATTAAAAGGACAAAAATTATGTTGTCTTTGTCCAAGTTTGTTTAGGGGAGGCTTAACTTCTTCATGATCTGCTGGAAATCATGTGAATTCTGCAATGAAGAGTGTAACATGATTGTGTAAAGAAATCAGAGACCCACTTCCCTAAGTATCACCTACCAATTTACAGGTCGTTTTCTAATAAATAATATCCTTATTCCAAAATGTGATTTTTTTTTTTTTTTTTTTTTACCTAGCCGTGAACAGCAAAGCATTGCTTCTAGTACACTGGTGGGAAATCTGTGTTTACATTCTTTTGTTTAGCATCATTCCTGAGCATCTACCATGCTTCCAGGGATCTAAGTTATAAATTAGGAGGAAATATTTGTTGTGAACTTGTTATATTTTACTTCTGAGTGGCCTGGAAGTCATAAATGTTTTAAAACCTTGAAAAAACCCAGAGGATGGATTGTTAAATCTGGACTTAATGTCTAGTGTTAGTACACAAATAAATTGGTTTTACTATTTAGACCACTCAGAAATTTAAGACGTTTGGTCAGTATCTTTAAAAATTAGGTTTAGGAGTTTAAGCTTTTTCTTTTGTATACTTCTTAACCACACGTATAAGAGGGAAGGAAACAAGTAGGACTACATGCTGCATGATACTGCAAGACTGTTAGTGAAAAACTTCAATGTGTGAGTCTACTGTCAAGTAACTTTCCCTGGAGAAGGGCAGGGGATAGGAGAGGGAGAAAATATCTTCGAGCAAGAACTGGGATGCTAGGAGGGTATGCACTTGGAAGTATTAAGTGCAAGCAAGTTCCAGGCTCCTGTACATGCTTAACATTTTCAAGAAGGCCTGTGAAGGAAAGCTTGCCTACTGCTGAGGTTCTTGTGAGTGAGGTACCTTCAGGGACATGTAAGAATTCAAGAGCAGAAGTGAGGATAGTGTCCAGGCCTTTGAAATATCAAACATCTGCTTTAATGACAATATATGGCTAAAACACATTTTAGTTAACTACGACCTCTTGGGCCATGGGGGAGATCTGTAAATTGCAGTTTATACCACAGCAGTGTACTGTTCCTCTGCTAGAATTCAACTGTATTGTAGAATTCTTGCATCTGTACTTTTGAGTTTGGCTGTCTGTATGTATGAACATACTGTTAAACATAAGTTAACAGGAAAGTGAAGAAGAGGCTTGAGTATTTGTTTTAAAAGTAAACTGGTGGCAGTTGCGAAGTTGTGGTTTCCGGGCAGTTTTGTTCACAGGCTTTGACAGAGTTTGCATCAATCTTCACACAGAAAACAAGCCCTTCCACTTGTCTGCTGGAATTGAGTCTTCGGTTTGTTAAAAATGGTGATCATGGAGACTTTTCCCCATCTGATCTGTTGCCCTGTTCCTAGTTGTTCAGATCAATGCTTTGTAATTTTCCAATAACTGGTCAGACCAGTTATTTCAGTTACGCGGAGGGGATAACATTTTAATGGCGCTCAGTGTGAAAGTTACCTTGAGATGAAGTTGTGGATCAGTTTAAGTCTTGCATTAGCTGTGATTTGTCCTAAATACATTTTTAGTCCAAAACTGAAGTTTCTGAATACAGTATTTCTCTGTGTTAATAATTGGCTACCAGAAAGAATAGATACATTTGATTGTCCAAAATGTTTGAATGAACTCACTGACTTAAACTTCTGAGACCATTAGGAAAACCCTAATTGCAGAATATGTTCAAGAGTCATTGAGAAACAGCTATAAAACCTCTGGTGCTGCTGTTAGAGTAGACCTTGATCTACACTGACTACAAGTCATGTCAGTAAATAGCGAGGAGACTGATGATGTCGCAGCCACGAGGACTGTGAGAGAGCATGGATTTAGCTTTAAACTAGCTGGCTCAAGAATGCTTTTAAGTGGCTGCAGCAGCATAGTATATGGCGTAACATGTAAAATACACTGTAGGAACAGAATAGGTACCTCTTTCTAGCCTCACCCCAAGCTCCGTTCTGCTGCAGATCAGCTTCTGTGAACACAGCAGAAAGTTTACACAGAACTTCTTTTTTAAATGGTGGCTTCATCCTCTTAATAATGTTTTGATTTTGACTATTTTGACAAAAATAAAGCTGCAGGACAAGAAATTACTTTTTTAAGTGGTATCTTTCAATATCGGAGTAAAGGCATGCTTATCCAAAGCAGTATCTTCCACTGTTTTTATTTTTTTTCCAGAAATATAATGCAGAAATACAAGATAGGTGAGAAGGTAGGTCTGCAGCCTTGGCATGATGCAGAGATAAAAATTACTGTCTTGTCTCAACAGCATTCATGCATCCGTGAGGTGCCAGATCCACAGATCTTCCTTCAGTTCATTGCTTGTGTGACTTTCTTCCACACTTTTTGACTCTTCTAACCTTTTCCCACAGCTATTGAATGGTTAGGAATCAAGATGGAATTTCTGTCAGCCGTTTATCACAAAAAGAAATGATTGTTTGTGGTGAAGTTTGTCTTGTCATTGTCACCACTAAAAATCTTAATTTGTAAATCCACAGTTGTCTGTACCTCATCTGATCTCTGCAAAATTGTGGTGCAAATATGAACAGAATTATACGACTAGAACCATGATTTGAATTACAGTGGTATTTCCCTGGCTACGGGCTGATTTAGCCACCATTGGCTAATGAAGACCGTAGCCATTTGCATCCTGAAAAATCTAACATGCAGTAATTTGAATACTGTATATACTGAAAATATTAACAGTTGTTCTTAACAGAAGGAATTTCAACTCCTTTTAACATTTTAAGGTCATTAAGAAAATCTTAGGATTAGCTATACGAAGATAGCAATCTTCTGGCTGCAAAACTTTGCCACTGTTTTGTCCCTCGTTGTGTCTGTTAAACTTTGAACTGTAAACTGCTCACGTACTGAGGGTACAGAAGAAACAGAACAGTTGTGATCGAAATAGTGGGTAAACTGACTCTGATAAGACCTTTGTAGTGGAAGATCATGAATTTTATCTATAGGAATAAGAATTTTTAATTCTCTGTATAACTGTGCATGTGGTAGAGTAATGGTTTACATGTTAACTAGCAAGCTAAATGTGCTTAGCTCTTGCAAGCCCTGTTCTTGAAATAAATCTTTGAGTCAGCAAATGAATAGAATTACAAGGAGTGAGCAGGGTACTTCGCTGTCACTCAGAGTTTGACTCTGTTGCAGGGATCCTGTTAGATATACAGAAATACTTCGAGCTTAGCGATGCGGATACAGGTCTACTGCAAACAGGTAATAAAATCTCTTAAGTTCAGATAGTTTACTTCAGCTTGCATATATGTGGTCTGTTCCTAAAACACAGTCTAGTTACTTATTTCTTGTACTTCCTAACATGTGTGGTATCGCTCACTTCCACTTGTGGGCAGGCAGACTATAATGCAAAACTGAAACTCTTTGGTTCAGGGAAGACTGGAGTTGAGTCCTTCAAAAATCCCGCAGTATGTGAATCACAAAAGATAGAGGAATTTCTCAAGAAGTATACAACTTGAGCAATTCACATGTTTTATTTTTGTATAGGTTTTTTTGAATCCTCATTTATCTTCTTCTAAATATCAATTTACCTACTAATTCTACAAACTCCAACTGCCTTTAACCTCTGCCCTAAAAAATAGCCTGTGTTTGTCTGAGGGGTGAGGAATACATATGATGAAAATAATTTGACCAATATTATCTTTGCTCCTTCTTGGATTTCCAGTCTTCATCCTGTGTTACATGCTGGCTGCCCCCATCTTTGGATACCTCGGTGACCGGTACAACAGGAAAATCATCCTTGGAGCTGGTATTTTCTTCTGGTCTGGTGTAACATTAGGCAGTTCATTCATCAGTGAATTGGTATGTTGCTTATTGAGAGGGTACTATAAAAATAATCTGCATACATCTTGCAGGAGCTGCAAGAGAAGGACTTGCAGAGTCCTTCTCTGATGACACTTGGAAAAGCCGTCAGTGAGCACTCACTCCTCACTCCTGGACTAAACAGACTTTGTGCAGGAATGCTTTATGGGATGGTGGAGTCCAGCCTAGGCAATGGAGAACCCACACATTAATGATGGGATCTTATTTTTGTCCCAAATGTTTGTTGATTGTGACCTTACAGTGTAGCAGGTTGTTCGGCAAGCTTGTGGTCTATCGACCCTATCCTGTAATTCCCTCTGGGTGTCACTCTAAGGAGTCACTACTGTGCAGGAAGTGGAAAGCACAGCAGTGGGATGCAAGGGAAGCAGGTGTGAGTGGAGGGAATACAGACATATGCAAAAGGCAGTTAAATTCTTATTTGCTCTGGTACGTTTGATCTGCTAAAATGCACCTCTGTAATAGTGAGCTTTCTTTATTGCATGAGGTTTTTTGGACTATAATACATCTTTTCCCTGCAGTATTACTGGATATTCTTTCTTTCACGAGGACTAGTTGGCATTGGCACAGCCGGTTACTCCACAATAGCACCTACCATCATTGCAGACCTGTTTGAGGAAGGAAAAAGAACCACAATGTTATCTATCTTCTATATCTTCATTCCAGTTGGAAGGTTGGTTTTCTTGCTAGTAACTGACCTGTCTTTTGAAATTCTGTCTCACCATGCCTGCAATTCAATATACCCTGAGCCTTGATTAGATGTATTTTGATGTACATCTGCATTGGCTGTTGTAAAAGGATTTGTCACTTGCTTAGCATGTTTAAATAGAGCTGGTTAGGCTTATTTCTGTATTTACCTTGAAGAAAAATTTGCTTTTTTCCCCATCATTTTTTAGGGAGAATTTAAACTCTGAAAACTGGTAAGCTTTGAATAAAATATTGAGTCATTTCTAAAAGAAATATATGCATGGGGGCAGGTAATTTATTTCTGGGTTTTGGAAGACAAAAGCTTTCAGATACTTGGTTTACTTGACAGATTTTTCAAGAACCCTCCATTAAATGTCTCCCAAGGAACAATTGGCACTTCCCTCTACTCTTTTAGATAAATTGACATTGTGTCTGGAGAAGAGGTGGAGAAGGGCTTTTTAAGTTGTTCAGAGGCATATTCTTTACTAGAGCAGGCAGCCAAGGCTGAGCCCAGAAGTCAGATTAAAACTAAAGGACTTCCTGCAGGGCTTAATACCTGTGGCTAGCAGAGAGAGAGAGTAAATAATAAACTGCTTTATGGGCTGTCTGATCTGGGTTTGCAGTGTCATTGTACAGATTACGCGTTCCAAGGGGAATGTGGGACATTATTGCCACCATTTTAAGTCTGCTTGAGGAAGTTAGACTCTCTTTTTAATACTGGCTGGCAAGTAGACTAGCATAGACCATGAGGGTTGTTTCTGTTTATCCATTTTGAAAACTATGATGGAATACTCTGCTGTCCTCTGCTTAGCTGGCAAGATATGTCATTTCAGCCAGCAAGAATTCATTGATGCCTGCTGATTATTCCTTTCTGTTGCTTACAGTGGTCTTGGTTATGTCCTAGCAGCCGGCATGGCAGATGTCACAGGTGACTGGCATTGGGCATTCAGGGTGAGTTTTTCGCTTTCACTTATGGGGCTGAGCCATTCACTGTAAAATCAGAATAATCACTGGGGCTGGGATTACTTATGTTCATTGTGTTAAAAGAGGTGAACAGTGGAAGGACTTTCTAGTATGTGACTAGTCATGAGCTTGGTGTTGAAGAGAAGTCTTCCTGCAGGACAAGTGGACTATTTATGCCTAGCTCTTGCAGAATTAAAGCAGGCATAGGTGAAATTGTACAGAAGCCAGGGCAGGTGCTGATGTTCCCCTTACCTGAGGACACACTTGCAATGGTTGTCAGTGCACCAAGACCTTCTTGAACAGAGGAAAACGAAAGTAAAATGATCATTTTACTGGTAGCACCAGTATAATTGTTCAGAAAAATACAGAGAGATTGTTTTCTGAAATGCTGTTGGGAATAACTTCTATTATTTGAGGGTTTCAAGAAAAAAACCTTTTATATTCTGGTCATGTCATCATGATGTCTCTCCATACTGAACACGTAGTGCTTTAGAAGTACTTTGTTTGATACTCCTAACTCATCTATAAAATTAACTAGCAAGTACAGGATGAATGGGGAAGAATGCTTACTAGAATAACAGTCTGATGTTATTCAGGTAACACTGATGACTGCATCAGTGATTCTTGCATTTGTGGCCAGAGTACTACAGTACAGTTTTCTTTCTTCACATGTTTTTCTTCAGAATGAGAGGGAGTGATCCTGTATCTGTATGATGGGAGGGGAACATCTATTATTTTTCCTCCAAAGTCACCACAAATCACCTCTACTTCTTTACAAGTATGACCTACAAACAGGCAGTCACATCTGTTTCTGAACATAACTGCAATTCTCCAATATGTAATTCTAACACTGAATTTGAATTGCTGTGGGGTTTTCACTGTAAGAAAAAAGGTATCCTTGATCTAACCAGCCTTGTGTCTACAGGTAACTCCTTGCATGGGAGGTCTAGCATTGGTTCTTCTGATTCTCCTGGTCCCTCACAGAACCCAGAGGAGGACAGCATCACACAGAGCACTGAGCATCTCCGGCACAATACGAGTAGCAGCTGAGAAACGGGGTGTACGTAGAACTGCCAAGAGTACTTGGTGTCAAGATGTCGTATCACTTGCTAAGAAGTAAGTGATTTTAGCAACAAAGGTTCCCTCCGTTGAGGAATGACCATTTCATTATTAGAGACACGACCATCAGATCCTGCTCAGCTCCTTTGTATCGCGTGCTGTGTACAAGATGATTGAAAGACCATTAATAAAAATCTTTCTTCCACTCTTTTACAGGAATGCTACACAAGAGGTCAGAAATTTCTTTGCTTCTGCTATCCTCCCATTTTGAGGAGAGGGAAGGAGGCAAAGTTATGATGGCAGTGTGCTCCTGTTTAAATCCAGCTCTGCTTTCTAAGTTTCCCCTTCCCTCTTGCTTTAACACGTAGGGTAAACTAGATTGTCAGAAGCGCGTATTTTGCAGGTGTAACTTTATCTGTAATTCTTAGTGCTGAGGAAGGTTGGATCAGCATGTCTCAGGCAGTCTTTGTATGGTATCTGTGATCCTACTGTGCCTCCGATACAAGAGTTCAGAGTCTGTAGGACCCCAATATGGTTTATAAAGTAATTGTACATGTGTTTTGACCAGCTAACCTGTGGCTGGCAGATGACCTCTTCCCTTTAACCACGGAAAAATTAAATACCAGCTGACCTGCAGGACGAAGTAAAATAGTGATTGCAGCAAGTTTCTCACTGCTTTACCCTGAAGTCCGTGAAAGCCCTTCCCGGGGTCAGGGAGGAAGGGATGGATCCGGTTTGAGAACAGCAGGTGCCGCTCTGCACCTGCGCCAGAACTGTCTCTGAGCTGCCGCTGCCTGCAGGCTGCTTCCCCGGGGTCCCCGACAAATGCTTGTCGTTAAAGGCTTGCTTTCCTGGGACCTTGTCTGTCTTCGGCATGTTCCTCTGCTAGAGGATCCAGCGTTTTCTTACTGACATTTAGGTTTTCATCCAGAACAGCAAGTAGGTTAGAGATCCAGTTTGTTGGATCACAATTTGTAGGCAGTACAGTCTGAAGTGAATAAAAAATGAACTTTCCTGAATCTAAAATGGACCTTTCTGACATTTCAACAACTGGACTGTCGTCAAAGTTGCATTCCTACAAAGGTGTTCCTTGCAATCTCCAGCAATGTTGTAAAAATAGATTTTAATTTTCTTTTCTATTATCAATCAATTTCCAAAGCACAAGGACATACTGCCAAAAAACAGGTGGTTCCACTTTTAGTCAAGTCCAAGAGCCCTTTATCTTTAGAAGATGAAAAATTATGTTAATATTGTAACAGATTCTCTAGTCTGGTGGTCACCTGATCATTTGCAGCACTTTTTTATTTAGTCTTAAGGTGTCATACTTCTCTAGGACCTCAAATGGGACTTTCTCCTAAACTATTAACTAGAAAGAGACGAGTAAAAAGAAGTTTATTTTCTCCTAGAATAGGGCAGGAAGGAGACAAGATCTGGACAGTATTTAAAATGCTTCTCCTTTTGTCTGAAAACTCACTGTGGAGACTGAGAGTCTATTTTTACTTACCCAGGTAGAGTTAAGGAGTGCTTCAGCTGCTGCATCTTAACACTTTGGAAGACCTAGATGTTAGTCTCATTTATATTGGTTACACAAACAACTTAAAACCATCCTGAGGCACTTAGACTTGCATATAGAACACTTTAATTTAGCTACTAAGACATTAAATTCTTGCCCGCTCTCTGTTATAGTTCTGCTATCAAAATTTTCACAGCAATTGTTTTAGCAAAAGTTGGCAATGAAATCTGCAAGAGACCAGGACTGGGATTTAACATGAAATCAGTAGGTCATACTCTTTGCTCTAATTAGTACTTTACTGCTGAAGTTCATAGATAAAGCCTCATAAAAATTCACATCTTCAAGGGAGTGCATTTTGATTATAAGATGTCTGAATGAATTGTTTTGTTATTGCTTGAAATCCTGGATATTGCAGGTAGGCTTTCCCTTTTTCCTCATACCCCGTTATTTCTAGTATGTCTCATTTCTTTCTTTTGACTTTCAGTTGGAGTTTTGTCTGGTCGTCGCTAGGTCTGGCTGCCATGGCCTTCGTTACTGGAGCCCTGGGAGTGTGGGTACCCCTGTTTCTTTACAGGGCTCAGGTTGTCCAGGGCATTGTATCACCATGCCTCCAAGAATCATGCGATTCATCTAACAGGTGAGGTGCTCATGACTGTGGAAACAGACTTGGCAACACTGCACAGTGCTAAGTCACAGTCTGTTTCCAAAGGCAGAAGGTAGGATGTGGCTGTGAACACTTCCTGTGAAGGCAGTTGGGTGTGAATGTTAGCCTAAGTTGCTTCCAGGTATGCTGAGACACTCTGTTTGTTTGTTTATAATCACTCAGTTAACTGGAAAGATGCTGCCAGTCCTATTTGAGTAAAATGGAAAGAAGCAGGAACAGGAACACTTGCAGGGAAAGGAGCAGCTTTAGCAAGGGCACCTCAGTTGACAATGGACTGCACCCCAAGCTACTTAAATACCCATTTAAGTATGTTTAGATCCTATGTTTTGGTAACTTTCCTATTATATTCTTGTTAGTCTGGTTTTAAAACTCCTGCCACGTTGGCCAGGTCGTTGTGACTCCCAGCATAAAGCAAGCTTGATAAATTTGATCTAGTATCATATCATTACATCAAAACAGGATAATTTGGTCTTTTGAGTGACTGCCAGCAGAGCTCTGCTTACAGACACCATCCAGAGCAATAAAGATTCATGAATAAGTATCAAATGTTGAAAAGGGGAATTTACAACAGAAGAGGACTTTGAAATAATCATAATACAACTTCTAGGAGATCACTTTTCCCCAGATAGGAAGAGAATTTTTTTCCTTATGATGTGTTATCCAAAATAGAAAAATGTATTCAGTGCTCTCCTTGAGTCTTCCTGGCTACCCTCGGTAACAGTGAGCACTGGGACGCTTCCCTTCTATGTACTGCCTCCCTACCAGTGGCCTCCATACAAGTGTCCCTTCTTCCGGAGGTATCCCAAATGTGGTTTCAGTCTCTGCCTTCATGATGGATTTCCAAGAACTAACTGCTTACTACATTGTCTTTCCAGGTAAAGACAATTAAGGAGAAAAGCAGTAATCACACCTTGAGCATGTCTGCTGGTAACTGGGTTCTTTCGCTTTTCTGCAATAGAATAACCAAGGCAACTTAAAAGTGATTTCTGAGTTGCAGTGTAACTGGATGGATTGAATAGTCATCCACAAGTACTTCAGTGGGAAATGCGATTGTCTTTCCGTGGGTGCCACCATTGGGACATTACTTAGTAGCGAGTAATGCTGAGGAAGGGAGTGAACTCAGGAGTCCAGCTCAAGGTAGGCAGAGAAGCGAACAGTTTAAACTGTTTGGCTGTATCTGTTAACAAATACAGTTAAATACTTCCTTTATTAAGCTGAAGCTGTTAGCCTATGTTTTGTTTTCTAATCCACCTTCTGAATTATTATTCCACAGTAGTGTTGCTAGAGCAGACGTGGTGTTGAGGGAAGTAAAATGAAGAACCTGATAGTTTAACCTCATGTGCTGCTTCTTACAGGATGCTTTAAAAATAACCTTAGCATAAGCTAGTGCCAGAAGCAGCATAAGGCTGGTTTTAGACTGTTATTCCAGGGGGATGTAAAGAAACATAATACAAACAACCATGTCAGACCTGTAGCTGATGGTGCTGGAAGAATTGATCTGCATGTTCCCAGACCTGCCCAGGGATACTTCAAGGACATTTACCCCTCCAGCTGTTCAGCAGTTGCAGGCTTTGTTTAAGGATCAGGGCTGTGTCACTTAGACTCCCTGAAACACAAATTCAAATGGCACCTCAGCTGACTCAGGTCTCAATCCTTTCGAAGTAAATAAATAGGCAGTATGGAGTTTTTATTCAGGTCTTTGTGCAGACCCTTTCAAACAGATCAGACAGACAAGTGAGTATTCTCAGACCCTAAAAGATACTCTCAAAGCCTTTCCCCAGGACTAGGCTTCTGTACTTTCCTGCTCCCTGTCAATTGAACTGCGCTTGGATTTAGTTTGGGCTGTTCCCTTTTCTTCCAGCTGTAGGTTTATTTCAACTGCAGTTTACAACACACAAATCTTCTAAACTCAATTCCATGAATGCTTCGATCAACTAATGTCATCTTGGAACTTGCTTCTCCTGGAAAAATCTCTAAGATAATTATTCTGCCTAGTGACAATCTGTATTGTCACTATCAAGCTATAGTGAGTGATGGAGCAAACTCCTGAGGAAGTTACAGGGAGAGTGCAAATATGCTTAAAGTTTGTTATCTTGTATAGCAATACTTTTCTTTTTCTTGTAGAATTATTGAGTTCTTCCTAATCAGCCAGAAAGACATTAAAAAGTAGATGTGGTGTATTTTAAAGGACTAGATCATAACCTAGCTGGTTACTTTGCTTTGCAGTCGGAGAAAGCTTAGGAAAATGTACAGAATTTATCATGTAGCACTCTGAAATATTTAGAAGCACTTGTGCTCAGAACACAGTGCTCCTGTCTCTATTTGCCTCAGGAGAATTACGATGCATTAAACAATCAGTGGCACCACTGGCCTTTTTGCAAGAGACTTGCTTTGTCATTAGGATCTCATTTGGGACAGAGAGAAAAGCATACATGGAAGTCCCTTTGGAAGCCTAATCTTCTAAGCTGTTCAAACACGTACTGTTAAAATATGAACTTGTCATTCCTGGAGAGCACATTTGCGTTTGCAGATGCACAAAGCTGAGAGGCATTTGAAATTCTGCATTCAGAAGATACCTTGTGTGCCTCCCACCAGTTAACTATTCAGTATTTGAACTCTTCAGGGAGGGTGGTAGATGTTTGCCATAGTCAGAGAAGTGACTCATCTCAGCTGTGCTAACTAGAGGGTTATAATTTAGATGTATACAGTTCCGTGTGACAGGATGTCTTCCAAGACAGCAGATTGTGATACAGAGTTATTCCATCTGCGTTTTGGGGACGGCTGAGTAGATTGGTTCACAGGGTAACCAAGATGACTGTGTCTCCTCTAAATCACTGGATGTCCAAGCCAGGTCATACTGAGGAGAGTTCTCCTTGAGTCTGGGTGCATAGCACCTGCTCTGTAAATGGGAAAATATCTGCTCCACATGATACAGCCTCAATTGCAGAGGCATAGTTTCAAGGGAGGCTTAGGATTAAATCTATTTAGAAGGAGTGGGAGGGTTAGATCAAGTGGAATAAAATTCAAGTTCCCCATTAAAGATTCCTCTGAAACTAAAGGCATAAGCTAACACCATTTTTTTTTCCCACAGTATGGTCTTACTATACTCAACTGAATCCTTTGCTTTGTCACCAGCCTAATATTTGGAGGCATCACCATTGGGACTGGAATCTTGGGTGTCATTACTGGGGCAGAAGCTGCAAGAAGATTAAGGAAGATAAACAATAAAGCTGATCCTCTGATCTGTGCCACAAGCATGTTCATTTCTGCTCTGTGCCTCTACATAGCTCTGATGGTGGCCCAAACGAACATCCTTTCCACTTTTGTAAGTGCCAATCTGTCTATCATTAGCTAAATATCTTCTGGGATCTTGGGGAGATAGGGAAGGGGGAGGAGGAGGAGGAGAGGGGTGGCTTTACCAGAATTCTCTGCAATCTTCTGGACCATTCAGAAGTTTCAACGACTTGCGACAAGGTGGCCTGCCAGCTAAGCTCTGTGCATGTTGCTCCAATACTGTCCACAGCTGCAGACTGTCCTGTGAGAGCTGCGTTGTGCATTACGTGGCACAGTAAAAAGGCCAGTCAGTCAGAGCATTATAAATTCAGTCAGAGCATTATAAATTGGGCCTCAGGACCTACAGGGTCTGCCCACACTAAAGAGGAAATAGTAATCCTATGTGGTTAGCTGCATGAAACTAGAGTGTCCCGTATCCAACATTGTAGTTAAAAAAAGTCTCAATCTTATGTTAATTTTTAATGCTATGTGACTAATTTAGTATTCTTCTTTACTTTTGCTCTCTGAATACTTAAAGATCGGTGTACTTGTGACTGTACAATATGCACAGTTCTTGCTAAAAATAATGTAGCCATCACCTTTGAAGCCCCGAACACTAGCTGATCTTCAAAGTCAAGCTTTTGGCAATGCAAACTGAAGTATAAATCACTTAAATTCTGTTCTCAGTGAAGGGAAAAACAGAAACTTGCTAGGAATGATGAAGAGTTCCAAAAACCCCCTGTGAGAGAGAACTGAATGTAAACCTTATTTTAACTGTAATCTGGTAACAGCTAGGGAAAGACTCCAAGCTTTTTTCCTGTGACTCCATAGCCACAATTACCATGATTAACATAAATAAGAAGATCCAAGTAAAGTTAATTACAGTAATCAACAGTTCTCTGGAAAAGGGTACTTTTGCATTTTTTTTGCTTCTAAGAATAACACATATTCAAAGAGGTTTTCCTTTTGACTCCTTGGGAATATGTATTCCTGTGGAAAAATGCCTTTACACCAAGAGAAAAAAAAAATGGATTTGCATGTCTGAGTGTGTGTACACAAAGCAAAATGTGAAAACGAAGATTATTTCTAGGTTCAAGAGCGGAGATCTGAGTGCCAAAAGAATTAGCCATTTTCTTTTTCTGCTTCTCAGGTTCCCACATAGTCCCCTGCGCATGTTCTTCAGTTCCTTTTTTGGCATTAAAGGTGGAGAACAACAGTTTCACTTACCAGTCTGTGTTAGATGAGTGAATCAATACATTGGTTTTGAATTACCAAAACACACCTTTCATTAGGACTGATACAAAGAAATTTGTTTAAAGTGTTTCTCTCTTTGCAAACAGCATTCTGTTTTCAAGCAGTCTATTCTCTGGGAGGAAATTCTGAACCGGGATGTAGATAAGTGTGTTCCTTAAGTTTCTTCCCATGGGCAGACCAGTTGGTCTTTTAACCAGAGACTTTGCCATTTTGTCTTTTGTTTGATGTGCTTGATTCAGGTGTTCTAACATGTAATGTCAAAAATGTGCAGTGGTAATAAATTGTATGTAATCTAATCACCTGATTCTTCTAGTACTTTTACCCCTACAGCTGCTTAACTGTTGCCTTCTCTGGCGCCAGCCGTGCCTCTCCTTGTTTTCTAAACAAGATCTGACACTAGCCATACTGGTGTGAGAATTGGAGTGGCGTGCCAGCTGGTGCATCTAATATGAAGGTCCCACTGAAACAAATCTTCCATTTGGGTAGGACACTAGTGGGAAACTCACTGTCCAGTCACTGTCTACCCAGGCACACTAACGTTAGCAACCTGTCTCCATCACTTCACAGTGTAGAAGCTACTGAAGCAAAAAAGCATACGTGCATCACCGTGCAATTACAGTAGTTTCTGTATGGTGCTTTCCACTGTCTTGAGTGGATAATGAAAGGGAACGAGTCAGGTTTAAGCAGTTATGGCCAAAGCTGAAAGAAATATTTTAAAGCACAAGAATTCTCAAGTTAATGTGGAAATATGGCTGGACTTCCAGAGTTGCTGCTGGAGTGGATGGACTGAAATGCCATGAGATTTCTCTCCTCTTTCTGGACACCCAGTTCTTGATTTCAAAGAGTACCTTTGAAAATACAGAGAAAAATTACCTGGCTTTGTTGTCTCAGAGGAGGCTCTTGTCTAAATGTTCCTGTCTCCAAAACAAGATGAAAGACGTGCGCTCTCTACAGTGCAGCAGGTGCTTTGGAAAGTCATGACTGAACCCCTTGACTGGGAACCTTGGACAATAGTTGGTGTTGTGGTAACTTAAATTTAAACAGACTTTGATAGTAATGCTGTATCAGGATGCAGTCTCGACCTGCAACTTGCCTTTGAAGGAGGCATCCTGCAGCTCTTGTCTCTGATACCCCAGCCCAGTGTGGTTCTTTTTGAAAAGAGAGAAATCATTGATCCCATATGGTCCAGCCATACTGATTCCCTGTTTTGTTGTCCAGGCATGTGAGTGTTTAAAATCAGAATGTGTGCTTGGCACTGACATTGACTATAATCTAGGTCTGTTCATATTAGCTTTAGGTACAAATGTAAACAGTCATCTACAAAGCAAAATCTCCTTAAAATTTGAGACATTATTCTGGTTTTATCCTTTGGAGACCAACTTGAAGTGTTGTCTGTTAAAAATGTTGGGATCCTGGATAAGGTGACAGCAATAAAACATGATGTTTCACTATTTCCTAGGTACACTTAGCAGATTAGAATGGGCATGTCACAAACACGATTGCACAAATTTAGTGGAAACCTTTTCTATATTAATTGAAAATCAGAAGTTGAGACAGTATAAGGAACACTGAGAGATGGTGGGAACAGAAGGATACACTTTAAACAGATCATTGCTCTATTGTTTTCCTGCCATCCTCAGCCCTTCTACCTAACCAAGTACAGTACTTCCAGATATCTCCATCTGTTTCGGAGAAAAGAGCATACAACTGTCTCCCCTTTATTGATTGCAGTTGTTTTGCAGCTGGATGGCTGAGTATGCCAGCTATTCAACCATATTGCATTTATTCTGCATGAGAAAGTATAAAATTGGTACTGGATTTAGATGAAATACCCTGGTACAATCTGTAGAATGATTTATTACTTTCCAGAACTGTCTGGGTTAAATTTTTCTGGTGCCCCTACAACTGCAATCCACACAAGACCTTAGGAAAGAAAAGAGAAGCTAACAAAGTTGTGTCTCTAATGTTAACACAATTCTGTATGAAATAATTACTCTCTGGAGTATGAGGTCTTAGTCACTGAAAATCACATTTGCTTATCATGGATAATTTTTCATTAATTCTGGTTCTTTTGAACTCTAGGTTGAGACCGTAACTTATTTCCTAAAGATGAATTTTACTTTATTTTCTTGCACTAGGCATGACATGCTCTTGTTCTTAGGGGCTTGTAGAGACTAAATAACTTGGAAAAAGCATGAAGAGAAAGGAAAACTGGAAACAACAGTTCAAAAGTGCTAAACATCACAAGATTTCTATAAGAGGGATAGACCAGTCTGTCATTTGATGTATAAAGGCAGGTAGTCATCTATTCCATTGATGGTGTCAAGGAACAGTTTGAAAGTCTTCAGAACTTTCTGCTCCAACTGTTGTATTTGCATCTTGTTATATCTAAAGTATCATCCAGGATTTAAATAAATCTCTTTGTTCTTTGTCTCCTTTGTGTTTCACTTTAACCTGCACTATCTCTTGATAGCTATGGCACAACTGACAGAATTTATGTAAGTTCATGCCATTATGTCTGTGTAGCAGTATTCAACTGCACTTCTGCATGTGCCTATAATTCCTCTTTGAGTACTGCTTTGACCACTTCACAGGCTGCAATTCTAAGTTAGGCAATAGCACATTTAAAGTTTGTTTGTGTGGAATCAAGGGGAAAAAAGAAAGTCCTTGATGAATTTGGAACTTCCAAGAGATTTCAGAGGGTATTAGCTTGAAAAAAGATGATGAAGGGCTAATATTTTCTGGTGGCTGCAAGATTTGACATTGTTTGTCCTTACTGCCAGATAGCTTGGCAAAAAGCTGAACTGTGTGATATTGCTGCATATGTTAATGAACACATTTCATTTTGTGTTTGGCCCAAAGTTCAGTAGTAAAAGGTGCGTCACTTGCTTTCCAGCTAAGACTGGTGTGCAGCATGGTTTCTGTAGTCTGTAGGCTGTTACTGCAACAGTGATGGAACTGGAGAAGAATGATTGCATTCTGTCTCCTGCAAGAGCAAAGTCAGCCAACGTTGTATCAGTGGAAAGACTTTGATAGAGGAATGCATAAATCCAAGAGTTAAGACATAGTCAAGGAGTATGTGAAATGAGTGATATTTTTTATAAAAGTTGAAGAAAAGGAATTATGTATGGAGGAATAGATTCAGCTGCAAATTAGAAAACCTATATAAAGCATTTTGAAAGAAAAGATGTCTGGATAAAAGTCTATACTAAATATCTCTGTACTTCAAGGAACTTTTTCTCCAGCCTGATTTGAAGAAGAAAACACATGAACAGTACAGGCAAGAAACACAGAGGAGGTAGGGGTATCATAAGAAGATGTATAATAGGTCTGGTTCTTAGGAGAATGTAAGCTACCCCTCTGAAAACATCTGATAGTTTGCCACTGTGCCTTTCTTAGGACTGCGTTTTCATCAACCAGTTACAACATCTTGACCGAACAAGATGCTGGCACCTGTTGTTATAATGGATTTTATTTCCTAGGAGCCATCTGACTTTGTGGCCCGTGTCACTAAATAGATTCTGCCTTCTAGAATTGCTCCAGCTAAATAGCGTAGCTTTGGTGCTTTCCGCAGTATGGATTAGTCTGTACAGCCTACTCAAATCTATGTCCAGGGCTGGCTGAGAGGGTTAATCTTTTAATCTAAGACCACAGCTGTAAGAACTGTTGGGGGCCCTACCCCTTTTCCTGATGGCTGGGTCTCCATCTGTGATGAATTAGAGAATTCCCACAGGGCACCAGGGCTTTGAGGCTGCCTGTCTCTTGGAGTCCGTTTCATTTTGGAAGTTATCTCTCTGAAGGAGCCTGTAAGAGTACTTGTACTGGCACAGAGGTGTTCTATTGGTTTCACCTGGAAACCTGAGCGAAGGGAGATCTTTGAGCACTTTTTAAACCTGTGGTGAATGTTTCTCTTTACAGGCTCTTGCTTTCCTATTCTTGGGTTCAGCAGCTCATTACCGTTTATTTGGGAGGGTGGTATGTGTTTGCTATTTTGGCTCTACTGCTGAGGATTTGTAACACAAAGCAACCCGCATAGCTACTCTGGTCCCTTCCTCCCCTTTTAAGATGAAGTTAGTTTTTGTAAGCATAGACAGAGTTGTTTAATTTATAAGTAGATGGGTATGTACAACAACTCTTACATAGATAAGCCTAGTCAGTGAGCCTGCCTTCATCTTCACAATAAAGAAGGTTGATGCAGTGTGTAGTCACCACTTTCTTCTTTTTTGCAGATTTTCATTGCATTTGGAGAACTGTTTTTATCTGTAAACTGGGCCGTTGTGACAGACATACTGTTGGTAAGTGCTTGTGAAACTACTTTCTTATTTCGAGTTTTGTAGCTTTTCTCAACATAATATTGTTCATAAGCCTGCATCTTGGTGTCCAGAAGGACCTCTGCCTTCTAGGAAGAGATGAATGAACTCTTACTAAGAATACCCTTATTGGTACCCTGGTAACGTTAGGGATGTAATTATGCTCCGCATACTCTGCTGTGCAGAGATGCCAGTAACAGTATAAGTGTGGTGGTGCAGTAGCCGAGCTCATTGTAAGCCCAGAAGGGAGATGTACTGATTTGGATGAAACTCATGCAGGTAGAACTATCTAGTGCTGCTGGTACCCACACTAGTTTGGATTTTCTGCACAACATTGTGTTGTTGGATGTCTGCCAGAAAAGGATCTGCACCAGAAAGAGAGTTGCTTTCTGTCTGTAATCAGAGATTTTCTATTTGTGCTCCAAAGGTTTAAAAAGGTGATCCAAATGAGGGAAAGTCAGTATTCTGTAAAGTAAGGTTAGTACATCCGTTGTTGCAGTTCATCATTCTGTGAACTATTAGCAAGTTCCCTTATTCCAGAATACAGGACAGATAAATTCCAGCACTTGCAAGTCAAATTCATAAGTGGTGCTACACTGCCAAAGCGTTAGGCAAGCAGTGATGCTTATGACTCTGTTGGGGATTCCAGGACTGGCACCACAAGGCCAAAGAACAGCAGTGCATTATGTCATTTGAATTTTGTTGTCAGTAACTTGCTTTACAAAGGAGTGATGTGAAAAGCACACATGTTGTGGTTCAGCTAGTCTAGGTATCAGTGAGCAGCTAGTTCTTTTTATCATGGCAAAGGCTTTTAGGGTTAGTAATTTTTTAATGTACTTAAGTTTTTACTCAAAGGAAAAAATTGGCAACCTTTGGTTTATGCTGTAGCTCCACAATCACTAATCAGTGTCTGCATAAAACATGGAACAGATATTGTTGTTGCTATCACTGAACTGTGCAGATCATCACAGTCTTATGAAGTAGTTTATATAAATTTTTTTTTTGGAAATCTGTAGTATGAACAAGCTGAATATAGTTTGTCAGTCAAATAGGCAAGGAAATGGTCTACGTTGTTCGTATCTAGTAATCAGACTGCAGAAAGCTGATTTAAGTACCAAAGCCAGAGCTATTAAGGTGATTGACAATCCTTTTCTTGCTATGCAAGGGCATAAGACAAAGCACTGAAACTGGCACTATCCTTTTCTACAAAGAGTAGAGTACTGTATCACAGATGAGATCCAGACTGTCTACTTTGAAGAATCTTCTTCTGTGGGATCACGGTGTTGCAGAATGGTGGGTATGACTGTCACCCAAACACTTCAAGCAGAATGCTACCTGAGAGACAGAGAGTGTTGAGACAAGTGTGGCATGGGCAAAATGCTGGTGCAGTTGCTAATGATAAAAAGCAAAGTAGGGAAATTGTGTAAAGCCATCAGGACAAATGAGAGAAGACACAAAGGTAAGGGCAAAGTGGAACAGAAATCTCTGACTGTGTCCCACTCTCAGGCTAATGATGGAAAATCAGTGGCTGAAAAAAGCCTAAGCAAGAGTCACATGAGCATCTTCCATTTTATGTAATGGATTTGCATTCTAAGAGTGCTCAAGTCTATTTGCAGATTGCTACTGCAAACTCCACTGTCATAATAAGTCTTTCATATAAGAACCACAGTGAATGCATTAATATGTAGCACAACATGCAATGATGCACAATATGTCACAAGAGTCTATGACAGTAAAGAAAACTTGCGGCCTGTGGCTCATGTTCAAAACAGTTGCCCACAAGGCTGTGACCATTGCTTGCTACCACTGGAACTGAAAATTTACCACTGAGGTTGCTGTCACTGCAGTCTTAGTTGCTCAGATATACAACTTGCTTGGTATTCCTAACAGCTAACTAAAAACAAGTGGTAGAAAAGCTGAACAGAGATTAAAATATCTCTGATAAATTACAGTCTTCTGTGTAAAAGGATGTGAAAGTACATAGCCAAATGCTGAGCACAGTCTAGTGACAGAAGGGACTAGCTGTGAAACACTACAGAACTCTTTTTCCACTGACTCGACCTTGCCATGTTGACATGAGGCTGTTTATCCTCACACTTCATAGCTTGAAGAATCTTTCTTTACATTCTGATTGAGATGAAGGAATGAAACAACTTATATTTCATGGTTCTTCAACAAAGCACTGCTGATGTTGACTGTTGCATTCTGTTCTCAAGTTACTCTTTCGTCGTACTGTGCTCTACATGTCGATTTTCTGCACTCTGGAATTTTAATTTTTAAAAAAATGCAGTCAGCATTACTGAATTGGTTGCCTGCTTAAAACCTCAGCCAGCAGCAGGAGGGTTTTGTTTCTTCTTTAACTCTCAGAGAATGGCCAGAAACAATTATCCTATAAGGCAAGAGCTGTAGCCTTGAAGCAGTGAACAGGTGCAGAAAAACTGTTGCTGGTCCAAAATGAAATTTTTTATTAGCTTCTATTTCAGTTTATTTTGAAATCACTGAAGTTTTGCAGCAGAACCAAGTACTATTACAATTAGCATCCTTTTTACATCAGTTGAGGTACCACTGAAGGATTTTAAAAAAGTTTCTCAATTCACTTTTCTTTGGGCAACTACATCTGTCATTGTTAAAGAGAAAGGTGACATCACTGAGTTAGATACTGTCGATACACAATGAGGAAAGTAAGGCAGGTGATTCCTGTCAGCTCTTCCCTTCAAGTGCTTTCTGAAGCCAAACTGCAAAGTCTTCAAGGAGCTGTGCTTTCATTCAGTTCAGTCACTCAGCTCTCAGCTTGCTTAGGGAATGCTGCATCATATTGCAGCCTGCAGGAAGTCTATTGAGAGCGTCATTGCCATATCCTGGGTCCATGTAAATCTAGAAGAGGAGGAAGTTCTTATCTCCCGAGTGACTGACACCCCTCATTTGTATTTATTTTAGAAACTTTTGGGTTTAGGCACAAGCAATATTGCATCAACTGGCAACAAGTGGGAAGGTGAAAATTTTGGCGGAGCAGAGCTCTGTAATGGTGTGCTCCCCCTGAGAGCAGTGTATTACCATGAATGTGCTTCGCATTGCATCTGTTGAATTCTAAATGTTACTAATTGTTTTATCAGAAAAATGATGGAATTCAGCTGATTTTGTGGATGTCTGCTCATTCAGTGGCAATATCTTATTTGGGAGTTGTGTTTCATCCTGCTGAAAACCCGTGGGTTCAGTGTATTACTGCTATTACATTGACTGAAGGGTGCCATAGATAACAACAGTAATTTCTCTTTTTGCATTGTTTCCTGTGCAAACTGGTAGGATTTCTGATAATGTGGCTGGATTTGCTAATGCATGTTCTTATTTTGCCATGAAAATGACTTTTCTTTCTTCCCACATGGCACTACTAGCCAGACAAAGTAGCTAGGAATTCATTTATCCTGCGACCTGTGGAGCTGAAGACAAAGGAAGATGCTGACTGAATGATAAGGACTGTCTTCCTTTGTGGCTAAAACATCAAGATGCATTGCATGTAGCAACCTTTGTGTTTCTTACTCAGCTGTAAACGTCAAGGTATTTACTGTACAACTACAGTCATAATGTGCAAGTGGAGAAGTGCTGTAGCTGCCTTGCTTACAATACACTGACTTACTGGGAGGCTGTACATGGAGTGTCCCTTCTGAAATATGTCTGCCATCTGTGAGATAATGGGACTCTGTCTTTTGGGTTTTTGGCAGCTAACAGTGTAGGAGATGTTGAAACTGGAAGCTAATATGGGGTTTGGAAAGGCTACCAACATGTCTTTGTTTGGAAGTGCCCTGGGAGGTAGACGAGCATTTACCAGCCTGTCTGTTCCATCTGTTTTTTTAGCGGACAGCTCTGTCACNCATTTACCAGCCTGTCTGTTCCATCTGCTTTTTTAGCGGACAGCTCTGTCATGTAGCCTGCAGGAGGCTCTCTAAAACCTCCAGAAACAGCACAACAGGGTTGCAAACTGTATCTGCTTGGGGTGCCCTGCTTATCTGTCAAGGCATCTGGACTGGCATCTCCTTGGAGATGACAGTGTGTAGGATGTCATCTGCACTGTTGACATGGCGTGGGTAACTGGTCAGTCACTGTGGACAGGCAGGATGCCATGGCTATTTCCAAGTTCCTTTGCGTGGGAGTGTTTGGTTTCTTCTTTTCCTAGTGAATCCTACAGTGCCTTGACTTCTTGCATATGGTTTCCATTGTGCAGAGGAACCTGAACAATAGCACAGGCAGTTTGTATGAGCCTCATAACTACAGGAAACATCCCATCCTTCTCTTCCATTTTTCTTGTTACAGCTTTGTTCCATGTGTCTCTTGTAGTTACAGGTATGAGATACTAACTTAATGTGGTAAGGAAGTGATGCGGCCACTGAGAGAGTGGAATTGCATTTATCTTTTCTCATGCCTGCAATGCCCACAATATATTAAATACATAACAATATTTGATTTGTATTTCTCAAACACAGCCTGTCATTATCAAGACAGAAAAGAAACCTGAGTCTAGGACAGTTGACATGATACCCTTGGAGAGCCAAGAACTGACGGTCTTTGGTCTAGTACAGCCTGTGATAGCAAGGTCTACTTCCTAACCTCAAAGTTTTCTTCTGTAGTTTCTTTATCTCTCTTTCTGTACAAGAGCCTATTCCCGAGGTGCAGATGCTCAACTGGCACTCCAGGCAGGTTCTGAGAGAAAACAGAACTTGGGTAGACTGCATGCCCTCAGTCTAGGCCAAAGTATGCCATGACCACGGTGAGGAGGAGCTGTTGGACTGTTCTTCATCCCATGGATGACAAGGATTTCAATCTCGCATGACTCTGTTCTTATGCTGGCAGGGGACTGAGAAAAATTATCCAAATTCGCACACAGCAGAAGAGCTGCATTTTAGGTAAAGGCTCTCCAGCACATATATCTTGTCAAACATGAGAGGAAGTAGTAGAAATAGGTTTGTGAGAGAGAGACATACAACTTGAAAACCATAGCAATGGAAAAAACTTGGCCTGATACTTAAACTACAAGATATAAATTGTGCATTATTCTATGAATGAGCTTTTATCAAAATAATGTTTTTTAGGTGCTTTGATTCTATATGTGCTCCTGTCTTCATACCAAGAACGTATGTCATGCTTGCTCCTGCAGAGGGGGGCTGCAAGAGGGAAAGGAATGCAGTGCTACAGAATCCTCTGTCAGTCCACCCCAAATGCAATCCATGACATTAATATAGCTATTATCCTTTCTGGTTTTGCATCTGTGCTATGGATTTGTAGTTTCAGTGTAGTTAAAAGGCTGTGACTGACTGGTATGTATAGGTCCTGACTGCATCTGGTGCTGAAGTATTTTTTACTGTTATTCTCACAAGAGTAATTAACCTTGGTGTCTTGGACAATGTTGCTTCCTTACCTGCCTGTTTTAATGTCCATTAACTGAGTTCCAGCCCCTGCTAAAGATGTGGCTTTGATGCTGCTACTGTGATATAGCTTATTGGCAGGTAAATATTTTTAAATCTAATATTTTGAGGCCTCTTTAAACACAAAGAATGATAATAAAATTCAAAGTTAAATGTGAGAGCAGGTTATTTTTTGGGCTTCTAAGTCCGAATTGTCGTGCATATTAGTGTGTCTTTGATGGCAGCTATAGAGCCACAACAGTTTATATGCTTTGAGTTCGTATCTTCATAAAACACCAGTCACATGATTAATTAGTGTTTGAGACACCCTAAGTGATGTTCAGATCAGTTTCCAAACTAATCAAGTTGGCTTATAGAGGAGTGAAAGAATATTAAGCGTTTTGTCACTGATATAAGCAAGTGGTTGGAAAACAAAGGTATGATGGTTTAAAATTGCTTCTGTCTCCTTCTGGCTGTGAATGCTTTTTTGTGTAAATGTATTATTGAAAGAGAGAGACATAAATTATGTAGAATCCTAATGTACTTCTTCAGGCACAGTTGATCTACAGTAGCACAGATGTAAAGCCCTTATTACCCCAAAATGACTATAACTCGTTTTAAAAAATAGTTCTAATCCATGGGATATTTTGCTGTGTTCTCGATGTGCGCCACATGTTCTTCTTCAACTTGTTATTTAAACTGTGTGCACTCAAAAGCATAATAATTTTGAGGTATTGTTACTAGAGTAGCTGTCTGTCAGGTGCTATCCAGCTACAAGCAGCAACCTTCTGCCATCAGAGCTATCACCAAAGCACCATAAGCCGCCTTCTGGTCTGCCAGGTTGGGTCCCCTCCCTCTGTCTTCACATGGTCTGCAAAGTCTCAGCCAACATCCTTTATACCCATGGCAGATACTCGTGTTTCCAGGTACCCCAGTTTCCCCCCAGCAGTCTAGACCATGCCTGCTGACACAGTGTCACGAGAGATTATTCTCAGAGGCTGTCAGTGCTGAATCTCCTTATTAGTAAGTAAAACAGTACAACTGCATGGGTTACCGACTGGAATTTTCTGTTAGTTGCATGGCCAAGCAAATCTGTAAAAGCTGCTGTGAGTCTACAAATGCAGGCAGGGAAGTAATGTTTTTTCTACTTTATTGTCACCCCTCATTGTGTGTCACTTTCTTGAATGTTTTTTTCATCAACGAATCATCCAGCATACTCGTTTGTGGAGAATAACTTCTCTGTCTCCAAACTTGTAAACAGTGTTTGAATATGAAATACATAAAAATAAATATATTCATCTCTCTTGGATGTTATATTACTTGGCCATTCATGAGATTAACTCGGTTAATATTCATTCTCTTGTGGGTTGTGTTTTGTTTCAGTATGTTGTGACACCAAGACGGCAGTCTACAGCTATTGCCCTGCAGATTTTGGTGAGCCATTTGCTGGGAGATGCAGGCAGCCCATATCTCATTGGAATTGTAAGTAAATTCGCTGCTTATTGAGCTTTTCTTAGGGTAAAACTTTTAGAAACTGAAAACAGACAGTCACAGAATTGTAGGCACTTCCTGGTTCACAACTAGAACTTACTCAAGTTTGTGGCCTTGCTACTAGAGTACAGAAAAATATCTTTTAAACATTTTTACTTGCATGCAACTTCTGGTCCTGTGACACTACAAGTATGTAGAATGTAATCCTATTCCCATAGCTGTGAGTAGTTCCATGCAGTGTGTAGAAATTTATTTTTATTTTAAATTTGCAAACATAGATTTTTTAAGATACACATTTTTTCAAAGACAGTGTCAAGGATCTTGTACTTGAATTTAAGCACTTTCTGCTAACTTTGTGAGGAGTTTCATGGAAATTAATCAAATACCATTTTTTATATCTTTTGAACTCTTGGTTCAGATCTTAAGGTTTGAAATCTTGTCAATTAGTCAATGCTGTCTTGAAAATCAGAACAAGAGTGACTGCAATGGTTGCCTTTTGATACTACTTGGCATTCAAAGCTCTGGTCTCAAATTACCTTAACCTTGGATTCCCACATTGCTTGAGCCCTGGTTTCTTTGCCCTTCCTACATTTACTTCATCTTAGGTGCTTCTGGACAAAGCAGCCTAGTACTGTTTTCTCCTTGCAGTTAATTTGGTTTAGTTCCAGTGGATGATATCCGTCAGTGTTGATTCCTTCCTCCATTATTTTTGATTTAAGACACAGTAATTCTGCACACAGCAGCTAACTGATCACCCACTTTGATTTTTCTGCTTTACTGGACATTGGAGAGAGAGTGAGTCATTGCTGTTGCTGCTTTGAAGTTTTCTTTATATGGAAGTTTATTTTAAGGAGTTCACCTCAGGAATATCTGTTCTTTCTTTGTCACATGTTAACAGTGTTAGGGTTAGACAGGGCTAGACAGAAATGCCTGAGTGAGCTGTGCCTGCAGGCAGAGCTGCTGCTGGTCCAGCCAGACAGGAGATCCCGTTGTCCTCGACTGGGTGAAAAACAGAGTCTCAACTGTGTAATCTGTCTGGCAGAGAAGACAGCCCTCTCTCACTGAGAGATTCCTCCTGCTGGCTGTCTTTTTTTGGCAAATAAAGAGACCACTTTGCTCATTGGTGTGTATTATGAAACTATTGCCCTTGCACTGATTTAGCTGTATGCATGGGGGAACATAATAACGAACATCCCTGTGTCATGAAAAGTGGCTGAAATTATATGCAAAAATGATGGGTATTTTGAAAGCTGAAATATATCTTGTACATTCTCCCTTTGTCTGTTCTATTGATTTATGCTTTCTCCCTGAAAGATGAAAATGTTTGTATCTTTCACCCACTATTCTTTGCAATCTTTGAGGCACAGGCAGAATTGAGGCTTCCTGCTGAATGTGCTCCTGCATCCTGCTAGTAACTGCATCTGGAATACTTCTTATGCAGTACCTTGCATGCAGTTGCCTTAAATAGCAGCTGATCAAAAAGTGTGAGGACAAAAAAAGCTTATCCAGATGAGATTAACCTCAGGTAACCTTGCAACTTTGCAAAGAACAGAGACAATCAATCCAGGGATTAACCTGCTGCATGTCTAAGTGGGGTCCTATACAGTGAGCACAACATTGTCTTCTGGAATGCTTCTGTGAACCCGTATACCAAAGCTGCCCATGTTCGCCGTTGATAAACACCAAATCTTCTGCAGTCATGTTTTGCTATTGATTACTAACCTGCTTCAGCTAACCCTTTAGCTTAAAAACTGGCTGGAGAGTCAGGGAATAGCCTTTTTCAGAATCTGTTTTTCTTCTCTCTGTGCTCCAGAGATCTTCTTACTAAGCATTTTAAAATTAAATGCATTAGGTTTGTATTTTGGCCATTATGCTTGCTGTAGTCCCTAGGTGCCCATTTAGAGTTGATCTTGCTCTTATCTGCCTCAACTGTCATAAATAATCATACTAAACCCAGAAAAGGTTGAAGAGTCTCATATTTGTGTATTTCAAGTCACGTAGTGTATTGTAACCATCAAGAACAAATGTGGGAATAAAAATGACTACATTCAACATTCATCTTTTTGTTTATGCGAAAAAGAGATTTTAAGTTCCTGGGTTAAGTATTGAATCTTACTGGGTTTCTTGAAATCAGCTTTTCTTTCTCTACAAAAATAAAATTCATATGTATAATTTATAGCTTTTACAACCTCATCCTCCAGCCAGTGCAAAATGCAGCTGGCTGGTATCTTCTTCCTCCAAGTTCCTCATAATGCCACTCCATGACTCCTCAAATGCCTTTTGGCTCAAAAGCAGACTCCACTCTTGTCTCTCAAATTAATTTCCAGCTCTTCCCTTTTTAATCAGTGTTGCTGCTTGTACCTGTATTGGTTCTAACCCCATGTTTCTATCCATTTGATGCTGATTAGGGAGGTATAAGGTTATCGAATAACATCAAGAAATTATAAAGGCAATTGCCAAATGTCTGTCCTGTGTAGATGGGCTAAAAAGTGGTAAAATGAGTTAATGTTTACCAAACTTTATAACCATTGGTTGCAATATTTCCTACTCTTGTGACTGGAGGCACTGAAGGTGTATAAGAACATGAGATTCCTTGATGAAAGGAAAGCTGGACAGCAGTGAAATACAGGTGTATTGGGAACTGGGTTTGACAAACTTTGGTAGCAGGCTTTTTGTCCCCATCTGCATAGTTTTATTCTTTTCAAGGACCACACTATAAACAGTCTGCTTAAACCAAGAGAGGATGATGAAAAAAATTTCCTCTTGTGTCCAATCAGCCGATGATATTATGCTAGATTAATGACAGCCTTGTTCACTCCCTAGATCTCCAATGCTATCCAGGCCAAGAATGCTCACTCGTTCCATTGGAGTTTCTGGAGCATGCAGTACAGCTTCATCATATGTGCTTTTGTTGGTGTCTTTGGAGGAGGTTTTTTCCTCCTGACATCTTTCTACATTGAGGAAGATCGTAAGGAAGCGGAGCGGCTTTGAGGTCTGTAACTTTTAAACCTGTATCTAATTGCTTTCCTGTTTGTACACTAGCCATGATATCAGCTCTGTGAAGTTAAAACACAAATGGCTACATTATGTTAATACCACTTTAGTTTCTATAAAAAGATAATGGCAAAATCCCAGCAAATTCTCAGATTAAACAAACTTCCCCTACTGAGCAAAACAGACTGCAGAACACACAAGCATCAAGGAAGTGATATTAGTGACACCTTCAAAATTCTGCAGTCTGTGGAGGTAATCAAATAGTTTTACTGTAGGTAATGCACCATTATAAACTTCATGGAAGGTGCAGTTAACTGCAGTTTTTCTACTCTGGTCTTTGTGAGCCCAGTAGAACCAGTCTTAGCCTTCTCCCTCTTCTGTGAAAGAAGTCACATTCAAAGTGTGGAAGTCTGAAAGAAAACCTGTTGAATTGGACAGAACACTGTCCTAAATCACCTAGATTTACAACTTCCTTCTGCTCTGACTTGGTTTTCTAGGTACCAGAAATGAATGCTGTCTTTCAAATGAAGATGAACTCTGGGGCAAGATTTGCAAAGAAGAAAAGAAGAAAAGAATCTCCTCCCCTTTTTCTTTCCTTTTTGCTTAACAAGATACAGCTAGAGAAAAGGCCGAGTAACAATTCCTCCATATGGCAGAAAATCCTGCATACTGAGTTTTTTGGATGCTTTTAACTGTGAGTCAAAAAATGCTACTGCATGGGCATATGGCAACCCTCCCCCATCTGCAAAACAGGCAGGATTATTCTGTGGAGCTGGGGAGCTCCAGAAGGTAACGTATAGAGCTGTCACAGGCACACGACTGCTAACCTAAACAAGACAGTAGCATTTAAGGCAGAATGTCTTGTGGAGATTAGGGAGGGAGGCCTATGAATTCTCAGCAGGATAAGATTTGCATGTAGAATTTGGAAAATGTAGATAGTACGAAACATGTTTTCAGTTGTCTGAAATGACCAAGAGAAGCAGAAACTGTCAAAGTCCGTGTCAGATTCAAGAGTGGAGCGTTGTGATCATTTTGTATGTAATATGTTAACAGCCTCTTTCTAATCCTTTGAGGCTCTTCAGTGTATCCTCAGGCCTTGGGTAAGTATCTCCTCTCATGAGTGAACAGCAGTAGCTGTAAAACCACTGAAATCTATCTATTTGAGCTCTTATCTCTAAAGTGCATAAGACTTTGGATCTGGTATCTGTTGTCATAATACCATGCCAGGTGCCAAACAGGACATGATTAGTGTGGCCAACTTTCATTGTTTGAGGTGGTGTCGTTCCCAGCAACACTTTAAAGCCGAAGCCTGAGGAAGATACTAGCAAGTGAATCGTGAAGGATTTTGAACCTTGCCTGGTTCTCCCAGTAAATCATAAGGGTCATGAAGCACAATATGCCTGTAATGACTCTGAATATCTAATGTCATTATAAATAGCATAACTCAGCAACTGCAGGTTTTTGTTTCTCCCTCTTTCTCCTTCATTTTTAAAAAATCTGTTCTGAAACCTGACTTAAACTCAAGTAGTGAAATTTGGCCAGACCTTATGCCATTATAAGAAATAATAGACAAACTTTTTTGTGATACTCAATAAGAGTGTAATAATTGTCTTTAAAATAAAAGTTGTTATTCTCAAAGGTTGAGCAGCTTTTTATGGTTGGAAAAACTAGCCAAAGCCTTTTTACCACTGACTTTTTGGAAATTCATGTGGTGCCAGAGAACACATGTCCAACAAGGGATTTTTACTGCTGGTTAGATCCTAAGTGCTTGTCTTAACATTTTTGAGGCTAATTTTTAAGCTAGCAGTGATTAGATTGAAACCTCTTGCTTATATTTGGCAGACCTGGTGAGGTTTGTAGCATTTGTCTTCCAGCTAGAGGGAGAACAATGCACTTTGCACCAATGCCTCATCATAGGATGAATTTGGGAGGTCTAAAAGCATTCTTTAAGGCCTTCTCAACTCACTGCACACTTGAGGTTGGAGTTGCAAGAGATTCATCTGGTGCACTGTTACCACATGTGCTGTTTGACAATATCCACGTAGCTCTGGCAAACAGCTAGTTTGTTGAAAAGTTAAATTGTGAGATGAAGTGAGATTCACCAATGCAATATATTGTACAGCAGTACCTTCACTAGATACCGTTTACTATTACATCGCTTTATGCCCAGAAACTGATGGAAGAGTTTTGTGACAAGCGCACATCAGTATTTGAGGCCATAAAATTATTTTGATTTTGTTTAATTCCATGATATTTGCCTGTGACCACAGTGCTGGATCCTTCCTTAGTATTTTATTAAAATTTCTCAGAAGCTGCATCTAAGTGTACTGCCATAAAGATTTGCAGTGTGCTTCAAGTCTCTTGTACACAATATATAGATGTGTCTACTATGTACAGCCTAATTTTGAAATTGTCTGGGGATACTGGTATTAGGTAATGATTTAGTTTTAGTAGAGGATTTGTTTTATAAAGTAATCTGATACCATGAAAGGTGTTGAGCTTGGATTTAGAGAGCTCTGAGGATCAGTAATAGAATCACAAGATACTACCTCTATTGCTGAACTCTAGAGATAAAGTTTGCAATTGCTAAAATCATTGACAGCTGCAACCAGATGCCCCCAAAGCCACAGATGATTCCTTGAAATGCAGGCAGACAGGCCAAGATCTTGAGAATAGTTTTTCCCATTATTCAGCTATGGTAGAATATAAGCAGCTTGATAGTACTTCTCTATTGCTATGTTCACGATTTGCTCTGTAAACAGATGATCTATTTATCACTTTTGTTAAGTCAGCATTAAATTCTTCTTAGAAAAACTAAAAATCAGAAACTGTGTCTGGAATACTGAGGAGGCACGCGTTTGACATATGAGCAAGAGATGCCAAATGCTGTTCTGTAGACGGTACATGAAGTCCGTGACAAACTCATTCCTACTCCTACTCTTACCTCCTTTGTGAAAGTCAGCACCCAGAAATTAGCAGGATCATGCTGACTAGTTCAATTCCGTCTTTTCAAATGCTTCTCTCTTTTCTTTGTAATGTAAAAGGGGAAGGGGGGTTTATTTTTGTTAAGGTTTTTTTCTGCATTTTAGCAAGAGTAACATCCAGGCCAAGAGGCTGGATACTCTGAGCTGTGCCTGGGACTCCCTGGAGCTGCACTGTCTTCCATCTTGCTGAGAACTGCTAACTTAGAGGCCATGCAAAGGTGCAGGGCCTGTGTGAAACAGCCCTGGGAGACCGCTTTCAAAGCGGGGAAACTGTTTCCATCATCTGTTTGGCCTTGTGTCTTAAAAAAAGATAAAACTTCTTCACTAGGATATGTAAAAGGAGTCAAATTTCTTAAAATTTTCTGCATGTCTTGAATTTGTTTCTTAGCAAGTGGCATCAAATTCTGCACTGAGGGATTAACGTGAGCGGCTATTGTGTATTGTCACAAATTCTGCACTGAGGGATTAACGTGAGTATTGTGTATTGTCACTATTTAAGACATTACACTTTTTCCATGCAATCAAAAATCTGTGTTAGAGAAAGTCACGGAGTCCTGTCACATGGCCAGTGAAGGAACATTGTTCTCTTTAGGCATCACTTGAAATACCAGTTGTTTTCTATTGTTCCAACTGGGTAGAAGTAAGACAAAGGTGGAGGGCTTAAAGAAGTTACTAAATCTGCTGCTCTATCTAGATTTGGAAGAGCTGCTGCTGGAAGCTGCTGGTTATTGAGACAGTTTGTTCTGCAGCATTCAAGCTGCATGGAATTTGTGTCCCTTGCATCAAATCAACGACAATCAAACAATTTGACAAAACTTGTATTTTCTGAAACTGTTCGTATATTCTCCTCCTGCCTTTAACATTTCTTCTTTGCTCTTTCCAACCAAAATAGTGGGTAAGAGGCACTTTGGAACAGCTCCAAAAGCTGTGATTTTATAAGTCCATTCAGGTAATGATTTTGATCTTTTCCTTCCCTTCCCTCATTCCCCAAAGCAGGGACAGGTGATTGGTACTGACCTTTAGTCCTGTTTATGTGGATTTTTTCAAAAACAAGTTTTAGAACTCTGCTTGGCATAAAAATGGCCTTTAGGGTCGTGATTATTTCTAGCTTCTGCTAAATGCCTGTGAAGGCATCAGGTGGGCGGGACATGTCTAAGATACAACAGTACCATGGTGTGTAACTGCTTCTCCACCAGTGGATTCCTTCTACCAGTGATGTGCGAGATGATTGCTATCAGCAGAATTTTAATTGTCAAAGACATTTCATGTAACTTTTTCTCTCCCTCCCCCTCTCCTTTCCAAAGAAGTAGCCCCGTGCACTGCTCCTGAAAGGGGTTTTCTAGCACCTAAGAAATCTTTCTGTACTGTGGCTGAAGGTGTGCAGATGGCAGACCACAGCTTTCCAGGCTACAGATTTATATATTCTGTCTAGGCTGCTCTCTCCTAAGAAGATCTTGTGTTTTATTCCTCTTTGCTCTAATCACTTGTGCAGCTGAACTGTCTTTTGCAAAATATTTTGCAGAACAGCTGTGATCCTTTATAATGCTCCTGACATAGCCATGGGTGTCAAAAGCATCATTTAGCTTTGAAAAAAAGGCTCAGGGTTGTTGCTGTCATTCTGAGGGACCTGTGCTGAGACTGGATCAGTTGTGACAGCACCAACCCTGATGGCTGTTTTTTTACTGACTCCTCCTTAACTTCCACCGAAGAAGACCTTAGCACCTTCATAGGTGGCCCATGTCAGTACTCCATCAATGAAAAATTGGCAGTTTTCCCCATACTATTCTGTTGCAGAATAATTGGCTGAATTCTGTCTTGCTCATCTGGCCTGCACTTGTCTTACCCTGTACTCCGTCCGTTTTCTAGTGACTAGAGATTCACCTCATGCCTTTATCATTATATATAAATATATATACACACCCCTAATATATATAATTTAGAATCTGTAGAATAATTAACTGATTCCTGTTTGGAAAGTAAGCTAAAAGAAGCCACCTGACAGTGGCATAATATCAGTACAGAAGTATCCAATCAGCCAAATTTATGCTGTAGCTGACATTAGTTTTTTCTTAGCAGTAGATCAATCATCTCTGCTTTTTTATCTTCCCCTTAAATTGCACATGCAGTGTCTGTTGAAGTAACTTCTGAAATAACTAAGAAACCTAAACATCCTCCATTATCCCAATGGCAAAACCTTTACTGCAAAAGTTGTCTTCAGAGATCCTTCCGCTGTTCTGCAAACGTTGTTCACTCTTCAGGCCCCCTTTGAGTACTGGGTTCTCCTACCCTGCCTGCAATGCTGCTAGTTAGTGCTGCCTGGGAGGGTGCCTGGGACCTGGAGAGAAGTCACCTCCTCCCTTGAGATAGGCAAACAAAAGCAGTGAAAGAACAAAGTCTGTGGGTCCCTGCCAAGTCGTGCTGGCATTCGAGTAGCTGGAACTGGCTGTATTCCACTACAAGAGAGCCACTGGTTCATCTCAGTTCTATAATTATCTTCATTGTAATCCAATAAAGCCTTGGAAAGGTTCTTAGAAAGCTTTTTATATAAAGAAACAAAGGTTGATATAAAAGACTCTTGATCCTGATGCAGTATCACTGACCAAAACTGCGTTGGTCTTGCTTTGTGTAATTTAATGTTTGCGTAACAGATTTGTTATTAGTATGTAAATTGACTACATATTCCACAGTAATAAATGGCTGTAATTTTGAGAGATTCATGTAAGTGCTGTCAAATCCCACTGTAGAAAGGTCCTTTGTACATGCACTGGTAAATGTATACAAATTTGGAACGTGACTGAATCCCAGTAGGCCTAACCCTGCCAATGGAGCTACAGTAGGCCTCGAGAAACATGCACTGTCTCTGTAAAATCAGGATTCCGTACAATGAACAAATCTGACCTGTAAAGGACTGGCTGATATTGTGGTACTAACATCTGACTTCATCTGCTCATATACTGTGGTGGGTTTTTTCCTACAGTTAATATTTTTCTATATTATTGTGAAAAATGCTTTTAAATGTAATTGAAAGGTAAATTCATGCATTCATGTATGCAGGTATAATTTTCTTTTCAGTATTTAATGTGTTGGGCAGTCAGCTTGAAACTCATGTAAAAGGGTGAAGGTAACCGTTTTTGAAAGTACTGACTTCAAACTAGCTATTTAATTCCACCATAATGTACCCTAGTAACTGGCCTGACTGCTTTCTTCATTCCTTTTTTTTTCAGAGAGCCTTGCATCCTTCTATTCCTAATGAAGGCGGTCTGAGCAGCTGTGTGTTCAACACTCAAGAAAATCAGGCCATTTACTTAAATACTTAATTATGGGTTTAGGAGCCTAATCTTAGGCACCTAATTTTTGAGATCTTCACTGTAGGCATTTTTTTCAGGAATATTTCTATCCTGCTAAATGAAAACATCACTTAAAGAAATTCAGGTCTGTGAGTGCTTCTTAATCTACAATCTGGTAGGTGTTGCAGCTGTTAACATCTTCATAGCTTTTTACCTTTATAGTTCACATTTGCAGTGAATGAACTTGTTCTCTGTGTGTACTGACAACCCGCTGCAGAGGAGATGTCACTGGAACTGGTATGTCAGAGCTGGGAGAAGACAGAGCTGTAGTAACAGAGGACATGAACTGGAAAAGGACACCTGAGTTCTTGCTGAGAATATTTCCTCAGTAAAACCAGATAAAAAGATGTTTCTTCAACCCATTTGACTAACTCTGTGGATTCATCTGGTAGCAGAATAAAACGCATATCACAGACTCCCCATCTCTGCAGGAACACAGCCTTGTGGTCTGATGGAAGAGAGGTATGTGGGTATGAGCGTAGAGGTGAAGAGGAGAGGCGATTGATGAAAAATGCTGGTTAAGCAATCCAGTTCTATTTATAGTAAATATATTAGGCTGGGTTTTGTATTAGGGATGACAAGAGATGATTAACCTAGAGAATGGTTAATGGCAGCTAGATAGTGTTTAAGTGTATCTTATCCTAGAAAATCATGGTCTGATTTTTACCACAAAAGCCTCTGCAAGCCAGCAGTCTCTCTTAGTCATCCCTCCAATTAATCTGCATAACCCAGGATAATTCAGTGGGGATTGCATCGTAAACTCCTGAGCAAGGGCTGTTTTTTCTGTGCCTCTTTGTGTGCCTGGAAGTCATGGAAGACAGAGCTGTTTGCCTGGTCTGTAAAGTGAGGAGACATAGCTCCTAAAGAAAATTGCGGCTCTGTTTTTAGAATTGTTTTAATTGGGCATCAAACATGCGTATCTCCAACCTATTAACCTGGTCACACTGTGTGGTCTGATCCTCCTCTAATAGCATGTGATTAAATGTGATTCATCATCATCTCTGCTAAGTGCATGCAAGTGGGAGAACGTTGGTGGTGGAGCAGATGCAGTTATTTTCATACCAGCTGCTTTCTCTTGTAAATTTAGTTTGTATTGTTAAACACTGTCATGTTGTCTTAGGGGGTCTGTGTCTCCTGATTTAGTGCGATGACTAATGTTCTTTGCTGCATTTTACCAGGGGCTCAGAGCGCAACTGGAGAGGGTGAGACTGACAAGAACAACAGGACTGAAGCATGGACATCAGTGGCTTTGTAGGAAGCCAGTTGCCTGTGTCCAAGGGAGGAGAAAATTTTCATGCTTAATGGGGTTGCGTGGATTTGCAAACTTCATTAAGGAACCTTTATATTTTTTTAGGGGCAAGGTATGGGAGGGAAGGGGAAAGATGTACATTTGCTAATGTTCCATAAAAAGCAAATGTTTAAGCACAAAAGAGTAGCTTGTTTAAGTGAAGAAACAGATCTAGTAGGGAGCTTGTAACTTGTCTAGAGAAGAGGTGTGGCCGCAGAATGGGTCTGCTTTGACAAGTGGTTGGCTTTTTTGTGGTACCAGCAATTCCAGAGCAGACTTCTTTTACTCCAAGTAAGTACCTTTAGCTTCTTGAGCATTGCAAACTTGCCTTAAAACCAAGCTGAGCTGCCGACTTTAAGGTGCCTGTTTTTCTTCCTGGTCTGAGAAACGTCTGCCCTCCAATGATGCTGCAGAGGTGCAAGAGAAGGATCCAACTGCCTCCTCCTCCTCCTAGCCTTAAGACTTTATTTCTAATGGCCCTGGAAAGCCAGTGTTAAAACACATTTGTTCTGGGGCAGCATTCAACAGAGGGGCTGTAAAATCCGATTTCCAACGAGTACCTGCGTATGTCAAACATGTTGTACATGCTGAAAGCAATGGAGATTGCCAGAGAGACAGTTAGTTGGAGCTGTTTGTATTTTCTTCCCAGTCAGGCTTTGCTCTGTCCTATCCTCCTCTAGCCCAAGGCTGTGGCAAGGCGTAATGAGGGATAATGTTATTCTGTATCTTCAGGCTTCTTCCAGTCTGAAATGCCTCACTCTTCTAATGTCAGCTGAGGACAGGTAAAGGTGCTTGACAAGAGCACATAGAAGACAGATACCCCAGACTACTGCTAGCATGTATCTTTGCTTTTTCTCTCTCTTAAGCCTTGGAGTCATGGCTGTAGGAAATGTATTACAGTGGCCAGGGAGTGCTGAGAGCCCAAAACGAAGCTGTCATCTGTGTGAGGGTGAGCCCTACCAGCAGACAAGGCTGGACAAGAACCGGCACGTGGCAAGGATGTGAGTGAGATGGAGAGAGGGCTGGCAGGCGTGCAGAGAAAGCAGTGGAGTAGGAAGGCAGGAAGCAGCTGGCAGTGCAGGAAGAAGTGAGTAGTAATGGAAATGAGCAGGAGGAGGAGTAGGGAATGAGAAATGTCCTCGTTCATGCACNGTGGCAAGGATGTGAGTGAGATGGAGAGAGGGCTGGCAGGCGTGCAGAGAAAGCAGTGGAGTAGGAAGGCAGGAAGCAGCTGGCAGTGCAGGAAGAAGTGAGTAGTAATGGAAATGAGCAGGAGGAGGAGTAGGGAATGAGGAATGTCCTCGTTCATGCACTGATATTCAGCAACAATGACATTAGGATTTCAAAGAAATGTCCAAATAAATTTGTTCCTGTAAGGGATTTATTTTAATTCTTTATTAAAGTAGGAGATATATGTGCATTTTCCCCTCTAGCCCACTGTTTTAGTAGGATTACCTTTACCATCACCCCATGGACTCTTTAATTCTTTGTTCCAAATCTTCTCTGTGAAGTCATCACAGCAGATTCAATCAGGTATATTTCATTGCTCAGCCATAGAGAGGAAATGAATTTTTCTGATGAGGGGAGAGCACAGTGAATAGCTCGATTCTCCTCCCCAATACCATCTGCAATCAGTTTTGTGCTGCAAATGAAGTCAATGTTTTCCTGGGTCAGAGGTGGCTAATTATTCATAGCACTTTCATTTCCAGCAGTAGTCTCATCATATCTCTGCCAATCATCATTCTGTTTCATGTTTGGTTTACTTTGCATTGCTCTTAGTTTTGCAAGCTTAGCTGCTATCCAAACTTGTACTGTTCTTTGTTTCTTTTCCTGGGCTACTGCCAGTAGTTCAGCTTCTGAAGAGACCGACAAGGGAACTTTGGCACCAGTATTGTATTTTCTCCCGTCTTATGAGATCACGTCTGTTTAAAAAAGAATGAAATTGGGAGGAGGGAAGACTATAACACTCAGTTCATTTGTAACTAGCCAAAAACCCCCTGACTGAGTAGCATTTCACTAAGATACATCCGTATCATCCATGGTTTTTTTAATGGCAGTAAAGCCCAGAGAAGTGTATTAGTCAAGGTACAGCTGGGATTTGAACTTGACTGTCTTAACTTTTAGGCTGGCAAGTTCCCTGCTAGTGCTTAGCGCTTCCTGCTGATGAGTGTCCGAGCTCACATTGTTACAGCAACCACAGATGAGTTTACAGTGTCCTTTAGGCTTGTGCCTTGCAATTTTGCCCTTGGATTTACAGCACTATTCCTAACATAGATTAGAAGAGTAACTGAGTGTTACTGCCCATTCACTGTAGCAAATTGACTGATGCACTGGTAGGGATAGAAACCCAAAGAAAGTGTGAGCCAGCCTTGCATTTTCATGCAATAGTAAGGTGCTCTTTGCACAGATCTGTTTAGAAAGATTTTAAGAGGCCTCCAAAGTAGATGCTGATAATTAAAATGCTAATTTAAAATGTTCCCAATGGTATTCACTGATAGTGTTGCCAGAGCAGGTGAGATTTCAATTGTCTTGCTGTTCCTTTTAGAACTAGAAAAATGTCCTGCAATGAGTTAAGATGGAGTACTTAAGCCATGGTTATTTCATAGCATTTAAGTGCTGACTTTCCTCCAGATTTCTTCAGTTTCTCGGTTTTGGTTTTTTGGTTTTTTTTAAAGTTTGCTCTGGGAATTCTGAATGTACAAAACAGCCACTCAGGGAACCTGAAGCCTATCAATCAGCCTCACAGGGGATTGAGTGAAGCGTCTTCCACACAGATTGCCTTGTGAGCCGACCTCGCTATATTTACTTGCAGCCTTGTCTCAGAATGGAGTTGGGGAGATGTCACAGCTCAAACCAGGCCAGGAGAAGACTGTTCTGAAAGGCTTTGAAGAAGGAAATGGTCTCAAGTTGTGCCAGGAGAGGTTTAGATTGGGTATTAGGAAAAATTTCTTCATGGAAAGGGTTGCCAAGCGCTGGAACAGGCTGCCCAGGGAAGTGGTGGAGTCACCATCCCTGGAGGGATTTAAAAGATGTGTGGATGTGGTGCTCAGGGACATGGTTTAGTGGTGGGCTTGGCAGTGCTAGGTTAACGGTTGGACTTGGTGATCTTGAAGGTCTTTTCCAACCAAAATGATTCTATGATTCTATGAAATAACAGCCACCAGAGCAGGGGTTGTGGGTCAGCAAAGGGCCAGCTGAGTGACATCTTCAAGATCAGATCTTCATAGAGACTAAAGTAAGGCTTTAATTTGCTCAGTTCTTACAGTCTCATCCAGCAGAAAACAGGTGGGTTTTCTCAGGAGGACTCACTGCTCTGCTGTTTTAATTGGCAGGACTTTAAACAAGCTTGGTGCTGTAACTTAAAGGTAGGAAATGGCACACAAAGCCAGGACTATAAGAAAAAAAAAGCTGAAGATGGGAAAATCAAAGGAGAGATGATAGGATTAGAGGCAGATAGTAAGGGTCTACAAAAAGGAGAAAAGGGGCTGCCAGATGTCTGATTAAATGATGTATTCTAGTTAGGTAGACAGCTGTTAGTGTTCACATAAGAATACCAGGACAAAGACTTGATGGCCTCTGCCTCTTGAGTGTAGTGATCTCTGTAACTAGGGGATGTGGAAGTTTCACCATTTTTTGTTGACTAGGTCCTGTATCAGGAAGGATGTGAAAGGGAATTCTGTCTAGCATGGTATTTAAATTTTAGAAAAATTAATTTTCTGTAGCTGAGATGAATCCTGCTTTCAGGATTCCTCTTAGAGGGTATCTTTAGTGCCAGATAGAGTATTTTGTGAATTGGCATCTTTCAATGGTGTAGTGTGTAACAGGTAGTGATGGACACTAATGAGGGTGTACAGAAAAAGCATTCAGAAAGAATTTGACAGGTGAGGATGGAATATAAGAGTGGAAGAAAGTGAACATATGCTAAACCAGAGTGTCTGAAGCTAATGTGATGTAAAACGACTCAGGCTAATGGAACTTTTCATGAAATAAATTTCTGCTAAGCTCTACCTGGAATACTGCACTGCCCTTTCCTTAGATCAAAGTAATTTGTATTCCTCTGTTATTTATATGTAACAGGAAAGAATGTTATAATTGCTATCCAAACGTTTTACTTCACACCTTACAATAACCTAGAGCAGTGTTTGTCTTTTAAAAAGTATGATGTCTGTGCCACTCCTTTTTAAAATGGTGTAGTAAGTTTGGAGACACTTCAGGTCTGTTTATAAAATCAGGGTGTTGTTTATCAAAAGTCTGCTACTGGTTGCATTGTAATTTTATGGGTACATAAAACATTGCACTCTGATGCTTAACATATATATATATATATATATATATATATATATACACACACACACCCAAAATACAGTACTAAGAATATAGTTGGACTTGTGCCAGTGGAATAGCTGTAGCAGTAAGATACATCTGTACCCCCTCACCCAAGATATGGCAAGTGACAAATTTGTGTGCATCACTCAAATGCCAAAATTTTTGAGAAGAGGTAGTTCCTGAATGGTTGTGACCACTTGCCCTGAAGAGAAGACAAGTAAGACAAGAGTGAAAGGGCTGCATTTATGCAGTGCCTGATAGAAAAATTTCTCTAAAACTTTGCTGCTCTATCTCAACAAAGACTATGTGTTTTACAGGCTTCACCCACCCTCCTTCATAAAAGAGCAAGGAATCATGAGAGGATGAAATCACAGAGGGCTATGAAGTTAAAATCCAAGCTGTTTATTTTCTCCTTGCACAATTGGCTTGTGGAACTCTGTTGTCCAAAACTATTGTAAGAATTCTTGAAGCAAAGCATTTCCCACCACCAAAATAAAACCAAAAGAGAAGACCACTGGATACCTTCCTATGTATCAGCAGGACTGAGAGTTGACTACAAAGAAACACGAGATGAGATGAGATGAGATGAACAACAGTTACTTTAAAGTTTCTTAGGGAGCTGTTTTATTACAAGATTAGACGGTAGTTTTAAAGCCTATACAGTGTTTCTTGCGTTTTTTCCTGAAGTAAACCAGGCTGGTCCCTGATGGAGGCAAGATACTAGTTTTTTGCTGGTCTGATCTGATGAAACTACTCCTGTGTCTCCCCTGATTGAAGATGCTGCCAAAATTTCAGCAGAAGCAAGATTTTTTGTTAATATCTGCAAAAAATGCTGATACACCGCAATAATGTGCAGTTGAGACTAACATGGAATTGTTTTATATTGTCATGGTCTGGTCGGACAAGGCATAAGNCTGCCCAGAGAGGTTGTGGAGTCTCCTTCTCTGGAGATATTCAAAACCCGCCTGGATGCATTCCTGTGCAACCTGCTCTAGGCTAACCTGCTTTAGCAGGGGGGTTGGACTAGATGATCTCTAGAGGTCCCTTCCAACCCCTACCATTCTATGATTCTATGATTCTATGATTCTATAAGATCTCACTTCAAATGAATCTCACACATCAGGAGTATACAGATTTAACCACTGGAAAACTCATTGCACAGTCCCTAGGAGCTACCTAAAGAAATGCTGAGTTTTCCAAAATACTTTGTATCTTCAGCTGAGACCGTTAACGCTTTTGGCCAGCATACCTACAGGATGGATATACTGTGCAGGGTGGTTTGGAAAATCTGGTCACTTATTAATTGGGGGGGAGGCAGAGGGAACTGAGTCTTGACCATTGCTTCCAAACAGTTGGAGCTTGAGAGAAGCATACTCTTGCTTGAGATTTACATGGTGCTCAGAAGGGCCATCTGTCTTCCTGCAACAGCAGAAGGGGCGTAGGGAACACGGAAAAGTGCCTACTGGCCAGACACAGCTCCTGCTTCTAAAAAATCTAATCTAGTGAAAATCAGCTTTAGAAGTATTTTTGTAGAGCATCAGTGGCAAGAAGCCCATTTTCTGTATTCCAGGATAAAACACACATTAAAGGATACGTCATGATTACTTTAAAAAATAAATATATTGACCTGGAGTAGAAAGGGAATTACTTAGGTGGAAAGATGAAATACGAACGATGATTCGTTTCCATAGGTGGCTGGAGCATGTCTCAGTCTGTCAAGAATAAACAGTCACGCATGCAGGGAGACTTGCCAAACCCAGCAGAGGGTGTTCACTGAACACACTGGTTTAGAAAACAGAGTCCTGATCTGCTCTGTGGTGAAAAGACTTGTCCTGATAAGAGGCAAAGGACAAATACATCCACCTGCTTTTAAACTGGCTATAAGGGAGTGAAATAGCTGCACACTCCTAGCAAGCAAGGGTGGTGTTGTTTTAACATCACTATGTGAGTCTGTCTGTCTGTCTCTCTCTCCAGGGTAGGAATTACTCACCTGTGTGATAACATCCTGGCTTAACTCCTGACTGAGCACTGCTGGAGTAGCAACTCAAAATTCTCTATGTCTTTGAGAAGCTCCCATTGAGAGGCAAACTGAGGGGTGGCAGTGCATTTATTAGAATACTTCACCTTAAAACAGACATTCACAGTGCTGCCAGACAATGCCGTTAAATATGTCATTTACTTACATTTCAACTCCAAAAAGTTCCATGAAAATAATGGTGTTACATTATGTTTGTACAGCAGAAACCAGAAGAGGGATGTTAAACTCCTGTTACTAACATCCACACTCGAACCATTTCAGAATCCCAGTCCCTTTGACTTAGTAGGTGAGCAGCAGGAGTGGGTATTCAGCATTGACCTCTTTGCAGGAAAACCACTGAAACCAGTAGCACAGCTTTTAATACATAAATTACAGCTTTTACATACTTGTAAACTATATCTGGGGCTATGAACTTTGCCCATATTTAGCGTACCTCCATCAATCTGTTTGTTGCACTTGTTGCACTTATGTTACTCCCGTTTTAAAATTTTATCAAACACACAATCTTGTCAAATGCTAACTTTGCTAATGTTTTATGAAGGCCCATGGTGCTCAGGCATCTGTATTTTCAGGTTTACAAATGCTGTAACTGTTACAGGTGACTTTAACTATGCTGATTGCTCCATTAACAGGAAGCATGTGTTCTCTCTCATTTTAAATTAGACCATTGCAAAGTTACTTCAGTCTTGTCCTGAGCACAAGTAGTCTTCTAAGTCTTGTAAGAACTCATAGGTTTTTAGCTAGGCTTCTCAGTTATTTTCTGTTTGTATGTCTTCCTTAGCAGTAAATGTTTTATTGTAGGTGATAAATACTTTAATGCAGCTAATGCTGCTTTGTTTAGGAAGCCTTTCTGGTTGGGCATGGTCAGGATACCACTAGCTAGAGTCTCCAGCAACAGCTATGTATTAGGGTGCTCAAGGCTGGTTTTAGATATACCAAAACCCCTGAAGGTTTTTCATTAAGACAGATTTCTGTATCTGTAGAGAAATAGAAAGTGAAACAGCTTCAAGCGCCCAGCCAGCTGTCTGAGAGAGAAGGTGTAAGAAGCATTACGGAACAAAGAACAGTCCTGGGAGGTAAGAAAAATAGTGTCTTTCTGGGAATATATCTCTCTAGCTACAAGAAAACTGCTGACTATAGAAGGGAATCTTAGTGATGATGTTGGTAAGTTTTTGTTTGTTAACTATGCTTTGAATGAGTTGTTAGCCTGTGGCTACTTTACCTTGAATACAAAAACTGAAGATAAAATGTGCAACTGTCTGTCCTGTGTTTGGGAGGTGAGCTTACTGATGTTTATGCAAGAAGAGTGCACTTGTTCATGTATAACCTCCATGCGCCTAGGAATGTTACTGGTTTCTATTCCTCATCAAACTGGATGCTCTCTTTGTTGTTGCTTGCAGGGATCTCAGAGGAGCTTTCCTTTAGATAGAAGGGCTTGGAGACAGATATTGCTGCTTTCTCACTTATTTTCTCTTTATGCCTAATGTAAAAATAATACCTAGTGGGCAGTACAATGGAGAGGAAAATTAATATGCACCTTGGATGGATGCACAGTCAGTTTGCCAGTTGTCAGCTAGAGGAGTAAACTCTGTGCAGAGCATTTTTTGCCATCTACTGACTTCAGCTGACAAAATCCCCACCTGTAAATAGGCTGTCTGGATGTGCCTTGTCACTGCCTTTGGTTTTGCAGAGCACCGTGAGTGCCTGCTGTGCCGACCTGTTCATCTGGAACGGGTGTCAAACCACAGCTGCTGCGCTGTGCAAGGGCTGCCTGCTCGGTTGTACCGATCCCTCTGCTGTCACAGGTTGCTGATCTTCCGGAGTGGGCTGCTCCAGGCCTCTTTCTACCACTGTCGTGCACAGAGGTTTGAGTATGTATTCCTGACACACCAAACTAAATCTTGACTCTGAGAAGACAAGTCCTAATATCATGTGAGAAATGACGATCTTGGTGCTAAACCAAGAGACTTAAAAATGTAGAAGCCGCATAAGTGTGGAGAGATAGCGAGTGTGTGTATGCGCGTGTCGTATCTGTGGTCTGCAGTGTGTCCTTTGTTAGACTTGGTAATGAAAACTACACTGGATCACTTATCCTTTGCTGATGCCAGATTGTTTCCTATAATCTTTTTCCTTAAATGTTATGTCTGCTTATAGCTTTTAATTATCTTAGTTAAGCGTGTCTGTAGCTTTAGCAAACAGCCTTGTGGATTCTGCCAGAAATGTATTCTTTTCCTGGTACTCATCGTTCTCATATTTTAATGTTGACATACAACTCCTATGTGTTAGCCTAAATATTTCCACATATACCTTTCAAACCCTTCTAGTTCTCCCTTGATATCCAACCCCTCTAGTCCTTTTAATTATATTTACAGTTTGCGTATTTAGTTTGTCTGTGCTGGTATAGAACTGTCAGAGTTTTTGGTGGCAATCTTCCTTGGACTACAGCTATCAAAACAGCCTGCCAGTTTCCCATCTGCTAGGGAGCTTTCCTGTCATATATAGATCACTGTCAATAGGCTGTGTTCAAGAATTAGGATATTGCTTTAAATGCTTGTTTGGCTGACAAGCCCATTTTCTGTAACATCTTGTTTAACTTGTGCTGTAATGACATTATCTAAATGAGAGTACATTGTGTAACTGCAAGCAGTGCATGCTATGTATGCTACAGCCTTTATTTAACTCCATTTCCTCCTCAAAGTACTCTTCTAACAACTGAAGGGCTGGTTGTGGTTGTTTGGGGATCTCTTCTCATGGAGATAATTTTTTTTATTTCCCCCTCATGATTTACCAGGAACTTGCTCTGAGCATAATTTTCTGTAATGAAGCACGCACTCATCAAAATGCTTTTGCTTATTAGTGACAGCAAGGTGCTTGAAGGTCAGGTAATGAACCCAAAAACATAAAAAGAAGATAGGACATTTCCCAGCTCCATAAGCTCTGTGCAGCTGGGCAGGAAGGCTGGAGGAGCTATACGAGCAGCTTATATGGACTTTCTCCTTTTGGAGTGCCATGAAGTAGCTGGTGCACGCCCTGCTTTCTGCTGGTTGTCTTGAGATTCGCTGGCAGAGCAGGCTGATAAGAGTAAGATGAAATAGCTGTGGTGTGACACCTAATTTAGTTTTGTGTATGTCTCGCTGTGTAAGCTATCACTGTAAGACTCTTCTTTCTCTAATAATGCATAGTAATAGATAACTGGAGATTATGCTGTTTTCTACCGCATCGTGAAAGAGGACTTAAAGCCAGCTTTTCCACAATAATTCACACATATGCCAGCTGATGCATGCTGCTCTATATGTGGTGTCATTTAATAACAGGAGGGAAGATGGTGCTGCTGGCTGAATGGGAAAATGCACTAGAATCCAGGATTCCCAGATATTTTTTTTTAAGAGAAGCTACCAAGTTTATAATGTTTTCCTCACTTACTGCACCTGCTTAGAGTTTGCAAAGAGGTCTGATACACTGCTTTAGTAGAAAGGACTTCAGCTGCAGAGTCTTGTATGGCTTATGTCAGGCAAGTCCTCTTCAGGTAGAATTACCAGAAATGGATTTCCATTTTTGGTTCTGCCACGGACAACCTGTGTGAATGTTCTACACATCACTCAGTGTATTGAATGGAAAGGTCATTTCAGGCCACAGCACTACTACTAGACCTTGTTACCTCTCCACAGCCATCATTAATCTTCAGGTAAGCTAGCTGCAGTAAGCCCAAGCTTCCTCTAAAATTTATCTCTGGTAAATGCTGAAAAGTTAATTTTAACAATTATGTAGAGATAAAACGAAAGACTGAAAACTGCTACTATTATCAGGCAGTGAGTATGGGTAGTAGAGCTGTTCCCTTAGCAGGGAGGCTATGTAAAGCTGTTAGACTCTGTTACAAACTTTGCGCTATACCGATGCTCATCCCATTTGTGTTTCTAGCAATAATCCCTGAAGTGAATGCCACCAGGATGAATGAAAAGATTCCCTTTAGCATTCACGTAGCTTTTGCAGCTTCAAAGCCCCTAATTGTGCATTGCTGGGGTGGGTCTCTAGTCCACAGGGATAATGCTAATGTGCTTCTGTAGCAGATAAAGGCGCCTGAGGCAGTTACAATTAGGACCATTCCCAAGTCATGTTTTTAATTGCTTTGCCCTGGATCCAGCTTAATTTTGACTTTTATCATGGTGCCATAAATTAAATATTGGAAATTTGACAACTCCCTACTGGTCACATTTGCATTGGTTTCAAAAACAGGGCAAAACAAGTGTGCCTTCCATTAAGCTGGTGGCTCTTGAAATGAGTTAGGTGTCCTTACCAGACTGAAGGCTGCAATGGCATATTAATTGAGGTTGGGGTGAAGGGTGCTGGTACCTGTCTTGCTAAGTTCGTGCCATGTAAAGCATGTCCTGATTCAGCTGTCCGTATGTGGACTGCTTCTGACTCATCAGCCTTTTCTTTGAACTCTATAAACAATTTGAAAGAAGCTGTGTGAGAAAAGCACGAGCGATCTCCAATGAGTCTGAGTGCACTCTAACTGCTGTACGTGTGGAGAGCTATGGCTGCAGTGAAAGCACTCTCCGAGGTGTGTTTTTTATTAAACTTTCTCTATTATTTGCTAAAAATTCACTGCTGCCGTCAAACATCTGACTGGCGAAGGGGGCTGGAACCTCTTGTGGTGATCCCCAGCAGACAGGAGCATAACTGATGGCCTATCTGCTGGTGAAGCATAAGCTGGTTTGGGAAGCAGAGAAGTAGCGCTGTCTAGTTTATAGGAGTGCACCCAGTACCTGGCACTGAAGGATATCTAACCCAAGTAGGTGCCTCGAGATACCACGAAGTGAAAGGGTAACAGCAGTGAATTAAAAACTGGAACAGTTACTTTTGCAGTCTTCCTCTAATGCTGGATTGATCTCTCAAAAGAGAAAATAAAAATTAAATTTGAATTCCAGGTTTTGGTTAAAAGGTGAAGAAACTGTTCAGTGTCATGCATAAGCTTTTGTTGGCAAACAGCGCAAATGAGAATTAGATTAATCTCTTGATTTAACTTTGTTCTCTATGAAAGATTGCAGCGCAGCTTCCTCTTTCTTTAATTGACTTCTCTCTGCAGCAGCTTCTCTTTACACAGTAAGTCAGTAGTGCTGCTGGAGGATTGAACCAATTGTAATGCTTTGTTAAATAAAGGTTTTGCTCATCAGGGAAATGAGATCACATGAAAGAACTGATTTCTATCCAGAGCTCTCCTGTGTAATACCTATTACATCTTGCTGACAAAATGTTGGATGCTACTCCATGAGGCCACTTCTGAAGCAGTCCAAACAATTCCATTGTCTGACATCAGCTTTAAAAGATATTTCCCGGAAAACATCCAAGCAATTTAAAACAAAAAAAAAGAAGATTTCTGAAATCTAATTTTTTAATGATACTCAAAAGCTGTGCTGAGGAATGGAAGGTCTGCTGTTGTAGAGCACAGTTCAGCACATCATTCTTGTGGATTTGTCCTTTGCGTTTAAACAAAACTTTTTTCTATTTTTTTTTAAGCTTCTGAGATGAACTCATGGGTGAAATCTAGTCTCAACCCCTGCCTAAAGTGGATGTGAGGTCAAGAAGAGAAAAAGCAGGAATTTGAACCAGGACTTTCTGTCTAGTACCCTAGCTAGCAGCGAAGTGTCTACTTTGGGTTAAGGCTGCTTTGTCGGCATTGAAAAGCCTTGGTTTTATTTCAGGTCAGGATGGAAGCAAACATGCAAATCTTGACACTTGTGAAGATGAGATCCTACGTAGTTAATGTCGCTGGGTTCCTGCTTAGAGGCAAATGCTACTGACTGTTGGGGTGGTCGTATGATTTAAAGATTTTAGAAAAGATTGAAAAGATTTAAAACCAGATGGTCCAATCGCTAGTGTATGTAGAACCGCCAGCACAAGATTTAATACCTTACACCCTGCGCTGCCAGAAGGATGTATCTCAGTGATACGTCCTTCTCCTTTGTGGAATGTGTATGCTGTTAAGTGTCTGTACCTGCTCTTCTCTTCTAATCAAGAAGAAATTCATACCTGTCTGATACAGTATTTATTGTGTCATGAGTTTACTGCACCTCCAGTTCGTGCTGGTTGCACAGAAGGAAACCTTCTGTGCACAAGTGGCTTGAATACTGCTTGTCCAAGGACCCGAGTGTCAGTTTTAATACAGTTAATAGCAATTTAGGAGAGAGCGCTCTTCAAAATATGTCTACCTCTCTATTTGTGGTTTGGAGAAAGACACACCTTTTTCTAGGCCTGTATTGTCTAATAACCATCTAGTGCAGGTTTTCTTCTAATAAGCATCTGGACTTCAGTAGCTTATAGGTCTGAGCTATTTTGCTGTTTACAAGTCTTCTGATATCTTGCTCCCTGTGCTTTCACAGGAGGGTGTAGGAGTTATGTTATCAAGAGGGTAGCAGTTGCGTTTGGCATCAGTGTTATGAAGATGGCTTTTCCATTACAGGGAAAATATGTGCCAGGAATTTTCAATAGTGTGGCATATGGAATATTGAGCTCTTTGGAAAATGACCTTTAAAGGATCTCTAACTGCACACCCTCAGTGATGGGTTTGGAGGGTGATATATTTTTCCCTATCGACCTTGGAAAATTTGAGATCTGTAGAAGAATTAACAGTCTAGAGTTGCTGTTATTTTGTCATGCTAACGGTGATGACTGGCTTCAGTTTCACAGAACAGCTGGGCTAAGTAACACTTCCTCTCGCACGCAGCAAGTATTTTCTTTGATCTTTCTGACTTCCAGTGTGCTGGACTATCTAGAAACTCTCGAGCTTTTCTCCCATCACTGTTAAACTTCTGCCTTCCTCTGAACCTGTGTTTGTGAGCCTCAGGGGTTTGCATGAGACTTTGATATTGAATGTCCAGACACTTCACTAGCCAAGCTCATTTCTCTGGGTTCTTCTTGCTCCCCAGCAGACAGTACTTGTTGGCCTGCACTGTTGGATTTAGGCCTTTTACCAAGTGCTTGTGCTTATCGCATGCAGGTTGCTTGCAGAGGGAGTAAGATGGAGTGCTGTCCTGACGGGCACCAGCGTGCTTTGGAGGGCTGCCTGCTGACTAAGGAATAGCCAGGCTAGTCATAGGAGGGAGGGCCACTCCCCTCTTCTCCAGAGCACCGAGCATTTACATCTTCTTCAAACACATTTAAAGAATACAGTTAGATGGAAATACCTCTTGTTCCCTTCTGACATCTGCTTATCTGAGCCTAACTCCGCTCTCTTCTCTGTGGGAAAGGCTGTGCTGCCAGGATTGCTCTACACTGATGTAAACTCACATTATATCACACTGTCAGCCAGCAAACAAAACCAGTCTGTGTTGTACACCTCTGTCATACACCTTGCCTTGCAAATAGGGGAAAGATGTGGCCTGGTACAAGTTAAATATACTCTCATCTCTAGCGCAATACAGTATCTGCTTGAAGTGTTTAACAGCTGCAAACATGAAGTTTAGTGCTTCATTCATCATTAATAGCACCTGAAGGGCTTGGGGGTGTTTTGGCAATGGAAAGATGTATTGTCATATACAGGATACAGTGCTGAATCCAGTCTGGATTGCTAGACAAACGTGTGCCTGTGCTAAGATTGTGAAATAACGCTGCTTTTATTATGGAAGGCAGAAGCAGCTGCTTTGAGAGCAAATCCTTCTAGTACCCGACAGTGTTCTACCACTGGTGGTGCCTGGCATGCTTAGTCAGCAGCCATGGTGGAGTCCAAAGATTGAGAAGGTCATGGAAAGTGTGGGGAAGTCTTATTTATCTGGTCAGGCACGCACCCAAAACTAGTACTGCTGTTTGCCTGCTCTGCAGTTCCAGTTTGGAAGCAGGATGGATCAGAGACATCAGACGCCCTTCGTTGCCATCAAATTTATTGCATAAAATACCATGCTGAACGTAAAGCTGTTTTGTAAATATGCTGTTTTCTGCTACTCCAGCTGCAGTAGAAATTTGTCTCATTTTAAATGGTTTTCCACTGTTGATGGATCAGGTTTGACCTTCCACGAGCCTTTAGTTCTAGTGATAAATTCTAGTTTTAAGCAGTCCTGTTGCCAGCATCGGTGCCCGTTGTTCCCTGCAAACTGAGGCAGTCCGTACTCCAAAACGGACACGCTTGTGCAGCAGTCTTGGAAGGAGACAAACACTCCTGTAACTGGTACCAAATACAAAATGCTGGCTTAGCACATTCATAGTACTTAATTGCCACTTAAATGTCTGGAGAAAATGAGCAACCCACTCCTTCCCTCTTGCTCCTCCCCTCCGCTCCCCCACCGCTCCCCCACCCCACAAATCCCCAAACAACCCAGCCCACAAACTGCCCATTGCTGCTTTGTAGGTACCTGCATATTCCTGATGGCCAGACCCATGCGTGCCTTGGAATCCTAATCAAACTGCCTCCAAAACCAGAGGTAGGAACAAACAATTGCATTTCATGGTACTGTCTTCAAGGTACTCTTCGGTTACCATTTCCAGTTTCATCATCCACAGTCAGACCTTCCACTTTACTAGGATGCAATTGTTAACCTCTGAGCAGAGGCTTGAGTAATTCTGGCAGCAGAGGGCCCAGATGCTAATAGATGCACGGATCACGTGGATCACAATTGCATCTATGCACGTGCAATTGCGTAGGCATTATTTCCTTTGTAAGTCAGGCAAGAAGAACCTTTTCCCTGTTTCTAAAAAGGAACTATGTGTTGGAGTTGGATCCTTAATAGCACTATGGTACGTGGATTAAAAAAACATAGAATTATTTTTTCAGTGACTTTATTTCACCAAACTCTCTGTTACAGGGAAGGGTTGCAGACAAAATCTGTCAGACAAGCTCATTCGTGCTAATGACAGCCATCCATCTTTCTTGCCAGCAAAGTGCTCTCCTTGCACAGTTTTAATTTAAACCCATGAAAAAAGCCTTTCTCTCCAAAGTTACGTCAAAGGCCTCTCCACCTCTCTCTTTATTTCTTTCTCCTCATTTTCATTCTCTAGTAGCATAGGTGCATCTCTTTCCTTTTTGCTTTAGTGAGTTTCGATGATTTTGACCTATGAATGGCAAGGGTAATAGAAACTTGATCTTCCATTGCAAAACATATCCCATTACTTCCTCGGTTTTCTGTTCAGACAGCAAAGCGTGTTTCTTATCCATCTGCCTTCATCTGCCTGCATGGTGGAACAGTTTTGTGCTTTTTTAGATTCCTTCAGTTTCTATTTTTCCCTGATTTAACCACTTTTATTGATTAGTTTGGTTGAGCTTTGAAGCCTTGGCAAGCCTGACTTGGTTTTGGTGAAGACTGAGAAAGCAGTTTAGAAATCTAAACTCTAGACTCATTTTGGCATTAATTTGTTTGAGTGATAGTCAAATTCACCTTCTGTCTTTGATTCCCTTAACAGATGGGGGTTGGGATGGGCGTGCATTGAGAGGCAGATCCTCTGCAGCCCCAAGAATGGTATGAAAGCTCGCAAGTGTCTGAGATGTGGAGGACCTAAATGCGTGGAGTGTTGCTTGCTATCTCAAAAGATTAATCTTGCGTGTTGCGTTGCTGGTGTGGTTGCTCAGTCATTAAGCATAACCTAAAAGCAATTCTCCTCATAGGGAGACATAGAAGGCTCCCGCTGTGATTGTTCTGAAGGGAGAGATTTTTTCCTTCTGCTTGTTTCATCATTCCCAAATCTTTCACTAATATGCAGAGAGTTAAGGAAAAAATCAGTATTTCTGAAGATCTGCCTTGTGATTATGATTGTGAGCTGCTCCTCAGCCACAGGTATGTGGCACCACAGCAATCGGGTGTTTGCAAACAGCAGCAGCGGAGAGAATGTGTGGCTTGGACTGTTGCTAATAAGGTGTCCATCCAACCAGCTGCAGAAGCTGCTTGACGAGTTGCTTACAAGCATTGCCTTCTGTGCATAAGGGTACCCCTACACGGGTGCAACCCCCCTTCCAGTTCAGCCATCACGTGAGTTAAGAGGTGATTTTGGTCCAAACTGATTGGCATGCTAGGGGCATGGCGAGTGCCAAAATGCTGGTATCGTGGAAGTTGGTATCCTCCTGCTTTGCAGGAGAACTGATTAAATCATTTTGCAGTCTCCCAATGAGTTCTCAGAAGTCTCTCTCCTTCTGCCCAGAAAGACATGCATTTTCTTCCGGTTCACGGGGAAATCAATCCTGGGGCAGCTCAGAGTAGTGATGAGAGGAAAGCTGCGGGCTATGCCTCAGCACACAGATGAGTGAACATGGTGCTCCAGAAGGCACAATAACTTGGTGATTTGCACCTTTGAGCATCCATCTCCTGGGTCAATGCTGCAGCACAAAGCTCCTCCGAGTCAGGGGAGAGCAGCACAACAAAGCAATGTCTCTGCTGTCTTATCACTGTCCATTTCTTGGGAAAAAAAATTGCCAAACCCTTGAGAAGAGTGTCTCTCTCCTTGTGTACAGAAGTTGGGCTCGTCCTCGTTACTGAAGTGTTCACAGCTGGCAACTGTGTGAAGAAAATTCAGCTGTGTGCTATGCAATAGCTTTCGTTTAGTCTCCACTGCAGTGATCAGACAGAGCTCTTCAGTTTCTTCTTTGCCACTTACCAGCTTAATTCTACCCGGATAAACACTATGCTGGAAGGACAGTTGTTGTGGAAAACACCTGGGCAGTAAAGACACAACTAGATGTGTTCAAACATGGGAGCTTTGGCCATTGGCTGTCATTCCTCTTGTGTACAGGCTTCTTAATCCTGTTGTGCTGACCAGAAGATTTAAGACAGTCCAAAACAGGAACTGCAAGGGGCTCCTGGGATACACGGTGTTGATACTGAGCAGTCCTTGAGAGCTTTAAAAAATGTGATCAGGCATGATTACTAAGGACATGTCCATACTACAATGTGCCCTAATCCCAGGGCACAGTTGCAATAAGAAACACCATTGCTGTGCACAGTACTAAATGCCTGACCAGCTATGCTGTCTTTCAAATTTACTGAGGAAAGAGTGAAGCAGTTTGCAAATGACTTTAGCTAAAAGTGGCAAAAGGAAGAAAGGTGGCACTTTTAAAATACCAAAGCTTTTTGCTTGAATATTTTCAGTTGAAAAACTCACTTTCGCTTTGGAAATGTAAAATTTGAAATGGAAAAAAATAGCAGTCTTAGGGTTTTTAAGTGTTACATACTGCAAAGGCAAAGTAAAATACTTCATTTGGGCTAGAGAGACTCTCTTTGGTCAGAAGCTAAGGGTTTTTTTCTGTGCATCTGGAAAAACTTGTCTGCTGCTTTACCCCAAAGCAAATCTGTTTTCCCCCCACCTGAAATTTCTTTCCTACTCCCCTAATTAATATGTACGTGCAATTCCATTATTGAAGTAAAAAAGAAATTCTTTATTTGCTCATCTCTGGGTCCATTGGACCTAAATAAATTTAATCAGTTTCCATGTCATGCTGATATGTGAAACTGATCCTGTGCTAGGGCAGTGTTGTGAAACAACGTTTTGTGGATTATTTGCCAGCTCCTCTTCTCTGCCTGGTCCCATGTTAGTTTTGAAAAGAACTACCAAGTCAGTTGTGCCTAAAGACTCTGGCAGCCAAAATAACCCTCCTTCTCTCTGAGGTTTTCCTTTGCTTTTTTCTGATACTGTGTGGAGAGACAATCTGAGCTCAAATAGTCTCCCTTTCATTTACTATTGAGTAATTTGAGGATAATATCACCTTATGGAAGCTTCAGTGTTGGAATCACAGTGCTTGTTATTTACAAAGATCTTGGCAGTCCTACATTTTTTAGACCTTAAGGTAATTTTACTAATCGTTCTTGTCCTGGATTGTTGCCATCATTTGGGTGGATTTGCATTTCTCCTATAATTTCTGCACTTAATTGGAGGAGAAAGCATTGCCGAAGGAATGAAGCTAACCCCAAAACGTTTGTTTAACAGGTCACTGTGTTTGGAAGGTGCTATCGTGCTGAATTAAAGCTATTGCAATTCTGGGAAACAAATGTTGAGTGCTTATCCCAGATTCCAAAGAGTCTCTATGGCCTTGTCTAGACTGACTCAAAGAGGCAGTGTCTGTGCTAGATGGCTAAAATGCATTAGCAGAGGTGGAGCATACTTTAATGCATGTGTTAAAATGCACTTTCTCTATGCTAACATCAATAGTCTAGCTACCATCCCATACATTCCTAGTCTAGACAAGCAAATGGCCATAGGTTTACGTGCCAGAGGCAATGGGTTAACCTTGAAAGGCTGGCGTGTATGACTGTTCCGTCACCTCCAAAAGGAGAATTTTAACCCAAAACTAAGTGTAGAAACCCTAGCGGAGGCAAAACCTTGGCAAACTTGACTGCAGCTAGCATCAGTAAGAGGAGTGGGGGTTACGGTTGGCTTTAACTGGTTACGGTTGGCTTTAACTGGTTACGGTTGGCTTTAACTGGTTACGCTGAACTCTGATCAGCCTGTGCCTTTTCTCCAATACAAATGGGCACAGAAATACAAAAGCTATCTCCTTGATCCGAAGATGGTGCTAAGGAGTAGTCTCCACAAGTTGTCTAGACTACCCTAGAAGATGTATTTAAAGCCCATAAGGTAAAAGGACTTAATTATCATATCAAAAAGGTGAAGCAGGCAGGATGATTTGTATTCTGTGGCTGTAGCCTGAGGAGGCTGGAGTGCTTTCTGGCACTGGGGAATCTCAAGGCTCTGCTTCTGTGTTGGAATGGCCAACAGTTCTGTGCAGAGACTGAAGTAGTCCAGCATCTGGAGCTCACCCAAATCTTGGAGAAAACAAAGGATACAGAATCAGAGCATGCATGAAGATCTCTCTTCTGAGCATCAGTTAATAAAGTAAATAGCTTTGTTCATTCCCTACCATTGCAGGTTGTTAGGTCAACTGGCATTTTATGGCTTTAATGGCTTGTGCGCTTGCTTAATGTCAGAATTGGCAGAACAGACTGTGTTTAAAATTCATATAATCTATTTTCATATGAAATCTGTGTGGGATTTGAGCAGTGTCCAAATTAATGCATGGCACATTTGAATACTGACTAATTAGACTTAACAAATCAGTAAGAATTGGGTACTGGTGAGAACTAAACCTATTAAAGAAACATAAAAGCAGTTCATTAAGAAAAAAAAAAAAAAGAAAGCAAGCAAGCCCTGACTTGTTATATAGTGTTTTCCATTCACAGAGGTTTTGAAATGCTGATTAAAAATGCAGTGACCTCTGGGATAAACCTCGGCTGTGACATGCAGAGCAGCAAGGTGAAGTGTAAGTGAGCAAACAGCAGAATTGAAGTCCTGACTGATAAAGCACAAAGCTTAGGTCCATCATTGCTGAAGGATTTGTTTTCCAGACAGTAGCAAGAGAAATGAAGTAATTACTTAAATGACAGAGAGACCGTGCTATTGATGTTTTAAAGTGACCCTATGCAACCTTTCAGGGCATAGCATGGAATCAAACATTCACTGTACTAGGTTGTTTTAAACATCTGAAAGATGTGGGCCAAGGAGTTCCTGCTGTGTTTTCTTAGTGGTTCTGCAGTTCTTAAATCCTCTTCTAATCGGAAGTGCTCTGGGACCCAGGATAAAATCTCACAGGCAGAGACCAACGGAAAAAGACTTCAATAGCGCTTCATTTTCTGATATTACACAACGTGGTTTTGAGAGCTGCTGTCAGAAATGTGTCCTGTACCCCAGACAGATGAGGCTGATTCGCTCAAGCTTTCTTACCAACAGTCCTGTAGGAGGGGTTCTCACTTCGGAATTGTGCCGCTCCAAATTGCGAAAAGGAAGTTCTATATCTAGGTATTCCTCCGTGTTCCCAGGAGAAATGTTTCAGTGGTTTTCCTGCCATGTCGCATGTGTCTACCATTTGAGCAAGGGGAGGATACCTGGGTTGTAGTGGGGATAGGGAACTGGGTGGGGGACTTTGGCTGGAAAACCAAGATCTGTGGTTTGGCCATATGTAAGATGCGTTGCAATGCTTACGTGCAAACGCACTTGATGATCTGAACGAGGAAAGAATACGTAAATGGTAAGTATTTTCATAAGGATGCTAAGCTGAGCTACTGCTGTATTTCTTCATACTATAACCCGTTGAGGTTACAGGATTGAAGAGGCTGCAGTGGGACAGTAGCCTGCAGAGCAATAGGAGCTGAGGTGCTTTCATTCTGCATCATTTTCAAAATGCATCCTGTTGATTCCAGCAATGCCTTTCACTGGGAATTCCTTGCTCTGGAGGTCTGACTGCAGCTGGGTTTTGGTAAGACAGTGAGGTTGCCTCGTTTTGTACCAGTGCCCTGATTTGCAAAGCCTGTGAGCAGCCAAGTCGTTCCCTTCCAGCTGCTTCTCATCAGCCATGTGTAAGTACTTTGCCATCATGAGCAATACTGAGCATTTGAGAATACCTGCATTATGTCTGAACTGCAATCTGAAGTGATATTTTTTGCTGCAGAAATTAACTCCCTCTCACTGTATTTATTTGTAACTTAGTCCTTCACGCCTCCTAATAGGATCGCACCATTAAATACATCATTGACCTGACTGGCTAGATGTCATGACACGTAAGTTTTTGGACTTCTCTTGACTGAGCATTACTGTACAGTGAACCATGTCTAAGGAGCAATCATCTGAGTCCTGACCGAGGCCTCTGTCTTCCAGCAAAGCATTACAATGAGATGAGAGTAAAACTTGTGATGCGATAGGGGCATTTTGTTGAATTAAGCTTTCTGGTTTTTGTCTGTTTACTGTGGCTCTTAATCTTGGCTTCCCTGGTGGATCGTAATTGATGGAGGCAAGGCAGGAGACTGTTGGGTGTATCACACTTTAACTGAAATAATCCCTATAGAGACAAAGGGGGGTTCTGCTAAAGTATATCTGGGACTTCTCTACACGTAAAGTTGCAATATTCTTTGCTAGTCTCATGGGGTTGCAGCCACGCGTGTGTAACAGGTATTTGCATCGCTACATGGGAGGGGAACACAGTCCATTCTGTAACTCCACCCAGAGTATGATTTCTCCAGGAGACTGTTATGCCCTGGTGCAGATGCGGATGTTCTTCCTACACTCCCTGCTGGAGCAGCTTACAAAGCATAAGAACAGATGCAAGTGGTAGGATCCAAACAACGGGCCAGAATTCTCACTAGAAAGCTACCATAGGTGAGGTAACCCTAAGGGGTGAAAAGACCTGCTCAGCTCTTCTGAGAAAGAGATTAATTTTGCCTCAGTGTAAAGGAGACCTGTGGCAGGTCTGTCTGTTCTGGTTATCTCATGAGGAATTTATTTTTGCCTATATAGATCTAGTGTTTTTCCTTAATGCCTGTTACCTTTTTTTGCCACCGTGATTTCCCTAGGTAAGTTAGATAATGCAGAGAAGCGTTTTATTTCACACCAAAGTAGACTGCCTTTGCGCGTCGGTGTAGTCAGCTTAGCTGTACATGTGCATTGGAAGGCTCTTTTCCACTGGGCGGTAACATCAGAGGCATAGCAGGATTTCATGCTAAAGCACCCCAGGTTTTCTTGGAACTGAAGCTTTTCTAATGGAAGGCACAAGGAATGTACAGTGAGAAGACATAAAATTTCAATTAGATTTCTGTTCTTGAATATTTCCCAGAAGGCTAAACAAAATATATTACCAATCTGAACTGTAATCGTAAAGCCAGTAATTGCCTATAAGGGGTCAGCACATTTAAGCAGCATTTGCAGTAAGTATTTTCATAAATACAACCGCATTACATAAATGCAACCATATACAGTGTTCTTTTAACAACCAGTCCTATTACCAATAAGCAGAGGCATTGCTCCTCTGTCCAGCTAAGGATGCTGATCTCGGACATACGTTCGTTTGCTCTTAATATAAATGAGCGTATTTCAAGAGGGTAATTGTGTAGGCTTTGCTTGCTCCCTTGCACAGAACTCAGAATTGGAGCAGTGAGTGCAGTGAGTTTTGGAACACAGACTTGGAAAAGAATGTCTCTCTTGTATTTTAACTTTGTTATGTTCCTGGCACTATAAATGAAGTGCTATGTGATGTGCAAATCGGAATTTTCAGGTTTGCCTTGGGTAAATTTGTCTCAAAAGCACGTGTCGATCACATGTTGGGACGCCAGATGCTTTAATGAAAATAAGATACTTCAGGGTTAGGCAGGGCAAAATAGTTGGAGCATGAAAAACATGGCTTTCCGAATCCAAATTACGTAAGAGAAGCAGGACAGATAACAGTCAAGGTGATGAAGGTGCAATGGAGGAATTTCTATATTATGTATGTAAATAGCCTGTAACAGTTTTGTTTGTAACAGTTTGTATGCAAATCAAAATGTAATAGGAACAGTAAAAACTTGCTTATTTATAGAACTTGGCTTTAGAAATGGAGAGGCACTGGGAAAAAAATCTGTGAACTAAAGCAGGTGCGATACTACATCAGCCCTCAACTTGCATCTCTGCACAAATGCACTGCGGTGTGAAGGGGAGCACCAGAGGACCCTGGTGTGACCCCTGACTGTCAAATGCACGCTTACTGTGGTTTGCACTCGGGCCATTAGCTGCTTTGAAGTAGCTTCCTGTGGAGGCTGCCATCATCGCTGAACGTTGATTGTGAGTGAACAAACACCATGTGCTATTGACCATTTCCCTGGCCCTCTCCTCTGACAAAGAAACAGAGCAAGATTGCATACAGTTCCCAGGCTTCCCTTTCACAGAGACGTGCGGTCCACACTTGTCCTTATACCAAGAAGTCAAGGGATTACTCCCTTGCAGTGAGCCACTTTGGTTACATGCGCCCGGTCCAGTCAGAACCTGGGTTTTAGTCAGTCTGCTTTGTCTTGCTGGGTATTTTTTCATAGCTGCAGCCCCAAAAACTTGCATGTTACACAGTAGAAAGGCTTGGTTTCTAAGTGATCCTAGATCATCATTTATGTGCTCAGGTATTGGAATGTATATGTTTCCCTGCCATCTCCAGGTCAAATCCTTGCATTTAATGCACAAATTAACTAGCCATTGATTGATGTCTTTGGTTGTGACTGTAAAACTCTTCCAGTATATGGTTCTGAATAAGAGAAAAACAGAAGTGCTCAACTCTTCATACGTTGTCAGTATAGGTGACCACTCTGGACCTTGGATGGCTAAAGCCAGACAAGAGGTGGGTGTTATGGGGGTGCTGTGATCAGTGAGAGCTGGACAAAATGGCCTAAGGTAAGCGTTTAAGTCCTATCAACCTTCCCTTCTAGAGGGTCACGCTCCAGTTCTTAGAGAGGAAAAACCTGACAAAGCTAATATGCCTCATCGCCTCTGACCTCAGAGAAGGATCCAGGCTCCCTCAAATCTTGTCCTGGTACTGTGCAGCAATCTAGTCATTACCACACAATGCTAGTGAGTGGTGAATTAGTGCTGGTTTTAATTCCCTTAAATTTTGGTGGGGGGGTTGATGGTTTTGGGGCTTTGGGCATTTTTTAGCCCTATACCTTAGACACGAGCAGAATGAACACGTTAGGACTAGTTCAAAAAGCCTCTGTGTTTTGCTCTAGTGCAGTTGTTCTATGATTGCTGTCTGTGAACGTATGTGGAAATCAAAAACGTGGGGAGGATGAGCATGGTAGTAAAATATCATTCAGCTTTTTCCCAAAAACGAACAAGCCAATTCTGCTATGCAAAAGACAAATGTAGAATACTTTTTTCCCCTTTCCTGTGAATGACTGTTGAGGATGCCATTGGGGATGTTATGTGCAGGGAGGTTCCTCGGATGGTCTTGCAGAGCTGTGTTAGGACGTCCAGCCTGCAGTAAAAGGTGCCTGTTTTGCTGTCGTGGAGGCACATCGAGGATTATGCTGTGGCTTAATCATCCTGAGTCCTTTGCTGCAAATAGAGGTAGCAATGCTGGCTCTCTTGCTAGTGCAGGCAGTTTCCAGATCTGAGCTAGTTTAGCAGTTGCCAGTGAGCTCTGTGAGGCGAAATGGGAAATCAACATGCACAGGCTTCCCCTGAATGTATGGGCTGGGAGCAGCAGCTCCCCACCATGCTTTACCTTGCAAGCAGTGTTGCCATACACATAGCTTCTGCACAGGACCAAGGGTTTGCCTCCCAGCTGCTTTCTCCCTTGCAGACACGCGCAGGGGAGCTGTATCTGAACCTCATTTAAGGATTGCACTACAAGAAGGGTAAAGAGCTCTTGGGAGTATTTCACTGTATTTGGTCAACCGTGTAATGCAGTCTTTAGTGCACAACGCTGTACATGCTTGATAGGTTTCCCTTGATTTATTTATTCAATTTATTGTATTTTGACTGCTACGGTAAAGCTTGTGGGTGTCTCTGTAAAATGGTTTTATTTTTCCTCTGTTTGTTTTTGCTCTAGCAGTGTGTAAACCAGATCTCTCACTTCACTGAGTTTTCAACATGGTGTGAGCATTTAGCGCCATGTCATCGTGATACTGCAGGACTGTGATCCACACACATGACGGTTTCTAGGTGTATTCTAGACTTAGTAGTATTTCACAGTAGTAAAGACACATGGAAACAACAGCATGTCCATAAGTAGCTTGGTAAAGAATAGTTCACATACAAGGATGTAATTTTCTGTATCTGCAGCACCATACCAGTTGCAAATGGATTTGTACTTCTACCCATGTATATAGTGAGTCAAAGCATATTTCTTGTATACTCACAGGACTGTGGTAAAAATTTGGATAAAATGTACAAGTCTTAATATTAGACATTAAATCTCTAGGAAGGCGAGACACACACAGACACACGTTCCTGGGGACATTCCTGCTTAGCTTTCACTCAGCCTTGCTTCCTGTTGCAGGGAGCTTCCTCAGGCTGCCCCTGGGGGTACTTAATTTCCCAGTTTATTCAGTTGCGCTGTAAATCTAAGCTATTTTCCTGCAAGTCGATCCACAGTAGCTTACTTCCTGCTGCAACAATGGCTACTAGACCCTGGATAAAAGCCTCTCAGTGGCTTTAGAAATTAGCCTCGTAGCTCAGGCTTGTGCTCAGAAGAGGACTCAGCTGGGCAGCAGACATCCTAGCTGATGGTGCGCCTTCACCTAAATCCCCACTAAAAGCCAACTTGGGTCAGTACTAATGAACGCGGGGCACCTTTTCCATTTATATAATGTGGATTGTGGCTCTCCGTTCAGATGTTTAGGGACAGTAGCGCGAAGAAATAAAAATGCCCTTCCAACTGGTCTAGGTGGGGGTGGAGGAGTGTGATGTTTTCAAAACACTTGGCATCGGCATCCAGGAAAATCACTGGCGATGCTGATTCCGATGGTAGCAGGATTTCTTAAGCTAACGTGAAACACTTTTGCTGTTCAGTGCTGGTGTGCGTGTGTCTGTCCAGTCCAGGGTACAAGGCCTTCAACATCTCCTGCAGGCTGAATGTACATTTTCTTTCCCATAGTCTTTAAGATGCAGCAGCAGTAATGTTCCCATGCCACAGGCGATTCATTCACTGAAACTGAATGTTTGCACAGCTGGCTAGGAAATGTTTTGGGTTGGGTGCTGGGTTGCCTTACAGCCCTTGCAGTCTCCTTGACAGTACAGCATTGGTGAGTTTGGCTGCAGGTTTGGCATACTCCCAGAGGCTGAGCCGAGATGGCAGTCTGGGTGGGTGTTTCTACCCTAACTTTGATTTACATGGCCCATGTGCCTGAGGGGCACTGTGAGAGTTGGTTTCGCCTTGCATTGTCCCCTGCTTACAAGTGGGACTTAAAAGGGAGCTGATGTGAAACGTCAGTAGGTTGTGGCTCTCAGCGGCTACTTGTCAGACTTGGTTTAGGGAGCGCATAGGAGCGGCAACATACCCACGTGGGCTGAGCGGGAACTGCGATGGCATAAACCTTTGTGCGAAGGTAAATGGAGCAATGGAGCACTTTGACGTTTGTACCTGCTGCTGTTACTTAATGTGCATTGACCTTCACCTGGTAAGAGACCGAACTAAAATCCCCATGCAAATCTATGTTAGAGTGTTTTTATAAGCCTCACTGCATGGGAACTGCAGAATTGAACGAATTTTTAAAGATGGAGCCTGCACCTTTGGCTCATAATGGTCTATTTAAAAGCACAGAACTGCAAAAGAGTGTAAGCTCAGAAGCAATGCTAGGACTTTAACGGGGACAGATGTGTGGGGAGACACCCAAGGCGATTGATGGCTGTCAGCAGAACACTCTTGTCATGTAGCTGTCAGGAGTAAAACAGCTGAGGACTGAAGCTCGGTGTCATGCAGAAGAAAGCCCTCGTGAAGCTATATAGACCACTGCGCTTTCCTGACAGCAGAATGAATTGGGACAGAGATGTATTTATATCACTTGATATTTTATTTAGTGCACATACATATTTTAGCAAAACCCTGATTAGCTCCCACAGCGTGTATTTGGTAAATCTTTGTATTGTGCCTGTGAGCGGGACTCTTGCAAGCCCCTGCACTTTTTGTATAGCAAAAAGAGGACAGTTGCTGCCTTAGCCTTCAGGGCAAGCTATGTCTCCCCTTTTGACTTCCCTTCTGCTGAGCACAGAAGTGTACTGCTAGCCATAGAACCACACCTAAACTCAGCACAGAGTCTAGACCCATGGTCTGCCAGGCAGCTTCTCTTCACAGACGTGTTTCCCCTGCAACTCAGTAACATGGCCAGGCAACTGCCTGCTCCTTTTTTCTGTTAGGATAGCAAAAAGACAACTGTCCTCACACTGTTCTCTTATCCCCTGTCCCAGGTAGGAATCCTCTGTTCTCTTCTCCCGCTGCAGACTACTTCTTGTGCCTTCTCTCTGCCCATCTAATTAAATGTCACTTATTACTCTTGCAAGATTTTCTTAAGAGCGATCAATAATTTTCTTGCTTTGTAAGTTGTGCTATTCTCTTGATATCAAAAATGCTTCGATGTCGGTAGTTAATGCTAAGAGAATCATGTGGCTGGGCAGTGGCGAGGGATTTGGAAGTCTGGAATGGTTGTGGCCATGGAGGTAAGGTATCATTGTCACCTATGAAAGATAGCTGCATCCTCACCATGACTTCCCACAAACGAATTAAGAGCCCTGCAGTACTAGGTGTGCCTTGTGGAGTTAAATGTATGCACTTCACAGCTTGCAATTGGCTTTGATAAGTAGCTTCTCTTTGTAAGCAGAGTTGTTTAAAAAAAACAAACCAAAACTCTGTAATGAACAGTAAACTTTACTCTTACCTTTCTGCATTATTATGTGAAAGCTTCATGTAGTTTGAGGAAGAGCTGTCATATCTGTCACTAAGTATATGAAGGTTATCAAAACAAAATGCCATGAGAAACCTACTGTTCTACCAGCATCCCTTTGCAGACTTTGTTTGCAGAGTAAAGCTCTGGAATGGCAATGTTTCTATTCATCTTTAGTGGGGTGAGAACATGCTCGCAGACTTCAAGTGAAGGGAAGCTAGAGGTGGATTGCCACGTGGGCTGTTTTCAACCAGTGAATGCAGCCATACCTTTTTTCTTCTTTCCCCCACCCGCTTTTTTCTTTTTTTTTTGAACAAATCTAACGGCTCCACTGGCTGTCTGCACATGGGGTTTGTTGAAGGATGAAGCTGTCTGTTGTGGCATGATCAGCAACTTCTCTGGAACTTAAAACACTGCAGTGACCCTAAGGTCTTGCTGAAGTTCCATCAAATCTGAATCTGAGGGGCATTTCTTGCTCTGGCTTGGAGTGCTCCTTTGCTCTGTGAGCAGATGGAGCATCTTGGTGCGTGGCCTGCCAGCAAAAGACCAGACACTCAGTGGGCTGACTCTGCTCTATTAACTCTCTGGCAGTAAGATCACACATAGGAAGAAGCTTTTCATGTATTTATTTTGCATTTGTTTTTCAAAGAGTTCACCCTTGGTACCTTTTACCGGCCCTGGCCTGCTGCTTTATTGGGGCCCCTTTTTTCCAGCCAGCACAAAGGTACGAGCAGCTCTGTGGACTCCATCCAAAGAGTTAAAACAGAGCTGCCAAACATGCACCACCTGCCGTGTCACCGGCAGTGGCTGGTGTTCCATCTGTGGCTGGGATATCCTGATGTTTTTTGGTACTTGTGTGGATCCAGTAGCTCTGTTTCACCTTGCACATTTTTTCTATTGTACTTTTTCTGCTGGGCTGATTTGATCTATAAAGTGTGTCTCTATGGGTCCTTGTAACCACACCTTCCCAGTGCAGAAAGTAGTGCCATGGAGTTGACTTCTACCTCAAAGATACCCTGGCTGGGGTACTGCAAAAAAGAAAGAGCTCTTTATGTCTCCCCTGTCTTGACAATGATGATGCCACTCTCTGCATCTCCCTGTAAATGAGAAGAAATTCCACTTGCTGTGGAAAACTTGTGGACTATGGATGTTAGCAACAAAATGGAGGGGTAATCAAAATACTTAACAGGGAAACTTGTTGAAGTACAACCATGGTATTTTAATAACTGGTGTTATAGCATATCATGATGTGTTGATGCAGATTCCATTAAGTAAAAGATGCGAAGTCAAGGCAGCTTGTGAATAACAAGATCATTCTTCTTTTGTCTCCTTTTCCACTCCTGCTTGCTCAGGACTGGAAGAAAGGGAGGGGAGGACAGACAGGGAGACACTCCCAGACAGTTGCATTAACTATGGCTAATAAAAACTCGAAGTGTCTGGCACACACAAAAGTTACCAGAAGCAGATGGCAAAAGATAAACGAATGGGAATTGGCAGCATACCTAGAGTAACCCCAGTCTCAGCAAAACAGGGAAAGAGAAAGAAAAATAATCCTGCTGTACCACTTTGAAGTGACCGCAGGGTATCTCTTCATTTGCTGGAAGGCTTCCCAAGCCCAGTCTTTGGGAGCCTTGCACGTGAATTCATGCTGCTGAGGGCGCAATCTAGTCCGGTGCACTCTGGTACAAAGTGAACACCTCTCTGGAGCACATACTGTCAACACCAATGTATGGATGGTTCTTCCCTCGTTGGTTTCCTTTATGGGAAAGTGCAGTGAAAAGGATTATTCGCTTCAAAGTATTTACGTGTACCCCTTATGATTTCAGAGGGAATAGCAAGATTGCAATAAATTTGTCCGTATTAGCATTAAACCCGAAAGTAATCATGTCAAAATAGATCTGAACAAGAACCCCTCAGGAGTATGAAAAATGAGGAGGAAATTGTTTCTATATTCCTAATTCTGGCTGTTGCTTTTGGTCCCCTCTTGCGTTTCTGTGCTGACAAACCATACATGTTGAAAAGGCAGCAGTATTCCTACAATGATACCCAAGCTGACAGCAATCTTCTGGAAGACTCCTCAATGGACTCAGTAGGCTCTCCTCCAAGTGGTTTGTGTTTGTTTTGGCTTTTTTTAAGGAATCCTGGCAGGAAGTTAAAGGTAGTTATTTGCATAGGACTTAGAGAAGCCCTACTCTGCCACAACCTTCCGATGTGACGGTGTTGAGTCCCTTAAACCCAGTTATTCTAGGTTACCAAGGCACCTCATTCCTTCCCCCAATGCAACGGAGATGTAGTCATTACACCTTGGGCCCTCACTGCTAAAATGGGGACACCAGCGTGGCTGGGTGTTTGTGACGTTAAGTACATCCAAGAGCAGGAGCTGGACAGCAGCTAAGGTAACAAAGCCTGTGTAACTAACAGCAAGAAAATGAGATCTAGTAATAAAACACAATGGCCTGTGAGAAGTGGGGTTTTCTGAAGTATTAATGACTGAGATACGTGCTCCCATCAGGTGCGTTTAGAAAAATCCCATGCTAAAGTGTCAGGCAACCTGTCTGGGTTTAAAGAACGAGGCCAGTGGGAGTCTTTTCGTAGATGCAATGATTGGATCAGAGTCTGGGTCTCTGTGGTAATTTGTTGCAGTGAAACGTCCCTGGCAGCACTAACTGATCTAATTCCATAGATCCTCTTTGTGAAACCACAATATCTGCTGGCTGTGTGTGCAGACCCACCCTAAATCTCTTGCAAAGGCTACTGCTGTGAATGACGCTAAAACCTTTCAGGTGTGGATGGTGTATCCCGTATTAGAGGTTAAACTGATGATCAGATTTCAGGTTAAGAACAGATTTTGGTGTTCCCATCAACTGGTACTGTTGGAGCTTATGTCTCCCCCATAGCATGGCAATTTCCTAGGACTGTCAGGGCTCTCCTTATTTAACAATGCCCTCTCGGGGACCAAAGACACTTGCAGTGGCCTGGCCTTTTCTGTGGTCTTTGTGACACACAACAGCTGTGGCCTTGTTGTCAAATGTGGGGCCTGCCTTGGAGGGGTGAGCGATGCGAGTACTGCGGATCCCTCTGGACCGAACGCCCAGTGCGTGGGTGTCTGCCTGTGTGGCAGGGGACTGGACTCGGGCAGTNCTCTCGGGGACCAAAGACACTTGCAGTGGCCTGGCCTTTTCTGTGGTCTTTGTGACACACAACAGCTGTGGCCTTGTTGTCAAATGTGGGGCCTGCCTTGGAGGGGTGAGCGATGCGAGTACTGCGGATCCCTCTGGACCGAACGCCCAGTGCGTGGGTGTCTGCCTGTGTGGCAGGGGACTGGACTTGGGCAGTCGGGCCATATGTCAGCTGCTAAACTGTGAGTGGCTCTTAAAGCGGTGACATTTCTATCCATCCGTCACTTAAGCCAGGGATGTGTAAAAAAATAAAAAAAAACCCAAACAAACCAAAAAACACCCAACATATAAATAACTGATGTTATTTTTAACCCAAATAAATAATTTTAATTGCCTCAAAGCAGTATCTTGAGCACAAAAAAATTAGCAGACAAAAAAAAAACTGAAAGCATGTGAAAATCTCACTCAGCCCTAAGTGTGACTTGTCTTGTCCCTTTCAAAAGGCATGTAGGACTGAGAGCAGCCCTGCAATAACAAACCAGGGCAGGAATAAGGCGTTTTAGGAACAAGAAGTGGCTGTCAGGGTTCCTGCACGTGATGCAGGGGGGCTTGTCTGAGGGGCGACGGGGACTGATGGGCATTTGGCAATTTTTGTACGACTGGATCCAAGAGCTAGGGAAAGTAAGTTACGGGATGGTCACAACATAAAGACAGACCTGAAGAACGTTAGCTGGAAATGCCCAGAAGGATCTGGCTGTGTTTCTGCTCCTGCAAACCTGGGCTGAGGATCAGGTTCAGTGGAAGAAACTTTAGCTTTTACGAGAATAACGTTGCTGTTACCCATCTGAATGGGTTAGGTAGAAGAAAGCTGAAAATAGTGATCTCTTCTGGGAACATTGGTGGATGAAGGCAGGCTAATAAAAAAGCATTGCTGTGAAGCTAATGGTTTTAAGCGACCTTTCTAACAGGTAGCAGAATTTCTGTAGAAAAGCTGATTACTTTGTATTCCTCCACACACCAAACCCCTCTGCCTGTAGCTTGGATGATTATTTTTTTTACATATCTGGTGTTAAATTGTACCTGCCAAGTCCTGTATGACACTTGGATGTTCTGCAGGTACGTGACTAATGTGCAGTTCGAAGCAAACTGGATGGCTGTTGCATCAGCTTCCACACATGTGTCGCTTATTCTGATATCAGAAAATGTGTTTTATAGTGGAAGATAATTTTTCCTTGCTTTAAGGAACATTGTGTGATGCCAGGAACAGGGCAAATTTGAAAGACTGGTTGCAAAGAAAGTTAGGTGAAAATTTTTGCTCTCTTTTTGTTCACGAATGGATCCTCATTCCTGCAAAAGGTTTTATTCTTAGCATTACTGACAGTGCATGCAAAGACTCCTGCTGCTATTCTAATGTTTTAGACATCGCCTGAAAAGGCTCTGAACGTAGTCTGGGATCTGTTTTTTGGCTGAAACTCCAGACTTGAAGCTGGGCAGGAGAGCAGGTCCTTGGAGTTAAAAAGACCTGCTTTACCTTTTACTGAGCGATAAACCATCTTTTTTGGGCTCCTCTGCCCACCTTTCTCTTGCTTCTTACCACATCCTCTGTGTGCAGAGATTATTAGGAATCTATTTCTAAGTCAATAACAAATTATGAGCCATGGACCACCTGGAACTATTCCTGGTTAGAAAAAGCAGAGAGTCAATTTCTGCCGTAATCTCTTCCATGTCCCCGTTCCTCTTGCAAGGACTGCTTTAGCTAATGGAGCAGAGAGAGCAATGAGCACTCTCTGCTGGTATTGGCACAAGGGAAGGAAAAACGGCAGAGCTTGGGGAAGAGCATCACTTGTGGTTTTACCCCAAAAGACTGGTAATGAAGCCTAGGCATGCAAGTGTTTCTGCAAGGAGCAATAGTTACTCTTACACGATCAGTAACCCAGTTAGGCACCTTCTGGTGCATCAAATATCACAAGCTACGTTTATCTTTTTAATGTTTCCTTAGATCAAAGACCTTTATGCCTCTGCTATAACTAGAGGGGAGATACCTGTTCACGCAGAAGACTGAGGGTCACTCTCATAAGCTACAAAAAAGCATAAATACAAGTATTTCTTGTGGCCCTGAACTACACATTGGACTGCGTTTGAACTCCAGATCTGCTCGTACTGCTTATTCTAGATGCTTCTGCTTGCCTTGCCCGGTCTGTTGAGAGGGTTGGTAACATACTGATTCAAAATAACTGAAGTGTAACTATTGGTTCTCAGTGGAATAGTGTCTTGTGTTCACAGAAAACTTGGAGATGCTCCTGTGAATGCTCCACCCTCGTTATATCTTAGTGTGATATGTTAAGACAAATTAATTAGTGTGCAGTATGCTGTGCCTTCCTGTAACCCTCAAGTAGTACCACGGTCCTGTTATATACTCTAAAAATATCTTGTTTCCTCAAGATCCAGACATGAGTTTTGCTGAATTTTTCTTTTTTTTCTTTTTTGCCAGAATACACTTTTTATTTGAAAACAATCCATAGTGTAGACATTTACTTAGATTTAACAAGTTTTAAAATGTGTTCTACTGAAATTTTGTTTTGGTTGAGTTTTCTGCTGAAACTAAAAAAGCTGGCTTGTTTCTAAGCATTTTTTTTTTTTTGGTGCTGTCTGTAACCTACCAACCTTCTCATTCTCGCGCTAGCCTGGAGAGAAGATAGAGTTCAGAGGCTGATGTAGGTGAGTGGAAGCATATATATATGTATATGTAAGGCAGCTCCAAAAAAACCCAGTCTACGCCTTCCTCCATCTAAAGGAGATGCAGACATACACAGCAGACATACAAGAATCGCTCCCAGGAGAGAAATAGCACTTACTAGTGCATACAGCAGCATCTCTAAAGCGCGTGCCATCTTCCAATGAGGACAAGCATCTACTTTGTTCTCTAGCCTGAAATGAGGCTGCCAAGGAAACTGAATAGGAAAAGGTCTATTTCGTCAAAGGTACAGCACTTCAGTACCCAAAGCAGGCTCCTGGACTACTAGTCCTCTGTTCTGGCACAACTTTTGAGGCAGCATCACCAGTGGGGACAATTCCAGTATTCCTGTAAGGCTTCGTGTATGAGGTGTTCCCATGCTGCTCATACTGCAGGCTGTCAAGCTCAGCTGACGTAGTGAGGTTTTAGCATTTCACAGCCCGGTGAGGTCCCTCCCCGTCAATGAGTGAATTACATGGTGACAGCAGAAGGAAAATCCAATTTGTAAACATTTTCAGTATTAGTTATTCAGCGTATAGGGCTAGGTGTGCATTGGATCCCTTACAGAGCAGCGGCGGTCACCCCGGAATAGCCTGAAGTCCAAGGCAATAGGAGAATATGACGCAGCTAAAAGCATGTTTTGACTATTTCCAAGTTATCTGGATAGGTGAGCCAGCTGCCTTCCTTTGTCTGGGCTCCGTTTGCAGTGGCAAATATATAGGAAGGGATAGCAGGGAGAATATGTTGCTTTCCTTGCATTTTTGTTTTGTTTGAGATGTAGACATGAACTGGAAGAGGAGGCTTTCGCCCAAGTTATGACGGTAAGCCCAGTTAGATGGGGGCAAATCCTCCTTTTGGAAATGTGTACGTTCCTTTAGCAGCTCCTGGCTTTCTGTTGGCATATCTGTGTGTGCCATGTAGCAATTAGAGCTAAGGCACAATGACCTGTAGTTGTCTTTACAAGCAGTGCATTAATTCATTAAAGAAACTGGATATTGGGCGTGTTCTGGTTCAGGTCTTATTTCTTCATAAAGTATCCAGACTTCATAAAGTATCCTAGGCACTTAATGCAGCAGCGATCAGTACTTTGTGTACCTATGGCACTCTCCACCCAGAAAGCTCAAAACTAAAGCAGGGTATGTTTTTATCCAATCACCCATGCAAGGATATTTTATAGGCAATCACATCTGGGTTACAGGAACACGATTGTTTTAATTGGCTGGTGCATGTCTCTGAGGAGACCGTCCCAAGTTCTGACGTCCCTCTGTTATCTGAGTTTGTAGGCACCATCTGAATTCTTCCCCCTCCCATGTTTAGTCTGCAACAAGAACAGACCGATTCCTTAGAAACCTGCACATGCTTGAGCTTAGGAAGGGCTAAACCAGGGTTAATACTTCCTCTGAAAAACTTTGTTAGCTTTCTGCAGAACCAAGTTTACAAATAGTAAAACCAAACCAGGCTTGTCTTGTTTGAACTCTACAAGTTCCAAACGTCATTTGGAGGCTGTTAGGATTCAGTTTCTGTTTATACACTTGTTTTCCCTAGCAAAAGACTGCATTTTTCTGGGCCAGAACGAGCACGGTCACTTTGCACTTCAGCTTAGTCACTCCTCTGCTTTGGACAAAGCCTAAACCACTAGAGGTCAGGGGAGGAATGGGCAGGGATACCTTCTGAGAAATGGAGCTAAGGATAGAATTTGGCAGGAAAGGTATTTTTTTTCCTACGCTTATATCATCAAGGCCAACTTTGATAGCCTTGATTCTTAGATAGTGCCCTGGGGAAAGCACAGGAGCGTTACTGGCATTTGACATCTTTATTCAGTCATTGCCTTTGCTGCAGACTTACAGCGAGACCTTTGGCAAGTTGTCTAGTTGCTCTGTGCCACAGACCCCCACCTGCCGTGTGAGGATTTCTGCTGCATGTTGTCTTTTCTTAATTCACGTGAAGCACCACGTGGCAGTGATTGTTTTTCACCATATGTGGGAGAGGTGGTACAGGGGAGAAGAACGGGGCCCCACCATCCACTGAGGCCAACTGAAATGCAGATAACTTGCCACCTCTTTGTATCTCCAAGCATTTCCTTCACCTATAAATATTTGCGAACTAACCTGGCCTGCGGTTCAACTGCAGGGCGAAGGCTATCTGACATAGATGAAAGACATTTACCAGATGCTGTCTTCTATTTATTTTTTTTCCTATTTTTTCTCTTCATCGGGAGCGTGTAGGTTACATGCAGAGAAGTCAGTCAGCGCTTGCCACATTAGCTCCCACGGGACAGATCAGCTCCCAGACGGGACTGGGAGCTTGGCCCTTGCAGCTGTGCCTGTAGGTGAGGTGAAGGTGGCAGATGGCCATCCACCAGGAGGGGGAGCTGCCTGCCCTCTGAAGGAGCAGACACGGTGATGAGTTATGGGCAATGCAGGACCTGGGCAATGCCCAGTCCCACCCCTCCCTGCAGGAGGACAGTTTGTCACCTGCACCTTCAAAGGCTGAAGGGGCGCAAGGGGGAAGGGAAGCAGAGAACACGAACAGATCTTGCGTTGGCCTTTGCAAGACTGAGGTAGGTGTTTATTCCCACCATTGCCCTTAGAGACGAACAATGAGGCTCAAATGCCAGTGACTGGTAGTCTGCTTGCCTGCCTGGCTGGGATGGCCACAACAAAATCAGTGGGCAGAGGATACTGCGGAGTATTAGCTTTGAGAACCCTGTCCACATGGGAAAGGAATGCCAGCATACACCAGCATTTAAATTGCTGTGACTGAGCTGGTGTAATAACAGTCTTCACTATATGAATACATTCAAATTGCTTTGAGTATTTTTTCCTCCTTTCTATTTGTTCTGTCACTTTTTACAAGAAATTTGGACTAATCCAGGAAAGCCTTGCTTACGCTCCAGGTTGAGCGTAGCCATGCAGGGCACTGTACAGCTACACCCAGAGAAATGTTCCCTGTGAAGGCACGTTCTGCACCTGCTGCTGACCTCCCAGGTTGAGCAAACTGCCTCTCTGGCTCGTGTGCAGGGCACGTGCGCTTGCTGCCGTTAGGGGCTGTGAAACCAAAGGTGAGGAAGTATCACAGGGGATTTTAAGGTGAGTCATGTGTGCTGAGGATTTGGGACTTCTAATGCATCTGGTTGCTCACACTACTCTGCAAGAAACAGAGTATTTCCTTGTTCCCACAAGGTTGTTTGATTACAATACTCAAAGCCTTCTTCCCCCCCTTCCCCCTGCTTCATGATAATAGGATTGTGACCTGTCCCTTCAGGGTGGAGGAAAATACTTCACATATTTTTCCTCATCACTGCTCCTTTGCTGTAACTTTCAGTTCTGGTCTCTTACAGCTCGTGGCAGCAACCTTCCTAAGTGCCTACGGGAGCACTTGTGAATAGTAACTTCTGGGTGGCTGTGTAAGGGAAGGACTCTGGCTGTTGTAGTACCAATAACAAGCACACTTTTCCATACTGAAATAAGTGATTGCTACTCAGAGGAGTATTAGGCATGTGTGAATGATTGCACCCACAGCTTCGGTGTTAGTGCTGCTCGTTCTCCATCTGCTCCAAGGAAGATCTAGGAAAGCCGCCAGGAAAATATAGTAGTAAATAATGTTTCTATTGCACCTGCCATCAGATACTTGCAAAGTGTTTTGCAAGCTACTGCTGAAGTCCTGCTGCCACCAGGAAATGGGAGCACAGTCTTGTGCTTTCTGGTGATGTGCATACCAGGAGGTGTGAGGAGAAGACTTAACCCTGGGCAGCATTGACCTGCTGGAGTCTATCTCTATTCCCAGGGTTGTGGTATGAATTCAGTTACGGGAGGAGCATAGAAAAGTAGATGGATGCCCTCAACACAGCAATTGCAAGTGCTACCCGATTGTTCAGTGAGGTAAAATCCCCTCTGAGCCAGAAATGTTTGTGCTCCTGGGCTTGTTATACCACAAACGTCCCACTGGGCAGCCAGGGACACTGCACCTTCCTTCGCATGCTATGACGATGGCACTCCTCCATTAGGACCCCGGAGTAGCTGACACGGTTAATTTCCTCAGAAGTTACTGCTTCATCCAAAACTTTGTGGGACTCTTCTGTGGTTTCTCTTATCAAATATCTTAGATTCAAATACTTTAACTAAAACTCCTGGCGGCTACTCTGCTCCTTTATGTACACTTGCAGCTATAAAACGTTTTGTCCTTGCAACAGGTACCGTGGAAGTAGCCTGCTTTGACTCACTCGCAGCGCTTTGGAACAAGCGCCTCCCCACAGAGCAGGCTGTGTCACTGTAGTGCCACAAGAAGCATTCTGCACCCAAAGGTAAAGGACTTGGGCCCTCTCCACTATGCACACCGTCTCTCCCCCCTCATGGAAATACTTGTTTTCAAAAGAAGCTGGAAAAATAAAAGTGAAGATGTTGGTGTGAAAGGCCTTGACTAAGGTAGTGTTGCACCCAGAGGCAGAAGGAGTGGGGGCTGGCGGCTGTGCCCTGTAAGCCCACTAGGTTCTGTGCTTTATCCTGGCTCATGCTGCAAGAGGTGGGTGACAGCCTGTGGAGAGCTGGTTCAGAGGGAATTCTCTCTGCCCTGAGGTACGAGCACAGACAGGCTGGCAGCAGCTCATCTGGAGGCTGTCACTGAACCTGTCAGCGACTGGCTGCTGTATGCGATAGCCTTATGCTAGATCTTGCAGTGCAATGAGTTCTGGTTGCTCCTTGAGGGCTAGCTTGTTTCTTTTGGTTTTTCACCTTCCTGCTTTTAGGATCCGTTCAATACGTAGGCTCGCAGCTGGTGCTAGATGTATCTGTTTCTCTGAGGCCTGACCCATGATGGTAGATACCTTCCCACTGCAGAACACCCGACCTGGAGCTCAAAGCTCAGAAGGACAAGTCAGGTTGCTGGCAGGCCCTTTCTGAAGCAATCCCTTCTTTCCACATCTACAAACCTAGACGATGATTCTAGAACAAGTTGTCCCCTACTCTTGGATTTCCTACGTAAGGAAGTAAAATGCCACTGGGATGGCTCGACAGCAGTCACTGCTTACCTGGTGGTGACAGCTTTCCTAGTCGTTTCCTTTCCAGCGCTCAGACTAATCAGAGTTCAGCAGACACTGCTCACCTGGAATCTCATTTGGACTGTCTGGATGTTTGAGTATTTGTGCATCACTTCAAAGATTATTACAGACCTTGAGTTCCCCTTGGAAATGCTTTGGATAAGCTGGAGATTGTCAGCATGAGGAATTTGTACAGGTATAACATATAGATATTTGTATGGGCTTTGTAGGAGACACACTAACTTTTTTTAAGTTGACCATGAACAAGTGAGCGTTCTGCAGGTTTATCTGTGCAAAACCTTGCACCCGTTTGGCTAGCTTCATTTTTTTACCATGTTTCTACCAAAGTGGTACTACTTTCTTATCTCTTCAGGGAGACTTTGCTTTTACTTGGTGACTATTGAATTGAGAAAGAAAGGGGCTTGTCCGGGGCCAGCAATGGAGTCTGTCAGAACTGCATTTATTTATCTGGTATAATTTTTCCTGATGCTGTGCCAAAACCACACCTCTCCGGTGAGCTGGTTAGCTGGAGCAGGGCATTCTTATGGCCTGGAGTCAGTGTGGGTTCTGCCTCCTATAAAACTAGGATTTTTCACCCTCTCAGTGATAATTGACAAAAGCAAATGAGCTCCAACCTGTGTGATTCAAACAAGCTGTAAATTAGCTCTACCATGTTTGTGTGGGAGGTGGCTGTTTCCAAGTGCTAGGAAGGAAAGCTGCCTTTTAAGAAGTCGGTTACTGAATTCTTTCTTATGGCACACTTCTCCATGGGCTGGATGGGGAGGAGGAGGGCAAGGCTATTCCCACGGTGCTCAGATGTGAGAAAGTTCATTGTATTTCACCACTCTTTCCTCAGGGAGTTCAGTCCACTGAAAATCAAGGAAAACCCAAATGCTAAAAATACTTATATGGAACAGAAAACCCACAGCACGTTCATGCGGTATCGAGGGCCAGCTACTTTGTGGTAATAGAAGTGCTATGGCTCGTGTACTGTGAAGGACTTTGCAGTTCAACAAGTTATGGTTTCTTTAGGGAGAAAGATCTGACAGCTTTTTTCGACAGTAATATTTCCAAGGCCCTGGGTTTGCTTCTATAAGCAAAAGCTGAAGATTCAAGGGTATCACTGAGCCTGTTTTTCATAATGGTAGAAAATATTTTGTGGATGGGATCAACAGTGATAATAAAAAGCTTTCACAGCTATTCTCTTCTAGCCGTTGTGTGGCTGTGGCTGACTTTATGGTACGATTTAAGACTTCTCAATCTTCCTTGCAACACAGAATTTGCACAAATTACTTCTGAAATCCATCTGCAATATCCAGAAAATTCCAAGTATGACAACTGCTCCCCTTTCTGTCTCGTACTAATGACAAGACAGGCTGTAAGGAACCAGAACAGGACAGTGTGGATAAAAGGTTCTGCCAGGCTGGTGCTAGGCGGCTTCTCTCTTTTGTTGGAATGATATCTGCATAAAATCTTTGTAGTGATATTAAGGAGACACATATTACTGGGAACTAGCATGCAAAGACAAACCTCCCAGATAATAGACTGGAGAGCAAATGCTATTAAATGTAAGGTCAGATAGTCCTGGATATAATATCTAATAGATTTTTCTCATCAAAATGTGCCTGAATCAACAAGAGATGATATGACTTCAAATATGATTCTTGCAAGTGTTAAGGATATGATAGAAAAGTTGCTGAAAAGCATTATCCTGGCTTGGGTGATCATAAATTGTTTCTATTTAAATTAAATGAAAGGATAAACAAAAGAAGGTTTGTGATTCAAATTTGCTGTTTCAAAGGGAAAACCGATTAGGGAAACCAACATACTTGAATACGGAAAAGGTCTGGAAATTCTTTGTCAGCTGTTGTACAAATATTACCAGGATCTCTCCTGAGTACAGGACTCTCCACTCCAGCATACTGAAGGAACTGGAATATTGCAGCAGAAAGTGTTTGAACAAACCTGTCCTTTGACAATAGGACAATATAGGTGGAGAAGAGGAGACAAAACCAGGCAGCATTGAAGTGAGGGTAGCGGTAATGACGTTCCTAACAGTACGTGTGATCTTATTCAGTATTTGTATTGCTTTACATTTATGGAGAATTTCCGAATGTAATGGAATTGAAATGGATAAAATTCAGCAAGTCAAAATACATGATTATTAACCTATAGATCAACAAGAATTTCTGCTACACACAACACCCAGGCGCAATCAGATGGGGGAGAAGAATAGGTTTAAGGGCCAGTCATGGATCTGACCTGCCAGAGGGGAAAATGCAACTGCAGTTCTAGCAATCGGGAAAGGACAAGGGAGTATTAATGCATCGTACAAAGCAGGAATGAAATCTTACCTAGAGTTTTGCGTCAAGTTCTTAGCTCTGAAACAAGTGCAGAAAAAGGTTATCCATTTCCCAGTCATCCTAGGAACACATTTTATGCGAGAAGGAGAGTCTGCCCTGTAAGGGGCAAGATTCCATCTATAAATACATTACAGGAATGAACAACAGGAAGAGAAACATATTTAAGCTGAAGGATAGCATTAGTCAAAGAGCAAAAGGGTATGACTGGGCCAGGAATGAACTTAGTCTGGACACAAGATAAAGATTTATAATCCTCAGAACAGGGAGGCTTTAAAACAGTCTCCAAATTGGAGCTGTGGGGAGAAGAAACTTATTTTTGAAAATGGAGGTCTGGAAGGCCTTTCCAGCCCCATGTTTTATGGAGAGAATAGTGCAGATCCAACAGAGCTAGTTCACATCAAAAGCACCGGGTGCCATCAGGAGATAACAATGTTTTTCTAGATGACTGGAAACTGAACTATTTTTTTTTTTTAGGAGCATAGTTAAGGTGGAGTCTGGTTATCTCCATCAGCGTTTACACAATGCTGCTCACCCCTGGTTTGTGGAATAACTGGGTAACTTTCTGGCCAATATACATTTTGCTACAACGCTTTCAGATCTGCCTGTGAATCAACGTTGAACGTACGTGTTCTGAAAGAACGTGTGCCAGCCTCTCCTTTACGTTCTGCTCCCCTCGGAGTAGAAAACATGTTTCCTGATTCTACATCTATGCTCTAATTCAATTAAAGGAACTGCTGGTGGCAGTTTGTGCAGCTTATGAATGGCAGGAAAATGTGAGTTAGTTGCATTCAACCAGATCCTCTACTGTAAGACACGGACCTCACTTGCAAAGGTTTTATTTTTAATGTTCTTTACAGTGGTACTGGTGAATGTGTGGAATTTATAAAATAAGGCATAGGATGCATCTGTGTGAATACTGCCGCTTGAATCCTTTTAGGAAATGATGCAGGTTGGAGACCTTACAATATTCTTCCTGCTGGAGTGGGTTTTCCAATATGCAGCCCAGCCCTCTTTACAGTGAAGGAGTCTGCCAATGAACGCTTGGTGCGCTGCCTTTAAAAAAAGAAAAAAAAAAAAGGCTCTGTCTGCAACCAGAGTTTTCTAGTAAATTGGGATGTAGCAAGAATTGATCTGTTGGTGGCTTTATTACCGTAGCCATATCTGGGATCTGGTGCTTTGAAGGGGAGTAGAAGTCTGCGTTGTAGGTGTCCAGGCAGACAGCGGGACGGGTGAACAGAAGAGTGACAGGGTTTCCAGTTCTACACTTGTACACCTACTGTCACCTTGTTCCTTTTGCCTTGGCTTGCATGGTTATGCGATTGGATGTAAGAAGAGCTGCACATCGGTCTTGCTGCAGGTTGCACTTCAGGATGAGGCTGGAGATGATCAGCTCTGGCAGCTCAAATGAGCAGTAGTTATGCTGATGTATGTATCTTAGAAGAATTAACTGCTTAAAAAGAGCTGGTTGGAAACAGTAGTTCCAAGAAGTTTGTGGTATTCTTGAGAATTATGCACTTCAATGCCCTCTAGCTTTGTTCTGGCTTTGTAATTCTCTGTGATTTAGCAAAGCTTATAAAACTTGCCCTCTTGCCATATATCAGTTGTGGTTTATTATGTTTTGCAGCAATGAGCATAGAAATAGAGAAGTGATAAGAACAGTTGTTATTTAGGCTCTCAGGAGCACCAGTTGCCACTGTAGTTAAAGCATCTTTTGTTCCCCCCTTTTGCATTTGCTCAGAAAGAAAAGAGCATTTGAAGAAAAATCATTGCCCTAAGTTTTATTCTTATTTTTATATATATATATATGTGTGTGTGTGTGTGTTTATGTATATATATACATGCACATGTGTATATACATTTGAGTTTGACTATATTTAAAAACATATTGTCAGAGCAGATGGGACCTTTTCTGGCTATTTAATCCAATAACCTGTATGTTATAGCTACAGACTTCTGTAAATTATTTCCTGTTTGAACTACATGCGTTTTAGAAAAGTACCTAATTTTGACTTGAATAATTTTTGGTGAAGTAGAACTGCTACAATCTCTGGTGAATTGGTCCAGCTAATTATCCTCATTCTTAATAAACATGCATCTTGTTTGTTGTTTGTATTTACGCAGCTTCGCACCCTAGCTGGTAAGGGCTTTTTTACAGTTTTGTCACACAGATGACTCGGTAACAATTGAATTAGTTTTCCTATGTGTATGCACAAAAAACTGTGCAAATCAGCCCTTGGCGTAACAATCTGAACCCATTTGTGCTTCTTGAAAACATTTATAACAGCATTGTTATAAAACATCACTCCCAGCCTCTTCATCTTTCTTGCAGCTGTTTCCTCAGTGCTCTTCTGTTCATCAACAGCCTTCTTGAGTGGTAGTCAACAAAACTGTACTTGCTGTGTCAGATGCAGATGTGACACCACAATTGAAAGGTGGTATCACTTGCTTCCTACTCCAGGCTCCTGCAGCATTCGTAGCCCTTTTGCCTACAGCCCTGCACTGGGAACTCACGTTTAATTGACTTTTCACCATCGGCCTGGTGACCTGTCCAAAGTGCCTGCTTTCCAGAGTAAAACCCTTTGTCCTGTAAGAGCTATGGTCTGTCTTCCTAGACACTGAAACTTATTCCAACTTGCCAAGCAATACATCTCATTCCAGCTGTAAGCTCTGCTGTCCGTATTTACTAAATGCTGTAGCATTGGAACATGGTTGTTGATTGCTTTCTTCCTCGTCACTGACAATGTATTAAAACAGAGCCTAAAGGCCCTGAGGGACCCTTTCAGAAATATGCTTGGTAATAGATCCCCACTTACAATTCTCTTTGACTTGTTATACAGCCAGGTTTAAGTCGTTTAATGTGTCATGGTAAGTCCGAACTGTTGTGGATCCATAATCAGCATGTCACATGATAAGTGCTATGCACAAGTCCATTACAGTGACATTGCTACCTTTCAGCAGGCAAGCAAACTTTCGATCCCATTAAAATAAAAAGCAAATTAATTTGGCAAGTTCTACCTTTTAATAAACTTCAGTTCATTGGTACTAGTTATATGATCCCCCCTGTTTCTCTATTGATCAAATCCCACGGCAGCCCTTACGTTATTTTACTCTGGACTGATGCCAGGCTTGCAGCCCTATATTTATATTTATAAAATATTGGCACAACACGAGCATCTTTCCAGGCTCCTGGAAGTTCTCTCTGTTAACAGTGATCAGCATGTCTCGTGTCAGCAGACCAGAGAGCCCTCACCCTGCTCTTTTAACGATCTCTGATGTTCTGACTTAAAAGTGTCCAGGCCTTAGTGGCTTCAGACTGCAGCAGTCTGTTGTTGACAGCTCTACCCCTTTATCTAATGATGAGGTAGTATACTGTCAACACTACCCTTATGTTAAAATAGACTTGAAAATGAAAATACTGCTTACAGAATACTCTGTGTCCTTCTGCTTCATTATCAATGTGTTTTGTTTCTAGATTGCAATTTACAGAAATATGTCTTTTTTTATGGTAATAGTATGTTTTTCATAGCCTCTTTCTCAGTAAATGAGTGGCTTCCTAGATTGTTATCGTTCTCTAGCTTTTCTCTTGACTAATTGGACTCATGATTGTATCAGCTTTGTGAAACAGGCCCTGTGAAAACACCAAGCACTATACACTGCTCAGGTGATTACTCACTGGCTGTATTCTGTTTGCATACAAGAAAGATGATCTAGGTGTAAGCACTCCTACAGGAATCACAACTAACAATTATGTGATCAGTTCCCTTTCATGTTGAAAATGAAGCTTAATTTAAAACTTCTCTGATTAGGACACAAGATCCCTCAAACTAAGAAATAGCAGTAGCTAATAATTTAGAGTTGCAGTGAAGTTTTTAACTGGCCGCACGTGTCCCTTTACTCTGCATCTATCTCACTGATTTTTTTTTCTCTCTCAGCTTTCCATCCTGTAAAAGACAAGCTCAAGTTCAAATCTACCCACTCCCTACTCTGTGCTGCTTTACCTAGGTAGTGGATTGCAAATGTCCTTATTTCTCTTTCCTCTTAAGACATAATTTGAATGTTCTTCTTCAAGTTGCTCTTACGTTCCCCAATCTTGTGTACATTCAAACTGTGATCCCTTCAAAGAATCTCACTAGTACCTGTAACCACCATTACCTTAGGTAGAAACCTAGCCCAGCTTTCTAATTTTGGAGCGGTGCTTTGGCTTTGAAGAATGACTTTGCCTTTTTTTTTTTAAATGCTCAGAGTATAGAATTTGCTGTGATATACAAAGAGCTCTTTGACCAATGTTCTTGATTTCTTTACAAGCTGGGCAGGGCAATGCACTCATGAAGCAAACCGTGCATGTTCTCTTTTGTTTGATCAAGTGGACCAGTCACCAGTGCAGACTTCGGAGCTTGAAAGTGTTGAACTACTAAGAGTAATAGCTGATTCCTTTCATCCTATACATCTACTTGTCAAATCCTGTCCCAAAAAAATTGTAGGCAATCATTCCATCTAAGGATGTAACTGCTGCTAGTCCATAAGAGTGCATCCCCAATATCCTATTATAAACCAAATGGCTTCACTGTAAATGCTGAAAAGGCATGAAAATTACTAAGTGTGAAATAAACCAAACCCCTCTTCTGAAAGCACAGGTTGGCCCCTCAGGTGCTGAAGCTATAGCTGGCTTTGTAACTGCAAATTCTTCAGCCTGTATGGAACACTATAAATGCAAGTGACGTTGCTGATGTATAACATAAATCACGTGAGGTTATGAGACTGGGATCGTAATTTTGGGGACAATGTCTGGGACAGTGTCAGCTCAGCCCTAATTACAGCTGCTAGTATGAAGCTGGAATTTTCAAAGTTGTTCGAGGAAATTTGGCCTTGAAATGAGTTAAGTCAACTTGATGGAGAAAACCATGCAGTTAGAGCTCTATGGTTTCAGCCTGTTCCACTTTGTGTGACCTCATCTTTTATCTGCCCTCATGTGGGCAAAGACAAACAGTGGAACCATTTCTGTTAATGTTGTTTTTGTAAGGATCCCCTTCTCATGGCTTGAGCCCTTTTGTAAGATGCCAGGAAGCTGTTGATAAATTGGTAACTGCTGGGTCTGCCCTTATTGTTTTGGGATTCCTCTGCTACCACATGGACCTGGCAGTCTGTTCCTAAAATGCTGGGGTAGTGCAAGAATGCTATTTCTGTAACTGTCCATTCCACACTGGATTCTTAAATGCTAGTTAATCAGACCTCAAGTATTTAGCTGTTCTGAGAAGTGGGACACTAACGGCAAACGTGGATGTTATCATCTGCAGAATCTGATTGCTCTAGTGGGAGGAGGCAGGAGTTCAGGCTCAACATCCTTCATTCAAACATGGGACAAAACTTGCGAAAAATGTGGCATACTAGTAATTGTAGTCCCCAGTGGCACCTGAGGTGAGACCACAAACTCCGTTTGTTTGGAGCATGGAGACTCCTCTGAGTTACAAGGAAGGGTCAGTACTTCTGGAGATGGATCATTATTTCCAACAGTCCTGAATATCAAAGGCCGTTCACTAAGAAATTGTGAAGCACAGCGGTGGTGTTTGCCTGCTGTACCAACTGCCTCTGCATACTGTGACTCTGAGCAGTCCGCTCTGCCGGTAGATTTTTGGTTTGGGGTTTGCATGTGTTTTTTCTTGTTGGGTTTGGGGCAGGTAGGGAGTTTTGGGGTTGTTTGGTTTTGGGTTTCATTTTGTTTTGTTTTTTAGTTTTGGTTGGCATGAGAGATTATATGCCAGGCAGGCTGGAACGCTGTACAAATCTTGTAAATGAAAAATTCACAAACAACTCTTCAGGCACTTACGTAGGATTGTAGGGGAGGGTGAGAGCAGCTGCTTGTATTGTTGCAAAAGCTAAATGTTTAATGGAAATACAGCTTATTCTGCATCCACGTTATCATTTCAAGCACTACAGTGCAAAGGTTAGAAAGGTGCTGGGCCTTGGGATGCCAGCTTCTGTTCGTGGATTTTTTTTCCTTTAACTCACTGCCTCTGCCTCCATCGCGTTCCGTTTGAGTTTAAGGAATTAAAACACCACTGTGCTTTCAACATTGAAATTAAGTCTAATTTGCCTTCTGAGAGATTTGAAAACTTCTGTGCATCTTGGGGCACTGTTCGTATCTTCTCTGCTTAACGAAGTTGTCCCGAAGGCGACACGGTCTGGCCGTGTTGCTCTGTGCATACGGCACCCTGCGCAAACAGGTCTCAGCGCAGCAGTGCCCAAAGCTCTCCTCAGTGCGACATGTCCTATATGAGTGTGGAGGGAAAAGGATGTTAACCGGGGGTCATTCACATCACTGAGCGTTGAACATGCACCTTAAATAGCTAAATTAAGAGGCTGGCCTCTCTAAGTAGTTTAAGGAGCCTGTTTTGAGAGCGTGACTGCTGGAACACATGGAGCTTTATGCTACCGTGTAGCCCCCTTCTCTGATTTGGAAGACCTGCTCGACCCTCAGTAGGTCTCCCCGGTACAGCATCTCACACAAGATACTTCAGAGCTGCATGAGCTTCAAAATGCTGCTCCGTAATATCAATTGTTAGTAACAGGTTAATTCAGCTAAGAAGTTTCTGAAGAAAAAAGTAGTAAGGAGATACAGTGGGCATAACGGGGAATGTAGGTGTGTAATTGCAGGGTTGTTATTCTTGTTCTTGCAGAGCTGCAATCTGTTTGAAGTCCAAGAATGGGCAGGGCTAGAGAGAGTTCTGTCATTGTCCTGTGTTTTGCTCTTGCAGCCTCAAAGAGCACCTGACGATACCACCTTTCATAAAATTTGGTCAGGTTGAGGCTTATATCTGGATAACCTAAGATCTGGGGTTGTGTTCCTGTAGCTTGCTGTTCTGTGTAGCTTTATTTTTCTTAAGTGAGAGACTCTGTGTGTGTGTCCTTGTGTTTGAGTCCTGATTTCGAACCAGATTAAGCAAAACATGGGAAAAGGACAAAAGTAATTTTCAATCCTAATTATCTGCAGTCTAACGTGTTAGACTATTGTAGGCAGTTACTGCTTCTGGTCATAGTGGTGGCTAGACTCGTGTACGTTTTGGCAAAGGGTTACTTCAGGGAGACTCCAGTCCTTTGAAAGTTGTGTATTAGGGATTATTGTGACTTTTTGAAATACAAAAAGTGATTCCCCCCCAAGATTTTTATTAACTGAAGAGGGAACCTGGCTTTCTAAGTAAGCTGGGCTAGAGATGGAAGGGCATTTTCTTTTAATTCTCTTTATTTCCAAAAGAGCAATGCGATGTCCTCTCGATGGTCTGCTTCCTAAGGCTGTAGTAGCTGCTTACATTAGGTAAAGTCCAATCTGGTTATCCACAGGGCTCAGGTCTGGGTTTGGGCTCCCACGGGTGGTCCAACCCACCGTTCCCCTCTGCAAACAGCTGCCTCCTCCCTTTCCCTCACAGCAACAGCTGGCAAGGGGGAAGGAGGTCAGAGAGAAGGCAGTTGCTGGCACCTAGCACCAGAGGATCAGCCATTGCCCCTTGGGAAAGAAGGCGGGCGGCTGGTCATCAGCTTCCTGGAGGCCAGGTCTAGCCCAGGGACCAGCTACTGGACTTAGTCACCGTAGTTAATATTGGTGTGCTGGCAAATGTGGTTTTGTTTCCTCAAAGCTAAATTGTAGCTGTTGTCAAACAGAAGTGCTTTTGCTCATACTGACCACCTGTAGAACTCTGGAGATGGGGAAAAATCATTAAGTGCAGATAGGATAAAATAAACATTTTCAAGCTTTTAAGATAAGATACTAACAAAATAATGGAAGGAAGAAAATAACCCCTGAAGGGCTAAGTTCTGTTGACCTCACTGGGAGAGAGCAGGGCTACTAACGAGTGAAGTTGTTCCTTTCCTCGTTGAACACTCGGCAAGATGTCCGCCAAGTACCTTTCAGCAGAGCACGGTTAAAGACTTGTGTGTGGTTTCATTTGGTCTCATCCAGACAGTGTGTCAGTGTTTGAGGCCACTGGGACGAGACAGTGATGGGGTATGGGCTGAGGTGCTTTTAGAGGCATGCCCAAGGCTATGTTACTTCTCCGTGGAAAGGCTGCTGATTCTCTTATCTCTAGCTAATATCTGTTAGCTGGAATCTACAGAAACTGGCCAGAGCTCATTCTGGAGCAGAGACGACATGCATAATCAGAAAGAAACAGAAGGATGAGCTAGCTAAGTTCAGACTTGCTTTTAATTGTATCTACATGCCTCTTGGTAGTGTTCCCAGCGTGAGGGAGCTTCCTAGCTTTTAGACAGAACACAGTATCACCGGTATCTAGGAAGATGCTGTCCATCTTTGTCACCAGGGCTATGAGAACACTACTGTTTTGCAATCACCAGTACAAGATGGAGTTGCTGTAATGTGCTTTCCTCGGGGCTATGCTCAGATCAATCTAGCGACTGAAGCGGGCGCAGAAAATGTTGTGTGCTTGGTAAGCAGCGTAAGACTCGTATCTTCGGGGTTGGGACTTTAACCCATCTAGCCTGACCTATATTATCAAATTACAGTCAGTTCTCTCTGCGTGGAGTGCAATAACTCATGTCTGAGTTCAATAATGCACTTTCTAGAAAGGCAATCAACCTGGATCCAAGGACATAAAGGGACAGCGAATACACCCCTTCCTTAGCATTTTGTTCCAGAGGATAATCACTCTGAAACAAATGCAAACCAGATGATTCATTAGGATTTTTCTAACTCCATCTCTCAGCCATTGTTCTGGTTCTTGCTATGCGTTTTCCCACTTGATTAGAGCTCTTAGAACTGGCATTTTTCTCCCCATGGTAGAACTTGCACACTGTAATCAAATCACCTCTCAACAACCTGTAACAGCAAACCCCAGCAACGTCTCTAAGCTAGAATCTGCTCTGTTCCTTTTAAGAGGTAGTAACCAGTGATTTTAGCAGTTCAGTCATATGAATCATCCTGCCAGTAAAGCCAATTCCATTACATTTTTTTCCAGTTCCCTCTGCTTTTCCTTTACATAAATCTCATGACATGGATGCACCAGCAGCTGCTCTGTTTGTGAGTGTCCGTGTACGGTTGAAGGTGTTTAGGTTTGGCTGTAAGACCCTGCCTGTCCATGTAACTAAATGCCCCACCGATGCCTCTTTGTGCTGTATCTGTAGATGTCTCTGAGCTGCAACTCCTCTCTGTGCAGAAATAAGAGGATGCTCTTGTAAGCCCCTTCAGCTCTGTCCTGTATCACTCAGTGTTTAATGGCCATCAGAAGCCTGCCCAAACTTTGCAGCATATATGTTGACCTTTAATAGTAAGGTGGTATTTAGGCTGCTTTCTCTTTTCTTGGGGATTTGCTGGATCGAGGGGATTTGGAGAAGACACTCCCAAGCCTTTTTAGGCAGTTATTTTAATGCGCAGTAAGCCACTTTGGCTTCAATGTCAGCTGTGTTTGTGTGCTTGGTATTGGTTACAAATGAGATTAAACTTCCATTTCTTAAGAAAACTGTTCTTTCTTAGTTGCTTTCAGGGGAACCATTTGATCCATAAGACTAAGATCTTTAATTTTGCCTTACCTTTAACCTCATTAACATCTTCTGAACACTGTGTTCTGCGTGCAAAGCCCAGGGGTAGCCCAAGCGGGGGGAGGGGGGACACACAGGCTTTGGAGCAGACCGTATACACTCGAGGGCTCCCGGGTACTTCGGCTGGTCTCTGTGGAACTCCTTGAACCTGTAGTTCAGCTGTGTTTAGTGCCCTACATGTCTAACCTAAAGAATGCATGAGTTCTGTCTCCACTGATGGGCAAGCTGTGTGGTCTTTGTGAAGTCTTTCTTTCCCTCTTTCTCCCCCCTCCCTTTTTCACCCCCTCTTTCTCCCCCCTCCCTTTTTCACCCCCTCTTTCTCCCCCCTCCCTTTTTTTCCCCCCCCTTTTTTCAGTTCTTTTCTCCTTTTGGGCTGTAGAACTTTCTGGGTGAGCACTGTCACTTGACCACATTAGCGTACACCAGTAATTCTGGAAATCCTGAAATTAGTGGGAATGTGAAGAAGCAGTTTTGTTAGTATAACCTTTACTATGTCAGTCACATCTGATCTGCAGATGCTGCTATGGAGTAAAAAATTGACTCCCTAGACTTCAGGAAGTCAAGCAGAACACTATCCCATGTTAATCCAGCTATGTCGTCTCCGTTACCGAAACTAGCTCTGGAACATCTGTGCAGACCAATTCTCAATGTAATGTCACTTAACACACGACACTCCCAAATAGTGCTATCAGAAATGGTGTTTGCTCCTTTCCGCAACGGCACGGCGCGTTGCTCAAACAGGGGTGAATCGCACGCTGACTCACCAGAAAGCGCCCTTTTCGCGGGCAGCATCCTGGGGGCTCCTTTGGCAGTATTTCTCTGGATGACTGGCATAGTCCGGCCCTGGTGTCACCGCAGCAAGCCCTGTGGAAAGGGTGTGACAAAGCCAGGTATGCTGAGCACACACACAGCACGTTGTGCTGGGAGCAGCTGCGGGTTTCCTCAGAAGTAGGTGACGGGGGTTTTGTTTAAACGCGTATCCCAGAGACAAAGGCTTTAAGCACGATACAGTTTCGTAGGCAAGATCAACAAACTGAGAGAAATCTGAAATGGTAACCTACTGCTCTTGGACAAGTGCATGTGAGCTCTCCAGCAGCCAGTTCATTTCTCTGGTGTTAGTTAGCTTTTGTAGTTTTACTACAGGTACGACAGGCTGGAGCCACTCTGGTTGCGAACACTTTTATCTCTTTGAAGACTTCTCCTTTTGAAATGGAATTTCTCTTGGCTGTCCTTAGCTCAAAGGTGGAACTTTACAGGGAGCAGGGTGAAACTGTTTCCAGTGGGGGGAACTTTGGAAAAAATTTTACTTCCTTTGAAGACGCATGTTGTTCCTGAAGCAACTTCTGTGCAACAGGAAAACCGTCTGGGCCTGAGCTGGAAGCTGCGAGGGTGGCAGCGCGCTCTCTGTGCCCTCACCCTGTGTCGCGACAGCGCGCCTTCCCCGACAGCGGGCTCTTGGGTGACTGTGGATGGTTCCGGGGGTTCAAAGTAAACAACAAATCCGTACGAAAAAGAGCTACTTGCTAAAACCAGATCTGAGGGTGGGCCTGCCTGGCTCACGGGCAGTTTCCTGTGGGATACAAGCCCGCGTTGGTATTGCCTCGAGTCCTGCGTTTTTGTGTGGTAATTTTTTTGCCAGTCAACGTGTTCTACGCCGCAGCCCCGCGCCGTGGAACAATACGACCAGGGCAGGGGCCCTGACGCCTTAGCCCCCGCACGCCGGCGAGGCCGAGCAGCTCC
>VZSC01010417.1:60485-227034 GCA_013398225.1 Steatornis caripensis | reverse complement strand
TTTTTTTTTTTTTTTTTTTTGCATAAGATACTGGGTTCTCCTATTTACATTGCCTTTAGTGTTGGGGTTTTTTCTCCAACAGGCTTGTGCTTGTGAACTTTATCCCAGCTAGACCCACTGCAGCTTGGCTGTTCTGAGCAGCACGAGTTAAATAGTTCGACGTGCCATCAGCTGACCAAGTTACACTACTATCCAGGCTTTAGTAATTGAGCAGGTTGGTGTATGAAATGTTGGTTATGGGACACTGAATCAGGGCTGCTTAAGCGTTTTGGGGCAGGGACTAATTTTGTGCAGTTCCAGGCATCCTGTCAGTGCTAAATAATAATTAATGTAGAATTGCAACACTATTAATAAATGCTGACTGTGTAAGTTAGGAAACAAACTATGCAATAAGGAAAAATGATTTCTAATGTACCAGCGTGCCTCATAAAGATTGGTCATTGCATGCATTTGTGTGTTAAGCCATTAGAACTCCAATACTGCTGCAGCTATACTAATGTTAAAACATTTATAATAGTCTTGTTATTTCTGTCTAGCAGCCAGAAATGCTGACTAACTTTCCGGATAACAATCATTTATGTATTCAGGAAACAAAATAACCAAGGGCCACCGGTGACTGACAGCTACAGTGCTCTGATTCAAACTGACAGTTCCTGATCAGCTCTGTCTTTGGATGTGACTCAGACCTTGAGTCACTGGTCAGAACGTGAGGTTGTTGGGTGCTAATTCTGGCCAAAGGCTGGGCACGCACCCTCTAGTACGCAGCACAGTGAGTCTGTCTTCTGCGCTTTCCTCCCTGCGTTTCTCCCCGACAGCATTTCTTAGCTGTCGAGGGAATAACCAACTGAATTTCATTTACCTGTGTGTTAGTTTAATCTACTCTTTGTATGTGTGCAGGTGTTGGGTGCTCATGAGCAGTTCGCAACGCTTCCCTAGCACGTACCGCTTTGTCCTTCTGGGCTCTGCGCTGTACTTCGAACTGTATGGAAGTACCGAAAAAGCAATAAAATTAATGAGTGTGCATCTCTTGCTTATTTCATTATAACAGGGTCTTGGTAGAACTGCTAAAATTTAGGGTCACTTGCTATTTCCTTCATAAAATGTGTGTGTTTTAGGTAGCCGTAACTTGCACCTCTTACACCTTGGCAAATTCCGTCTTGGCATAAGACTCTTAAGTCGCTGGGGTTGCGGGCACGGGAGAAGTGGGGCGTCTTTCTGAACCTGTATGTCTCAAAAGTTACAGATGCAGCGCAAGGAGAACAGCTGTGCTTCTTGGAGGTTATTTCTAGTGAAAATACCTTTGCTGAGTCACTGCATAGTGCACTTCCAGAGGTTCTTCGTCCCTCGTGCTGTACTTCAGTAAAGCTCTTACAAGCTAAAACACTTTCCGAGTAGGCTTAAAATTACCTCTGTCCTTAAAGGTGTGCTAAGGTGCATGTGATATTAAGGCACATTTTTGGCAGCTATTCAAGGTGCAGTGGGTGTACTTGTAAGTTATTACAAAGCTCCCCAAATTATCAGGTTTTTGGACTGTGAATCAAGAGGGATTGCAACAGTAGCTGAAGGAGAGAGAGGTAAATTACTTTTGCTCTGCATTTCATTGTTCTTGTTAGACTTCTTTTTGTCATTTGGAAGTGACTCAAAATTAGTAATGCTTCTGTAGTCATATTTTGTTCAAAAATATGTAATGGTATAAATGTCAAGATCTGTACATCGTTGCAAGCTTACATTTGCCTCACACCTGTGCATTTAAAGAACTTGCATTGTTGAAAGCCACTTTACTGCTAATTTATTCTTGTTAAGTAGAGCTAACGTTTGAATAAAAAGTGCTTACAGATAGAAACCTCTATCCAGCCACATGCAATACAATCTGAATCAGGATTGAACCTTCTTGATTTAAATATTTAGTCAAGCTCTTTTATACCATCCCTTTACATTTTCTGTGTGAACAGGAAATATGTTCACCACCATTTAGGAATTACTGGACTTTGTAACCTCATGATCTTCGGTTTTATTCACTTGAAGACATGTGCAACTGAAGTCCAAACTGCTTCAGTCTTGAGTGAGAGAGATTTCCTATGCGATTGCCCATCTGTAGCAAGAGGTTTGTGTACACAGAGCAAGCCCAGCAGTGGGAGATTGGCTTTGTCTGGGTAGTCATAGACATGCAGCCTCTGTCTCTGTGCAGAGGCTGCCAGAAAACACCAGGCGGGATCAGTCATGGTGTGGACATCACTAGTTAGTAGATTTAACTCACTAACCTGATAACTAATCTGCTCATAAATTTTATTAATCATGCTATTGGCTGGCAAAACCTTTATTTTTCAACCCTTCAGTTTTCTTGGTAGATTAAAACAAATATGTAAAACTTCTTGCTTGCATGAGTTTGGCCTTAGTTAAGGAAGCTGGCAAGAAGAAAATTTATTAGCAGCACAGTTATTCCACTGTTTTCAGGGGTTTCTTTTGTTCTGCAAGAGTAAAGTTTGCTTGCTTTTTTTTTTTATCGATGCCATTGACATAATATAGGAGGCCACTGTTGGCAGCTTCCATTCAAACACGTGGACTCCAGTTGCCTCTGCTAGTATTGAGTCGTAAAGGCAGGAGACCTAAAATACAGATCTTGCAGTCATGCAGAAAGCTTCTATTTTAAAAATAGTTTTGAAAGTATGGTGCTTCTAAAATATATCTGCTCCTTTATAATTACACACTTTAGATATTAATACATATAATTTTGCAAGTATAATTTAGACTCCGGTAGGTAGTGTCATGACAATTTTAAGGTAGGTTTTTGTACCTAAATATCCCAACAAGGGCAATTTTCTTCTTCAGTGATATTCTTGGGCTTAGTCTAGGGGACCTGATGCTACACTCTGGTGGGGTTTTTTTTTCCGCTTCTAACCCAGGATGCAGTAGAGACTGAACTGTTCTGTCTTTTAAAGGAACAGTCCCAGGGTGCTTCTATAACATTTCAGGGCTAGAGGGAAGCAAGAGCACACTTTGGGTACTTTTAGGTTACAAGTTAGGTTAGAAAAAGAGTCTCTTGGCAGCTCTTAAAGCCAGACGGTGAAAGACTTGGTTGGTGGTAAGCTGGAAGTGTAGCACCTGGAAGCGTTACAGACGAAGTGTCAGTCTGCGCGTGTGGTGGTGTGTTCACACACAGATTCCAGACTCTCCTGTTGTGCCATGTATTTCTTTTAACAGATTAGTTTCCCTTTAAATATGGGATAGTGTCTTCCCAGTCAAAATTGCTATGTGGCGTGTGGTTTGCTGAGGGGAAAGCAAGTAATTTTTTGTCTAGTGAAGGATCATGCCTCGTCAGCTGTCTGATCCCCCTGTAATTTTGCTGTGGACCACTGTTCAGTACCCCTGCTGCCGAGACTGCAGCTGCACGCACCCTTTAAGTTCAGCATGGGTGCTTAGGGGGGCTTCACTCTTTCTCTTTCTTTCCTTCTTTCCCTCCCCCAGGCCCTCACTCGTGTGTAATCAAATTAAACAGTGGCACCAGCCCCAGTGGAGAAGAGCTCCTCTGTTAGAAAGCTGTCCCTCTAGAATTTGCACACAGATTTCATCATTTGCACCTGCCGTTGCTGGCTGCTGCTGTGACCTTGTGTGCCAGCAGCCTGTGCTGGTAAGTGTTCCCTGTTCCTTCTATCTCAATTAATAGTTTTAAGGACACTTAATTCCTTGCCAGTCTTCTAAAGCTTGTCTTTGTCTGTAAACACTCTGTATTATATTTTCACAGGGTCCAGTTGAAGAGTGCTTTCAGCATGTGTAATGAAAGCTAGAAAGGGCGGTGTCAGGAGATTAGTTAAATACATAAAGGCAGGCAGCAACCCAAATCACCAGCAATTGCTGTCAAGTGATAACTGTGCAAGGATGCTGGGTCGTTCAAGACAGTAGCAGTCACTTGGGGAACACTGCAGACTTCTATTTGAAATCCACTGTGGGTTGCTAGAGCCTCTCTTGCTGTTTCTATTCAGATCTTGTGGGCATTGTGCCTACTCCGGGGTGCGGGGCCGCTGCCTTTTCCCCATGCAGGACCCTGTGTGCCAGACACACCGGCCTTAGCAGCTGCGCCGTGTTGAGGAGGTGTGAGGTGCAGCAGCACGTGAGTGTGAAATGGCCACTGGGCTCTGAGGCTTGCCTGTTCTGCACAAGTTCTTCCGTCGTGCTTTTCACTGGTGAATACCCTGGAGCGAAACCAACGCTTTTTCGGTGTGGAAACTTGAAACCACTGTCTCCATCAGTACCTATAGGGTATTTCCTTATGTCGTGAAGCCATCTCATTTAGTATCTTACACTTCAATCTAGAATTCTATGATCCCACGCAACTCTCTATAACCAAAAATCATTGCAAGGGCATCGTGCAGCGGAGCTTTCTTCGAGCCCTGTTTACACTAAGCAGCAAACAGTGGCATTTGGTTTCCTTTGGGATTCATTGCCGCAGCCCCCTCATTGCGCATAATTTTCAAGGGATGTTTTCGTTTGGGCAGTGGATGTTGCACATCCTGCTGGTGGGTGTCGGGAGAGGTAACTGTACCCATGGAAGGTTGGATCTCTGTGTCGGAGTTGGAGAATGTTGGTGCAGCTCGACAGGGTGCAGCCCGCCTTGTTGCTTCTGCTGTTGCGCTGTTAAAACATTAATCTCTTTAGCTCCTAAATATCTCCCATTGGTGACTGCTAAATGTAGTTACTTATGTACAAGCAAACTCAAACAATGGAAAATACATGAAATATGAACCCTTTCTTTGTGTTCGTGTGGGAACATTCATCTTGCTCTGGTGAGGAATGTTCACCTCACGTTTCCGAACATTGTGTTCAGCAGATGAGCCGTTTCCTCCTCCTTCTTCAGGTTTTGGTTTCTCCTTTGGAGATGGGGGCGGAGAGGTCATGCTTAGATGGACTGTTAGAGTAATTATCAAAATGAACAGGCGTGGTTTTAAAGATGCTGTTGTGTGATTTTATTGTTGTTGGGTGGAGCGAGGTGAAAATTGGCTTGGTTCTTTTGTTTTTTCACAGTTTGGTCTATTGGCGTGTAGATGAGCGAGAGTCACACTGGGCAAGAGCTGCCCTTTGACTCTAGCAGTGTCCCCAACTGGACAGAAGGCTGAAGAATGCAAGGGAACCTCAAAAAAAAAAGCCTACAGCATCCTGTCAAGCAGCATATTTGCGAAGATTATGAAATTTTTCATGTTGCTACTGAGTTTCATCTTTGCTGGGTGGCTCTGTAATTCCGTTAAATTGCTAAGAGAAACCTCCTTCTAAAGGCATGGGCATATTTTCACACATCCGAAGGTAATGAGAGTAAATTATGGGGAAATTTTGTTCCTAAACAGTTGCCCTCAGCCCAATTTCATGGAAACTTTAACAACACAACAAATACAAAACCTTAAAAAAAAAAAAAAGCCCTTAAAAATAGAGATGAGGTTAAAAGGAGACTGTCTAATTTTGTTAGCGCTGTGGTCCTAATTTTTTGCTTCTGGTGACTGGAATTCCTTGCAAATTACTGGTTTGTCTGCAGATCTGTAATTCCCACATACTGTAATTTTGCCCTTAGAAATGTTGGCCACTGGCAGCTCTCTCTGAGCTGGAATTTTGAATCTTTTAAGCTCCTCAGCACAAGCTTTTTCTGTTTGATCTAGGTGGAGACACTTGCCTCTTGGGGACAGCTGAGAAACTCTCTCTTGTGCTGCAATAGAAAGCCCTGAGAAGGCAGTGGCGATGAGCAGGGTGCTGGGGTGCAGAAGGTGCCTGCCCTATGTGTAAAGAAGGGGCTTGGACTGCTTGTTGGATGTAGAGAGGAGTTTGTGTTCTTTGGCAGCGGTGTAACCGTCCAGCAGAAGGATGTGCTGGAGAACCAGGCTGACTTCTTCTAGGACACTTCAAAATGTGAGATCAAGAGCTACTGCAGGGAAAATCCTGAGGTGTTTGTTACGCAAAACCAAAGAATCTCCCAACTAATTCCTATCAGCTCTTTAATTCCTGTCAGCTCGTGAAAGGGTCAGATATTGTATTGAGCCTTTGGCTGAGTTGAAATCACTAGCTACATGCTTTGAGTTTCAGCTAGCACCCAGTCTCTGATTTTAGGCCATATGTTTAATTATTATGTCATAAACTGAAAGAGTATATAATTTATTATAATGTCTGAAAACTTGCAATGCTGAGATGAAGGGAGAGATGGATCCGAGTTACACTCTCATCCGGTTTTCATCATTTCAGTTGGGTTTCATCCTGGTGGGTTGTTTGTTGTTGGTTTTTTTTTTTTTTTTAGGAGCCCTGAGAAATTAAACCTTGTTCTTTGTTTCTTACATCAATTTTATCCTCTGAGCATCCGCTGCCCTTATAACCGTTACTACGCTCATAGCCTTAGTATGGATTTCTCAAGTAAGAGGACGTGACAAGTAAATGCAATTAACTGAACTGTTCAGATCTTCAAGGGCTTGTGATGTAACATAACCTGTGGATAGAGGTCAGTCTTGAAGTACAAAGATACTTTAAGCTCCAGATTTCTTTACTTTTTTGCTCAGCTCTAAAATGAAGTAGGGCTTTAATACTTAGTAAAGTAGTCATGCATGTTTCTTAAACAAATCTGAAATGCCTGTTGAGGGCTTTTGTTTATACACTAATGATGTATTGTTTCACTTTAACGTTATGATTGCAATTAAGGACTCTGTCGTGCAGTGTTCTGTGCAGGTGAGTAACACCAATGACTGTCGGGAGCGTGGAGCTCTGCCTAGCACATGGGTCACCCGTGCCATACCTTTATGCACCAAGTCCTTCACTGGCCTTTCCTTATGTATGATAGGGATCTCTGCGGTTGGCAGCCTTCGACCAGTAAGGCTGACCATCATTATCTTCGCTTCTGAACAAATTAATGGGGTTCGATGTTGTTTAGTATGAAGGAGAAGACTGGGCAGGATGCGTATGCGGTGCAGCAGCAACAGTGCCGCAGTGCGATTCTGCACAGTCCCTGGCACGGTGAGAAGGCAAAACCACATTCTGTGATTTTATGAAAGAAGGGTGTGTAATTTAAGCAAAATGCTTTGCTTGATAGGCTGCAACCGTTTATTTTTCAAACATGCTGTGAAATGTTAGTAGTGGGTTTGTAGAAAAGATGTTTGATTGTGAAGGAGGAATGTTTATTTTGGGTTGAAAACTTTCAGAAAGGAAATGATATTCGTATCTTGATCACGGTTGAGTAATGCGAAGCTTATAAGGAAAACAGCTGGGCTGAAGTTAGTGTGAGTACAGGGCAGATCCAGAGTGTTTATACTGTACAGCTGAGAGCAAGATTTTACTACTTTATTTTCCTGTGTTAGAAAGGATAAATGGAAGAAGGAACAGAGAGCTCAAGCTAGGTTTTGGACGGTGCCATGAAGTATTGCTGTTTCTATTGCCACAGAGTCCTAAGCTCCACAGGAGTGTATCCTTTTGCGGTGGTCACTGTGTTCTTTCATGCCACTGCATCCCTGTCAGCGGTGCTGGAAGCAGGACAGCAAAGAGAAGGAGGACAGGGAGGAGGCTCAATCATGTTGGGGGACTTAAGCAGGAACACATGAGAAAGACAGGCCTGCTGTGTGCTCTTGGATAACTGGGCACAGCCTCTCCAGCTCTGCTTTCCCACCTAGCATAGCAGGACTGTCTAGCACATAAGAACTCCTCACAAATAATCAGTACTCGTGTTGGTGATGATGCTGATGTCTGCCTTGTGTTTGGAAACTGAGAACAGCAACTAGAAGAGGTTGCTCCTGAAATGGCTTCTCAGAGAAGCAAATCTACTTGCTCCAGTTGTTTTCAAGCTGCTAGAAAAACTCTGATGCTCCCCTAGCTGCCTCGTGTTTGGCAAGTGGTTTCCAGTGTGGCAAAGCACCATGCCCCTGCGAATGAATAGGCAGTTGATTTGTGAATGAGTTGACTTGCACACCTAATTTCCTTTCACACCTCTTGTTTGCAGCTGATGTTAGTGTGTATCAAAACATGAAGCCTTCCCTGTGTTGTGCTGAGTGATTGTGTGAGAAAGGGAGAAAGGAGGTAAAGGCTCTTCAGTAAAAATATGATGGTGGATGGTATATAAATACCTGTACTTTGACAGAGATCGATGATGTAATTCACAGTCTATCAATTAGTATGAAGGACTCGGAGAGGAAATTGATGCAACTCAAAGCGCTTTAGGAGGCTCTGGAACTGGTCTGTATCTGGCTGGAGCAATGGAGGCAAGCATTGGGACATGCTTCTGCTGAAATAAGGTGCGCTTGGTCATTTCTGAAGGCTTACTTGAATACTTATAGCTAGTAACATTGCTAATTTTGTCTTCTAAGGCAAATCAGTTACTGTTTTCCCTTTCCCTCCCTGGTGCTTTTGCTCCCCCNGGACATGCTTCTGCTGAAATAAGGTGCGCTTGGTCATTTCTGAAGGCTTACTTGAATACTTATAGCTAGTAACATTGCTAATTTTGTCTTCTAAGGCAGATCAGTTACTGTTTTCCCTTTCCCTCCCTGGTGCTTTTGCTCCCCCTCTAACCGTGGCCATGGCCACACCAGTGGTTGGTCGCGGAGGTGACTTAGGGAGCAGCAGCAAGGGGGTACGGGCAGGGCAGGTAGGTGGGCGTAAGCAAAGTACTGGACACTGCGCTGATCCGATAAGATAAAGCAATTAAATTTTTGTGGGAGTAAAACCCCAGGCCAATAATTTCTCCTTTAACGGGCCAGATAGCCATAGTAGCGTTTTGGTAGCAAAGCAAAAGGCAAAGCATTTTACTTCTAGCTTTACAGGAGCAGGGCTTGTTTCACAGCAGTTAACGTGAAAAAGGCAGCATTGAGTTGGTCAGGATACCTGTCAGAGGGACAAAACCAACGCGTGGTTTTCTTACAGTCTGCTTTTGTGTCTCTGTTAGTCTGTGGCCTTGTTGTCTTGTGTCTGAGCAAGCTTTTTGTGTTAGGAATCATCGTTGTCTGTTTGCAAAAAATAAACAAAAGGTGGGGGGTGGTAGTGTCTGATGGAAACTTACCCCTTACAGATACTAATTGCCACAGGTATGGCCACAATCATGAGCAGACCTTTCAAGTTTACCATGAAACTTAGAAATAAGTACTTTTTGGATGCGAGTGAGTTGTATTCTGTGTTCGGAGCATGTTTTTTCTGTTCTGGGGCTTTTCTGCATGGCCACGCAGTATTGTAGAGTTTAGTCTTAAAGAATTCAGTAACTGCAGTAACAGCTCTTTCCAGGCGAGTGCCAAATATTGCAAGGGTAAACAAACTCAGGGGAGGTGGCAGTTCTTAACTCCTGCTACTTAAAAAGTTAGGACTGATTCTGTAAGTGTTTCTCTAAAAAAAACACAGCATGAGGCTGACTGTATGCTGTTGTCAGATGCGAAGCTAAAATTATAGATGAATGTCTGCTGGTGACTCCAAAAAGGTTTACCTTCTGTGAGACTCCAAAAAGGTTTACCTTCTGTGAGACTCCAAAAAGGTTTACCTTCTGTGAGACTCCAAAAAGATTTACCTTCTGTGAAGCTTCTGCTTTCTTTGCTGAAGTGAGGAGACGGTTTCTCATGACTCCATCTACCTTTATTAACCTCCTTCCTTCAGTCCTACTTCCAAGATCACAGTCTTTACCCTGTAACAGCCCATTTCCCTAAAACTTGCTGTAAAAATAAGTACTTAAAAATATATATATATATAAGCATAAAGTTTATGAGAGAGTATGTAGTAGGGAATCAAGAAATCTCTTGCTGTATGTTTCAATAGTTCTTGCAGTACGACTGTTTTGTTGATGCTGTTGCTCTACCACGGCAGAAATCTCACTCCAGCTGCGTACGTGGAGGGTGTAAATATCAGAACTAGCAATTTTCTTCAAGTGTTTTCTTTGCATTTGAATGGAGCACCAAAAAAAAAAAGGCATCTGATCTGACAAGCAAACCTGATGATGGCTCTAGGAAAACACTTTTTTGTTTTTGTTTTCAAAGCAATTTCTGCAGTTTTTCTCCGCTTCTCTATTGCACAGTTCAGCTGAATGGAGATGTATTATGCCTCCAGCACACAGCAGGATCCTTATGTCTATAGATGTTTTATGCAGTCTTTTCTTTTTGCAGTGTCCTAGGGTGGTGTGCCTGAGGTGAATATTTTCTTTCTTCTCACCCCCGAAAACTGGCATTAATAACAATATAAAACTGGAAAATTACGCCAAGAAGAAGGTAGGAGTAGGATGAAGTACGTCTGCATTTGACAAATGCCTTTGTCATTTCCGACGCCTGCATCTTCTAACATGTAACATCTGTTGTCCCTGAATATCTGCAGTCCTGCTCTGGGCCCTTAGAGGATCAGAAGATGGGGAAGAGCAGTTTGTGACCCCACCTACAAGGAGATGAATTGACAGTGTTCTCTGAAATTCCAGGTCATTTAAAAGTAATTGCAAGAGACTTCTCCGAGTCTCTGCCATTTCAGATATCCACTTGTATTTTCTTACCTGATAGGAATGCGGCTACGTAAAGAAAGAAATTAGAAGGCAGTTCGAGATTGGATAGGGTTATGTGTGTATTTTTAAATAATGATCATATAAAAGTCAAACTGCTGATCATGTTTCTGAACAGAGAAGGAAAGCCCACTACATTTGGGTTCAGTTCCAGTGTGCACAGAGCAGTTCTGATTCCTCAGTCAGTTCATCACAAAGTGGAAGCAAAATGAGCAGGAGCCAATACCAAAATCAAATGCATTGCGTGGGAATTGGAGTTGACACGAAAGGCAAGTTTCTTGATTGAGGGAGGAGCAGTCAAGATTTTGTAGCACTGGGGAAAAAATAAAAGTTAAACCGATTCAGGGAACAATTTTTTCTGAATATATATATCTTACAGTCCTAGGGAATACAGCGTTTTACAATTCATTTATACTTTCATGTAGAAATCTCTCTTGGTTAAAACAGTGCCTTGAGAAAAGGACAGATGGTAACTCTTTCCCAACTCGACTTCTAATAAATGCGTGACTATGATCCCTCTGGCTGTTAGCAGTGATACATATTAGGAGGCTGCTAATTTTCCATGTGTTTGCTACCTGTTTCAGATTTCATGCAGCACTGCGATAGAGAGGTATTAAAAAGCAGTAGATATGTGATAGGCACTTCTCCAACAGTTTTTCTCCTCTGTCCACCTTTTCAAGAACAACCAGCTATGTGACAGTTCCTCAAAATTGCATCAATTTCCTTGAGTATCACCAGGTGCCTCCTAAGCATGCCTGGGGTATTTCAAGCAAGGTGTTAATAAGACTCATTTCCTAGGCAGATTGATGTTCCAAATTTATATATGCATTAGCACAAATTATTTTCCCCTCAGTAACTTCTAGTTTTCTATACATTTTTGATGCTTGTGAAGTTTAAGTCTGTGGTTGGGGACTGCAGGAGGCTGATGAAGAAGTATGAACAAGACTTTCAAGGTGATCTACTTATGAGTTTATGTTCCTTATTAATTACCATTGTTGTAATGAACAGGTGGCTGGTATAGTGAGCAGGAGCAGCACAAAGAGCAGTTTTTTGTATTTCTAAGAAATGCATGGCAGGTAAAGGCAGCCAGCTGGTTTGTTCCCTTTCCCAAACCACTTGCATTTGGTCCTTCCTCACTTCCACTTTCCCTTCAGTGCCAAAGCAGGCAGAGCACAGCGAGTGTGCAGCTCTGCAGTTGTGCACAAATCTCTTTCGACTTGCCACAGAGAGAGGAAGAAATTGCATAACGTAAGTGGAATTCTCTTTTGTTTGATTTCCTTCCTCTCATTGCTGCTGTCATGAACACGTGAAAATTACCTCTAGCAAAACACTTAAGCTGAGATATAATCTGCCAAGGGAATTTGGGCATACAGTACCTGCTTAAAATAACAATAAATTAGACAATTGGATGCCATATTCTCAGTGCAGCTTTGAAAGTCTCTGGTTTGAAGCATAATTACAAATACGATTTAAACAATGCCATTTATTTATACAAGCTTGCTATGAGTCATGAATTGCATCTTTCTAAATTAATGGAAAGATTAATTTTGTCTTGTTTTCATTTCCATCATGCCCAATACCTTGCGGGGAATAGCTTACAGAGTAAATGACTTCTGGGACCCCATCTGAAAACCATTCCAGTGCGGAGGTTGGTGAGGAATGCTGCAGCTCCCTTGGTAAAGTGCGTACCTCCTGGGAACACGTGGTGTGCGTGTTCAGACCTGCGCAGAGCTATCTGTTGGTGTTTGGCTGGCATTCGTGTCAGGCTGTTGGACCGACTTGAAAGTGCCCTCCGTAGCTTGGCATTTGCCTGTTGGAAAGTAAAGTTCGTTGTGCTATGGCAGCTTGCATATCTGTCTTGTGGATTTACCTACCATCTGTATATGCTAAAACATGTTCAGCGGTGAGCTATATCCGTACTCTGGTGTGTTCTGCACTTCTGTCCAGACGAAACTTCTCTTGGCTCAGCACTGAGGGGCTGACGTAAACAGCAGTCAGCAGGTGCTCTACAGCCCAGCTCCCCAGCAAATATCTTGCAGGCCGTGATGCGGGTGCTCAGTCAAGCGTGATTCCAGCCAGTGTCGTGGGCAGAAGGAATAAAGGTTTTTGGACATGGCACGCTTGTGCAAGACCTTAAGTCTGCTTTCCACCTGCAGTATGTGTTACCCCCACAGCAGAATGCTTGACAAGGAGTTTCTTTTATCTGAGAATCAGTTTTATCTGATAGCACCGATTTTGGTGCTTGGAGTTTGCAGTACTTCCTGAATCCACATATACTTTAAATTTACTGACCGCACAGGGACTTTGCAATGCTTTGTGAGCTACCTTCAATAATCAGGCATATTATATTGGCAATAATTGGGCTTTATTTCCCCCCTTTGCCATATAATATTGGCAAATAATATTGGCATAATATATGGCATAATATATTGCCATATAATATTGGCAAATACCATATANTCTTGCAGGCCGTGATGCGGGTGCTCAGTCAAGCGTGATTCCAGCCAGTGTCGTGGGCAGAAGGAATAAAGGTTTTTGGACATGGCACGCTTGTGCAAGACCTTAAGTCTGCTTTCCACCTGCAGTATGTGTTACCCCCACAGCAGAATGCTTGACAAGGAGTTTCTTTTATCTGAGAATCAGTTTTATCTGATAGCACCGATTTTGGTGCTTGGAGTTTGCAGTACTTCCTGAATCCACATTTACTTTAAATTTACTGACCGCACAGGGACTTTGCAATGCTTTGTGAGCTACCTTCAATAATCAGGCATATTATATTGGCAATAATTGGGCTTTATTTCCCCCCTTTTCCATATAATATTGGCAAATAATATTGGCATAATACATGGCATAATATATTGCCATATAATATTGGCAAATACCATATAATATTGGCAATAATTGGGCTTTATTTCCCCCCTTTGCCTCAGATGGGCGCTGCTTTTTTTATTTCATCCCGTCTATGTTACGCAGCGTTCTAATGGGCATACAACTAAGATGCTTCATTTTTTATTCAACATCTGGATTGAGAATAAATGATCAAAAGGATTGACATGTGTCCTAGAAGAAGTACCTTTAATACTAGTGACTGAAGTGCAGGAGCAAAGAGTATGGATTACTGTCCAGATTGAGGACTGGGTTGCCTTTTAATTTTAAAAACGGATCTTTTCTTTTTCTTCTCTATTCAGTGTGAAAGCGTGTTCGCAGGACCCCGACAGGCTGTTTCTTCAAAGGAAGCTCTGCCTTTTATGCTCTGTACAAGTTCGGTGGCTGAGCATTTTCTGCCTGACCCCCTCTCTTCAGCTGTTTAGATATTTCTATGCAAAAGTAGACTGTGGTTAGGGAGGGGAAGATAAATACTGTTTGCTTTATTTCAGTGATAGTCCCTTACGTGCAGCACCCGTGTCCGATCTTGATTATCTCTGAAGATTTAACAGTTTTCCACTGCACACACAAAACCATCCTGAGATAAGGCATGAGAGTTAGGGATTGTCTATCCCAAAAGTGATGCTTTATTGGCCAGCTATGAAACTTCAGGTTATTAAACATCATTGCAAGAAATTTTGCTAGGTCTGTTTTTCACCAGAGTTAGGTGATGTTTTATCTTACTAGAAGGCTGACAATGTTGAGTAACAGAAGCGAGAGCAGTAACTGACATGGGATGATGCACCCCTTTCTGAGTTTATAGATACTGTGGAGTGATAGTGCTGGTTTGCTTCTGTGTAGAGAGGAAAAGCCACTATGTCTGGCTTCAGATCTATAATGCATATAGCTGTTCTGAACCAGGAAAGTCACTCTGGAGTAAACGTGGCCACTATGACCAAAATAAAAAGAACTTCAGCAATTCCAGTAAATGAAGACATGAACTGCAATAGAAGCAGTTTCTTTTAAACAGAGGGTATTTGGTAAGTCTAAGTTATTCGTTATTGCCCTCACCCGCTGGCCGATTTTGGCCGCACTTGAAGAAGGAAGACTTCTCAAAGATACAGTGCTGCTAGAGGTTTTGTAGAAATCTGGAGCCAGGGAAATGAGGGAGTCCCTGCAACATGAGCTTAATCTTTATTAGATGTGAAAGAAACCACAAAAGCAAAGTATTTTGAACATCCGCCACCTCTGAAAAAGCTTGGAGAATGCAGTCTCAGACACGAAGCCATAGGACAACAGGGATCGTTAGTTCTCCTTTTAGGAAATAAATTTTTGCTATAAACTTGCTGTGAACCAGCTTGTGGGACCTTGCCAAGCCGTTCTTTGAAAAAGATGTGGGCTTCTATGAGCTGTGTGCGGTGGTTAACTCTTGATCTTGTGATTAGCTGTCTTGACTCTGAGGTGCACCTGTCATTAAGGAATTAATGCACGTTTCATGAGCAGAAGCTTAACAAATGAGAGCCTTTTACTGTTTACAGTTAAGGGGGGGAGACCCAAACTCCTCCTTCTGCTAGCTGTATTGCAGTGTCTGCTGAAATGAGTGGAGGCTGTGTCCTTTTTTTTCTTTTACTGCGTTGTTAATTATCACAAATTAAAGTGTAGGTGACTTGCAGACAGCAGTTTTTAAAAAAATCTGACTTGAGAAACGAAGTGTTCAATACCACCCTATTTCTTTAACAACAGAAAAGTTTCTGTGCAAGGTGAGGGAAAGGTTTTTATGTGTCCTGGAAAGAATGTACAATTATTAATTTTTTTTCCCGGCTTCCTGTACTCATCTATTTTTTAAGAAATTCATTACTGAATGCCCCGAGGGATAGTTCACGGAATTTGGTATCGCTTTGAAATTCACGCACCAAAGCTGGAGTTAGAACCGTATTTGTCACTGGATGGTGTTGAATTGAAGTACTGGCATCTAACGCTCCTAGCAAGCTGCAGGAAGAACTAGGGCTCATCTTTGGCAAAGGAGGAAGCCTGCTCCAGCGGAGAGCAGCCCAGGCTGAGGCTTGGGGAAAAAGTAGGGACCTTGAGGCTCTGGGCTCTGCTGTTCAACTATACGTGAGCTCGGGTGTGTCGCCGCTTCTCTCACCGTGTCCCTTTGCCCGCGTGGAGGGCGGGTAATGATACTGACCTCAATGATAAGTGCTTAGTACTTCCTAGATAAAAAGCGCTGTGGAAAAGATGTCTGTTATTAACCAGCACTTGGGAATTTAACCTAGCTTCATTGCAACGTTTCTCACTAGTGACTGTGCTCACTATGGTGGGTTTATCCACGGGAAATGTTTCCTTCTCTTCGATCCTAGACTCTCCTTCAGAGTGGCAGTAAATTTTGGATTCCTTGTTTTGCCTTGCAACAGTTAAAACAGAGGCAGGCCTGTCAGCTTTGTCATATCACAGCTGCCAGTTACTGAGAAATCAGACCTTAGATCAAAGGCTTTTATGTTTGCAATATCAGAGGCTCAGCAGCCTTTATCACCTACCCACAATCTGCAAATAAAGTCTGAACATGGAAAGTGGTTAAAATGGGTCTGCTTTACCAACGTAGAAATAAAAGCCATCCTAAATCAGAAAGACTCTCTCCTAATAACAGCAACAACAAAAATGTTCCTCTCTGTTTTTTATTTGGGATGCACATGTCTTTTAATTAATCTTCCTTCTCCTAGTTTCCCTTTCATCTGGGGCCCTTCTAAGCACTTCACAAGAACATAATAACCAAGCCCTACTGTATCTGTGACACATACGATTATTGTTATTATCTTCATTAGGCTAATGCAGACTCTGAAATTCTGCATGATCAAGTAACTTACCCAGGGTTAAATAGTGATGTAGTGTCAGGATTGGGAACAGAGCACTCCTGTCTCTTAAGCTGGGGTTGAATTCAGGTTTTGGTAGCGCGGGTGTGTCGTGCAGGCGTGCGCGTCACCGTCCTCTTCCCATAGCCCTTCTCACAGAGGCCCTGTGCCAGCGCGCCTGGGCAAAATCGAAAATGTTGCTGTGGAAGGTGTTTTAGCTTCAGAAATTGCTACAACTGCCACTNTAGCGCGGGTGTGTCGTGCAGGCGTGCGCGTCACCGTCCTCTTCCCATAGCCCTTCTCACAGAGGCCCTGTGCCAGCGCGCCTGGGCAAAATCGAAAACGTTGCTGTGGAAGGTGTTTTAGCTTCAGAAATCGCTACAACTGCCACCGAATAAATAAATAAATATTTATTTAATATTATAAATAGAACAGCGCAATCCCTGTTTGTGCTGTGAGGATTTCCTGGTATCACCGTAGTCACGTGGCTACGCCAGTGACCACTTCCAGTTACAGAGAAACCCTGGGTGTCGTGCTGGTTTTAGTGCCCTCTGTTCTCATCTGGGTACGCACCCTCATGCAGGCGTAGGTTGTATGCACAGATTTTACTGCTATATCAGCCATGGAGCTATTGTAGAACGTAGTATATTCTTTAATAGGTCATATTTAAGAAGCTACACTGATGCATTTAAATATCTCCTGCGATAACACCAAAGCTGGTTTCTTTTCTCTTTTACCTAGTAGAGCTGTGGGTAAGCCCTGGGCTCCTTAACAAGCTTTCGTGCCCCGCACGGATGATCTCTGAATACCTGAGTGCCTTACTGATTAACTGTACAAAGCCGCTTGCCTTGTCAGGTAGACGAATTTAAAGACCTGTTGCTTACAATAACTAATGCAGCCATCGACAGATGTGCACCATGCTTGATCGTTTCCTGGCACAAGTTGACCAGGATCCCAAATGAAATACAAGTGGTCATTGCGTGTCTGTGGCAGGCGCGTGTACGCGCACGTGCGTGTGTGCAGAAGGAGCGTCGCGTTGCCTGGTGCTCGGGGAAAGATATTTTCAGTCAGTGGGAGATGTCGGGGTGGGCAATGGCAGGAGGGCATTTCCACTCGTACACAGATTTAAAAGTGCCTGTGATTAGAGAACTGCAGTGGCTGCTTTAATAGCTATGGAAGAAAACGCAAGAGGATTGCAGGAGCCTATGCTGGCAGCGTGCTAGTAGTATACTCACAAGCCTCATCTGTGGGGAAAATGTCTCACTTGGGTCGTGTGAGGATATGAAAAAGGCTGCTCTAAACAGGACCTTTTCATTTACTTACATTGTGCATTATATGTTAATGCACCGTGTAGTAGGATTCTCATGTAGGTCAATGCGCTTGTGGTGGGAGAGTTCCCCAAGTGAATGCAAGAGTGGGGAAGGAGGAAGGGGATATGCCTTGGGTATGAGAAGCTGCTGTATGGACCAGAGTGCCCTCCAGAGCAGGAGCTGCGTGAGGAGCCCCAGAAGGTCCTGGCTATGGTGCTCTGGAGAGAACAGGGAGAACACGCGGATGAAAGGGAGCAGCGTGCAAAGGTGGACTTGGAGTAACTTTATCCTTCTTTCTTTATGCAGGATGACAGACTCATAAACCTATTCGCCATGTTCAGCAGTGGTGTCAGAGATATTTAAAGCATATATTGAACTGTAAGGGCCATTCTGGGATTACTAACATCAGGATAGGTATTTTTATCTGCAGCCAAAAGCTATTTCATCTGGAAGTTAAAACAAGAAGACTTAGGTAGCTACTTGAAATAGTAGGGCTTTGGGGTTTTGGCTGGGGTTTCTTTCAGAATTCCTGTCGTCTTAGAGGTGAGCACCAAGCTGACAGCACAGTTCTCTCCAGGTTTTCACCTGTGGATGTTAATGGCAATTCCAGCTTTTCCTGCTTTTGCGCTTAAAGCTTTTGCACTTCAAGCCTCGTGATCCTCTCCAGATCTAGGTCCTAGAGTGAGATCTGTGCAGTGGACATCAACATCGCAGAGCCACTTTTTTTAAATTCCGCATGCAGCTTGGCAGGAGTGCTGGAGATGTGCTCATACACTCCCATGCTGACATGAAGTTGATCACCAGAACTCCTTTATTAGCGTGAGACCATGACAGTAGACGTGTTGTGCTTTGACTGAGAAAACTGGTGGTTCTGCACGGCAGAAACCTGCCTGGAACGTGCCTGACGTTCCCTGCCGGGCTGCTTTGCCACCTGGCTGCTGTCCTTCTGCAGGCCACTCTGGACAGGTACCTCTGCATCTGGAATCTCCCCTGCATTTTATAAAGCACTCTTTGCAGTAAAAAGGAATTGAAAACCGCTTACAATTACATACAACTATACCAGCGTGCCCTGGACAGCTTGTGATGTTCCAAAATAGCTTCGAGGCATCGCTAAGCAGAAGCAAAATGCAAGTGAGAAATGAGATGCCGTCACCTGGAAGAATGTCCAATCCGAGTGCACATTTCTACAGATTTGATAGAAGTCTTCTTAACTGGAGAAATTAGCTGTCATCTGCTGTAAAGCATCAGTCCCTAATTACCCTAGTTGTTCACTCATATCTCGGTTTTCTGTCTCACAAATCTCTGTGTGGCTACAAAGGGGAGGGAGCGGGTAAAAAATCCTTACTTGCTAGAGTCTGTGACATTGGAGAACACATGTGTGAGCCTTCACAACCTTGAAATCCGCAATTTTTGCTTCTGTCTAAATAATATTGTAATTCAACGTTTTGAATTGAATTTTATTACAGTGAAATGTGATGCATTGACAGCTCCTGAGACATACGTGCTTGTTGCGTAGAACGTACACCTGATAGCACAGGCTTTTTGGTGGCCTTCATGTTCCCAACCTGCCTGAAAATCTCGACTCTGACTGGCACTGTGTGAGAAGGTAACAGTGCGAATTGTCGTGGTCTGCCTGCATGAGGCAGGCCACAAAATGACCAGCTGGAGGTTATGCTTGCACAGAACTAGGTTGAGAACTGTTATTCTCGTGTCACGCATGCCATTAGTTCTCAGTTTAGTGCCATTAAAATATTTGCATGTACTTTGGCTGGTTCCAAGTGCATCATATCTGCCTATTTACTAGGTAAGGTGATACCAACCATTCACTAGGATATGGTAGTATGCTTCAAATGTGTTTGGTCAAAATGTAAGCAAGATGGTGTAAAAGTAAAGGCATCAAACTGATTCTGAGAACAAGAGCCTAATCATTATGTATTGTCTCTAGAAGAACTTGTAAATGACTGTTTCCTTTGTTGATTTTGTCCAGCCAGAAAACCATGAGAGTAGAGCTGTGAAGTCCATAGCCACATCCGTACAAAGCCAGCAAAAACCTCCGCGATCTCTCGAAAAAGATATTTTGTAGACGCTTATTTTAATTTCCTTGCAATTTGTGGCTCATGCCAGCTTCCTGACTCATTGTCACTCCGGTATGGTGATACGCCAAGTTTTCCAATAAGGAAAACAAGGGAGTGGTGAGTCACTGGCTGAATTCATATGCACTTGATTTGCTCTATCATTATCTATACTGTTTTTATTTATTTTAATTAGTTCATATACAAAGTCTCTGAGATATGTTTCATTGCATGAATTAGCTAGACTTGTTAGTCTTCTGTAAAGATTAGAAAGCCGGACTACAACTAGAGGTTTTGGTGGCAAGCCTGCTTTTTTCTGCCGTAGCATGCATAAAAAGAGTATGAACAGGGAGAGTCTTTGATTTTTTTTAAGATTTGAATAAGTGAAATAACAACGTTCTTATTTTTTGAGGCTCTGCTGTTTGGTCTGAAAATCTGTTAAGGTTGCTGAGTAGATCGCCTGCTGATTGCCTTGGTAAAGATTGTGTTTCGTTCTGTGTTGGAGCAGAGGTATTGCAGTGCAAAGCGTGCCTGGCTTGGTTTGCGCGAGTTAAAAAACTAGACAGGGCGTCTGAATTGTGTCCTGAGATCCAGTGCTGGGTATGGGAGAAAGGTCTGGCCAGCTTCGTCTGAAAGCTGTTAATGGTTCCTGTCATTTCCGATGACTAACATAAACTTTAGCTACTACTTACGTTTCTGTTTGTTGTTTAAAGTTGTAACAGGTTCTGATTTTTACCATTCCGCATAAAGGAATCTTTCCAAGTCTCAGTGAATGTTTGTTTTCAAGTTCAGGTCTAGGTGCCAATTCATTTTAGCCTGTCCTTTTAGCCAGATCACGTCATCTATCTCTAATTGAAGTCTTCCCTTGGCTTGTAGGAATTGCCAGGCTGATTAAGACAGGCTAAGGCAGGCGTCTCAAGGTGAGACGAGGCAGGGGAGAAATTCAGGAGCTCTTCAGAGGGAGCTGTGTGGCAGGGTGGGAAGGGGAGCGAAGTAATGCTGTGAGCCGAGTCTCAGGTTTGACCCACGTCGTTTTGCAGTTCTGCTGGTGAGAGCTGTTGTTGCATTGGATCATAAATGGAAAAATCTTCCATGTTTTGGAATTTATTTAAGCTCTTGGCCTCGTGTTGGCCTCGTATCCCATGTTCCCCATTCGACAAGGGCTTCCTTCCCAGCCATAGTCCTGGGAACAGGCCTACACTGTAATTAGGGAGATGAAGGATTTGGTTAGGGTGTGGTTTTGCTAGTGAGGCACCCAGCATTTGGCAGCCATGGTTGCATTCAAATTCCTATTTGTTTTGTTTTGATTTTTCTTTTTTACCTGAGCAGGACTAGCTCTCCTGTTCTGCCTTCCCTAGACACCCTGACCCTGTGTTAATGATGCCTTGTGCTAATCGATTCTACACCTGATGAACGCTTTTTACCTCCTCCCACTCTTGCAGGCAATTTTGTGCTGAGACTTAGCATACAACATTACAGTGGAGTTCGAGCTATGTTAGAGGAACCATCGCTTATTACTACTTAGCCCCTGCCAGAGAGAGAGAGGGAGAAGGCTTTTTTAATATATTTTCTTCTCCAAGCTCTTGGTTAATTGCATTCCTGGATTTTTTTTTTTTCTCCTAATGCTTAATTACTTGTTACATGCCATGCAGGTAAGCCAATAGCCTTTGGGAATGAATGAATAGCTCAGATACTTGCCCACTGATATTATAAGAATGATAAAAACATCGAGTGGAGGAAGTGGGTGTGACAGGTGGTGCAAGTCTCTGAGGATAATACTGGTTTTCGATCTAGAATAGGAATGTCACGACAAAGCAGACAGAAATTTTTATTTCGTTTCCCAAGCAGTAGTGTGCTTAGCAGAGTGTACAGCACCGATCTGAATGAAAGCCTGCTGAAAATGCCGCTCGGGGTGAACAGCAAATCCTCTTGTGTGTCAGAGCTACAGGTGCATGCCCTGACGGGTTTGCGCTCCGTTTCAAACAGAGTCTTCTGAGACGAGCCTTCACCCCATCACCTCGTATGTGCAGGCGGTGGGAGGCTGACAGTGTCTGTGAAGGCTTTGAACTCTCACGCTTACCTGCTCTGGGGTTTTGTTAGCAGATTTTTAAGCAGCTGTTTTGTGGCCAGTGAATGACTGCGGTGCTGGGTGCCAAGACCCTGGCTCGTTCTGATCAGCAGCTTGAACTACGGTGCTGGATCTCTCCCCTCACAGTGCTCCGCTTCATTACTCAGGGAAACCCCTCTCTAGACACGCCGCTGTGGGTGTTGGCAGTTTCTTGTCAGTGCTTTCTAGGTCACAAGTTTCTTGCGTGGCAGTGTGAGCAGATCTTAGGAAACCTGTGTTTTGATTTCTCTATTGTTTGTTTGTTTTTAAGCCTGCAACACTATTTCAAAACCAAAGACTGTTGCACCAATGTGTGTTGTCATGTCGTGCAACGGTGGAAATTAGGTTTGCAGAAGGAAAATCTGTGTGTATGTCTTAAGGAAGCTCCTGTTAATGATTTCAAGTATGACACCACCACTCGTTTGGTAATACTTAAAGAGCAGGCCTGCTTCTTTTTGCGTCTAAGACAGGGAATGTTTTCATAGCAACCCAAAGAAGGGAGTACTGTACTTCAGTTCTAGACTTGCTAGTTCCGGCAGCAGTGGGAATTTCTCTTGAGGTACAGGTATCAGCAGGGCTACCACCGTGGTTTTCTGCAGCTGAGTATTCAAATTGGGTCCAAACTGTGAAGCCGGTGTTTAATAGCTAGTGGGTGGCTGAGCTGAACACAGCTCGTTTGAAGCTTGGGGATCTGTGTGTGAACTGCAGTCACACCTTGGGGTTGCAGTGAAGATATAATCAGAGACCTCGGAGTAAACTTCTCTCCACCTAATCTTTTCACATGTCTCTGAACAGACAGGTGTGTGCACCACTCCTATGTCTTCTTAATGCATTATTTGAAACAGGTTGAATATGGCTGCAGGCATGAGGAAGAGCCTGATGGTAGGAAGGTGGCTGGTGCCTTTAATGGCTAGGAGGCCAGGGCTTGGCTATCCGTGCTTAGTTACCTCCACCTCAGGGGGCTGGTCCCGGAAGAACCAGGGAGCACAGCCTGGGAAGGAAAATGCCTGGATAAGGAGGAGAATGTAAGTAGCAACAAGTAATGGAGGAAAAAGAGCTGTCAGTACAGGGTCTGCTCTGGCNTGGCTGGTGCCTTTAATGGCTAGGAGGCCAGGGCTTGGCTATCCGTGCTTAGTTACCTCCACCTCAGGGGGCTGGTCCCGGAAGAACCAGGGAGCACAGCCTGGGAAGGAAAATGCCTGGATAAGGAGGAGAATGTAAGTAGCAACAAGTGATGGAGGAAAAAGAGCTGTCAGTACAGAGTCTGCTCTGGCGCTCTGGGAGCCAAGGGAGTGTGTGAAACTGGGTTCTCCTCCACAGTGTTCGAGACTTCCCCAAAGAAAGGTGCAAGTCCAGAGCTGCAGTGGGGCAAGAAAGAGGGTGCAGGGGGCACACATGATTGCTGTCAGTGCCCGGCCTGCATCGTGTGGAAATTTGTGCGCTGGTTCCTTTCAAGCACCATAATTTTTCCCCGTTAAAAGATACCTTTAAAAAGGCATGTGCTTTCTGAGTAAGTAGTTATGTTGGCCAACAGTATTGCAGCGCACATGCGGTGTTTAAAGAATGTGTATTGGCATTTCTGATGCAAGGCTTGGTGAGCTGAAAACCTGCTGCTTTGTTTCTGTAGCTTGGCGCTTGGCGCACAGGCTAACTGTATTTTGCACCCGCCTTGGAAGCGGTTTGAAATCGCATCATAATGTTTTGTTTTGGTGAGTGGAAAATGGGTCTCTCCCAGGGAAGCTCTAATGTCTTTCTGCTTTGAAATTGTGATTTCATTATGGCTTAGTTTATGAACGCTGGTTCTTATCACGGTGACTCTTTATTCAAATATACAGGTAGCAGTGGTTACGGTAAGAGCCGACATTTCTTCTAAATATGAAGGACAACCAATGCGCTCTGCACACTAGATCTGCTATGGACTAGTTCTGTAAATGATGGTTACTCTAAAAAACATTTGTACTAAGATGACCTTCTGTTCAGAGTATCTTTTTACTCTGTATCAGATGACCTTCCAGTCTTGCAACTTTTGTTTTGCTGTAGCTCTGGTCAGCAACGCAGTCTGTCTAGGCAAGCAGCCTGCCTCCTGTGTGATCCGTACCACCTACCTCCCTGTTTGAAGCCTGAACCGCGTGCCTCTTGGGAGAATTTGTCTTTCCCGAGGTGTTTCCCCTAAATCAGAGGTAACTTAAGCCATTAAATGCAGACCTGCATTACAAAAGCCTCAGAATCAGGTCTTTTATATTCACTGTTTGTGAAATGGCTGTTAAAGAATGGGAGGCAAGAGCATGCTGGATGCTGCACTCGATCCTAGAAACCCTCTGACGCTGTCGGTGGATGAGGTTAGCCATGTTCCTCTTCCCATTTACTTGACATTCCCCCCCTATCTGACACTCCATGCCCAAAGACCTTTTGTCTTCCAAATTGCTCCTGAAAGTCCTCTTCATGCCCAGTGCCCGCAAAAATCCCGTAACTGCCTTGGTGTCTTTGTCAAGCACTTAGACACCAGAGCGGCAGGCCTAGTGAAGGAACTTAGATAGGGCTGAAGGAACTAGTCATTCTTCTGTCTGGGTTTCCCAGTAAGTCCTGTCTCTGTGCCTGTGTTGATCAGCACTCCTGGCTGGGTGCTGCCCGTGTTTCATCTCATTGAGTTCCTAGCTCTACATCAGCATTAATAGTGTCTGGTTCAACTGGTAAGATACTTTTGAAGGTTGGCACCGTGTTTCCTCTATGTTTGTTCAGTCCTGAGAATGCCGAATGTGCTTGAGTAATAATAGGTGATAGCACTAATGCGTGCCATGTGAGGACATCCCAAATGGCCATCAGCCCTGCTGAGAGCTTGTCTCAGGAAGAGTGGTGGCTGCTAGCTGCTCACGGCCACTTTGAGATCCTCCTGGGACACCGGTATGAACTTTAATCCAAGAAAGACCTTGTCAGCCACATGTGGTGGCTTCCCTTTCTTGGATTGCATCAGGTGGTGTGAGACACCCGGCAGCACATCTCTGCGAGCAACCCGATCGTTGTCTGGAGCTTGACTCCAGCTATCTCTGCATTCCCATCATCTAGAAGCAGAAAGGAAAGTCAAAAGCTCTATCATTTTCCTGTATTCTCCCCTAGTCTATCATTGCTTAATTGTATCCCTAAATCTTATTAAAGTTTGGGGTGAGTCATTGCCCTGGTGAGGTGGAAACAGAGGTGAGCAAATTTAAAAGTGGAGGAGTGCCTTCCCATGTGAGCGTGCTGAGCAGGAAATCTCCCACAGCAGAGAGAAACTCCTGTCATTTCATAGATGTGTTGCTTGCTGCTGCCTCTAATTTAATGCTCTAAATCCCATATCAAAACACCTGTAGTCCAAAGAGAATATAAAATAGACTTGGAGCGGGAGATTCATGCCAATTAGACATGCAGATCTCTCTTAGTCATCTGAGACCTTCTTCTGAGCTCACACAGGACTTGTAATTGTGGTTCTGTGTTGTCCTCTTGCATTGACTATCCACAAAACCTACTTCCCTTTCCACCACCAGATTAAGTTGTAGACTTAATCCAAGGTGGCTGCAATTCAGTGTCCTCAATGTATTTCATTTGTGGCTACAGTAGTTCAAGCTTGTAAAACACATTATGATCTCTTGTGGAAAAAAAACACTGTAGAACCGTAAAGCCGTTGTCACTGGACAGCTAATTTCTTTGTAATGAACTGGAAGACCTCCCCTGCTTTACTGTGCAGGCACCATTATAATCCCTTACACATGCTGTTGTGGTTTCTGATGCAAATCCCCCCCAAAATCTTCTTTCTGAGGCTGTTTTCCATCACATCCCAGGGTCCTGCTCCTTCTAACTTTAGGTGCTTTCATGCGCCTCTCTGGCATTCTAGCATAGCTGGGGATACGTTGCTGTAGACAGGGCAGGCACCTGTCGGGGTGGTGGAGCGAGCTCTGGACGTGCGTATGTATTCCATCATGGGATTAGGAACACAGAAACCCAGAGCACTGGAGACTGGAAAGGACGTGTGGAGATGATCTAGTCCGACTCTACCTGCTCAAAGGATCTGCCTCCTCAGACAGTTTTAATAAGGCAGGGCTACAGCTCTTAATCTCCTTTTTCCCATCACTGAACCAGTCCCTTTGGTATCCCGTGGCAGGACAGTAGGTTGTGCCATTTTGTTTCTTGCGCGGGTCAGATTCTGTTACTGGCTTGCTCTTGCCCCTTGTGCACCACCTGGTTTAGAAGGTCTGAATCCTGCTTTGGTGATCACTTCAGCACAGAGCATTTCCACTATGAAACCAGCATCAGGGTAGCCTGTCTGCACTAGCCTCAGGGTAAATGGTTTTTTCCGCAGTTACCGCCCTCTGTAGAGTGTTTGCTGGAAACAGTTTTCAGCATCCCTTACTGCTTTGTTTTTCTTTGCAGACTTTAGGTAATATACTTGTAGCTTTTCTTACAGGATTTAATTATTAAAATGAAAATCTATCATCATGTCAGTGGAGTTGAAGCCCGATCCTGAAAGAAAGGTGGATGCAAAACTTAGCCCTTTGTTACTGAAATAAAAGAAGCTGCAGGTTGATGGGCTGAACAGGAGCATGGATTCCACCAGGAAGCCACTTGCCCATGGATTAGAAGGTGAACGGGCATTACTTCGACCCACCCGGTGATGTACCTGCTTGGATTAAGTCCTGTATTGAATGTGTCTGTAAAAGCAAGGCGAGCTCGGATCCCTCTGACTTGGCTTCTCCAGCTAGGGCTCAGCTGCAGTGGGTAATAGGATATTTCATTTCTCTGTAGCAGAACTGAGAGATGATAGGAGAGCATAAGAAAACATTGCATTTGGTATTTCCTCCCCTCTTCCATCCTCTTCTTGAGAACATTTGTGGGTTTATCTTCTATTAAATTTGGATTATAGTACCCACAAGTTCTTCTGACTTGCTGAGCTTCACTTCACATGGGCAGTCTGGGACCAACCAATAATGGAGCACAAGTTGAAGGTGTTCAGAGCTGGTTAAGCTAAGTAAGGTTTCTAGGTTGGGTTGCAAGAGAACTGTTTGTTTGTGAAAGGGTGGCAAGCCAAAGCGAATATGTAAGTCAGCTAAGCCACAGAGGGTTTTGCTAGGCAAATGCAAAATTTATTTTTGCTCATCATATATTACTTGGATAATGATATCTCGGTTATAAATAGAGCAAATGAGAGAAGGACAGCCAAGAACCGCCAGGGCACTCTAAAATGGAGGCAAATCTGCCATCAGATTTACCTGCCATTCGGCACATCAACAGGACAATAAGCTCCTGTTGGAGTTAGAGTAGATAGCAATGCTCCAAAGGAAAAGAAAGGCCAGGGGAGCACTGTGTCAGGCTGGATGTAATCAGGCACTTAATACTTCAGAAAATTACAGAATCACAGAGTCATTGAGGTTGGAAGCAACCTCTGGAGGTCACCTACTCCAGGCCCCCGGCTGAAAGCAGTGTCAACTAGAGCAGGTTGCTCAGGACCTCGTCCTCTTGGGTTTTGAGTATTTCCAGGGATGGGCAATCCACAACCTCTCTGGACAATCGGTTCCAATGTTTGACCACCCTTACAGTAAAAAGGTTTTTTCTTACGTTTAACTGGAATCTCCTGGATTTCAGTTTGTGCCCTTTGCCTCTTTTCACTGGGCACCAGTGCGAAGAGCCTGGCTCTGTCTTCTTTACCCCATCTGCTATCAGGTACTGATACACATTGATAAGATTCACACCCTTCCCCACCCTGAGCCTTCTCTGCTCGGGGCTAAACAGTCCGATAGAGAGAAGTCAGGATTGAAGTAGGAGGTTGAACTAATCTTACTGGGTAGATACTGGTTGGTAAAGCCGACCTGAACGCTGCCCTGAGTAAATGAGCTTTCTTGCCTTCTCCTTCCTTCTCTGTATCTTTTTTTCCTTTAGTACCTTTAATTTATGTCGTCTTGGCATTGTCTCAAATGCCTTCTGGGAATAGTTATCTTGGGGTCTTTTGTCCCTTTGTGCTTGTCATTTAGTGTGATCCTGGCAGTTCCAAAAGCTGAGGTATTTATGGTGAGTGAGCTCAGGTTGGTGCTTAGTCGATTCCTGTGACCTGCAATGATGAGCGGAGTCACTTTGGATAAAGCGTTGGATCAAATTTTGAACTGGACGTGAACTTCTATAGATGTTCAGTGTAGTTAGAGGATAGTGTTTCTCGTTTTTTAAAAAAGAAACCTGCATATCCTCAGTTTTGGGGAAGACAGTAGCCTAAATAAGGAGGTCCCAGGTATTAAGGGAGCAACTGTCTCTGTTCCAGACCCAAGAAGTCAGAGTGCAGTTTGTTTAGACCATAGATAAACGTTCTGGCCTGTGGATCTGTATCTGACACAACTGGACCATCTGCGCCTTGGCAAATGTGTGTCCCTCAAAATGAGTTATAAAAGCTCTCTTGTGGGTTTTCCCTGTTATCTAGTTGGTTACAAAAGCATGCCTGTTCATATGTACCTGATGTTACATGTGTTTGTATGTTTGATACCCAAGTGCTGAATCTCGCTGAATATGTAAATACTACAAAACCTGCTAATTTTACGTATGCTAATTAATATATTGGGTGTTCAGGGAGTACCCTGATTTGGTTCTGCTTGTAGTTGCTTTAAAGCTAAGCGTTTGGTCACTTACCCGCCTTTACTAAGCTATTTTAAATTTATTTTCTACATTTGTTTTGGAAATGAGAACCCTCCAGAACTAATTAAATGTGAAAACTTCCATCATTGCTCCTATCGATGTGTCGTATCTCCTCCCAACAGAGATTTGTTAAAACTTGTGTTGGATTCAATTTGTCTGTCTTGTCGGACCATTTAAAGCACCTAAGGCACGGAACCAGTTTCCCTTTATTTCTGTAAAACAACAGAAGTAAGAGGTCTGGATTCTGCAGAAAGCAAACAAAAAAACCCCCACGGATCTTATTTAAGTAGAAAGGAAAGACCAGTTTCTCATGCCCGAGGATTTAATTCCCAAACTCTTTGCATGATGTTGTATCTACCTACTTCTGCTGTTATTGGAGGAGCCAGAAGTTATTGAGTGTACCTGTACAGAAAAGAAGCCGATGTGCAAACTTTAGCAGTTATGTGTTTAAACTACTGGAATTTGAAGCTTTCCTGCTGCTTCACAAAAGGTTTGAGTTGTGTGCTTCTCAAAGGCTGAAGGCGATGAGTGTCTTCTCTCTTTTCTCCTTGCAGGTGTGTTACTAGACATCCAGCAGCACTTTGGAGTCAAAGACAGTGGGGCTGGCTTACTACAGACAGGTAAGAGGATTTGTTTTCTCGCTGTTTTTTGTAACCTTCGTCTTTCCAGAAGAGCGCTTTCAGATTTCTTCAGTCATGGCCCTTGGGCACATTGGCTGTGAAATATGCTCTTACTAGGAAGATGAGTGAACATCTGGTTTTGAGTTGCTGGTGGGCAGGAGATCAGGGCTCAGAATGACTTGAGTGCAGAACGGGCCAAAAGCAAACAAACCTTATTTATGACAGCTAAATTCAAATAGGAGACGGCCACTTCCCCTCGATCAGAAAACTCATGATAAACCAACAGCAGGATCCTGTTGTTCTCCCTTCTCTTAACTCTCTGTAGGTTGGTAATAAGTGTGATGTATGATGCTCTTCATGTGCTCTACAGAGAATCTGCTGAACGTGGAGTAATTGGGAGTACAGTGTGGCATGAAAATGTAAAACTCATCAGTGTAAGTACCTGAAAACTGCAGGAAAGGCTAACAATCAGTGCGTTCGTGGTAGCTCATGGATTAACAATACCCTATGATTTTGGTGCTGTTAGCTTCAGCCATTTCCCTGCTTGTATTTAAGGATGAAGGATTATTGCAATTGTGATGTCCTTTTAATGTAGCAGACACTTTAGTGTCACAGACATCTGCAGATAGAGCTGTACAACCCAGGACAAACTCAGCTTTTCTGGCTTCTGGTCCTGAGGTGGTTTAGAGGAGTGCCTTTGTCAACGGGCTGCATTTGATGACATTGAGTAGCAGTCTCGTGTTGTTATGACAGCACATTCATGGAGACTTGAAAGGGCTAGCCAGAGAGCAAATGCAGTATTTTAAGAGGAGAAACAGTCTGGTTTGGAAACTTCTAGAGAATTATTGGTTGGAGTCATAGATGTGTGGTGCTGTGGTTGTCTTGTCACTGTCATCTGTCTGAGGGAACGACACTGGAACAATTATACCTCTGAAAAAATTAGAATTAAATTAGGATTAAAAATAGTGTGCCAGAAAGACTTTTTTTTTCCATGCTCTTTTTCTTCTGCTATCACAGTGGATGCTAAATGCCCATCACGAGCTTCTCCGTGAAACTGTAGCCAACACTAAAGCGTATAAAATCATTCATTCTCTATGATGACAGTAGAGATGAGAATGTTCTGGAGCTCCATCAGTTGACCTTTGGTTTCAAACTCTGTGAATACGCTGCAGTATCTCCTCCTCTTTATTTTCTACGACCCATGGCACGGCAGGGTCCTCAGCTGTGGTTACAGCTTCTTGGTAATGTTGCAATACAATTAATAACAGTTTGTACTAGGGCTGTAAAAATGCTCTCCTCGTGGGGAGCGAAGTTCAGCTAAGCTGATGTGTGCAGCGCGTGTCCAGAACAGAAGGCCTGAGCTTTACAAGTGTTACCCATTGTAAGTAGCATCAATCAGTTATGCCCAAAGTGGCACTGGTTGCCCATCAGGCTCTTCTCTACAGCAGTTATTTGTCTTTATTTATTGCACTCGGAGGAACAGGTCCTCAATGTATCATTAGACACCAAGTGCCTTCAAGAAAGTGCTCTGGTGGAAAACACCACTTGCCAAAGGATATATTTAATCTTCATTCCCCTCAGTGGGTGAAATCCTTCTGCAGATGATTTACTGACAGCAAGTAAGAGCTAAGCTCCAACAGGGCTTTTCATTTGTTAATTGCAAGAAATATTATTTATTTCCCTAGCAAACATGCAGGGCATCTGAAAATAGCGTCACTGAGATACTGCAAGATTGCTGCTGAGTGTGTCAAGAGTTTTGTAACTGATAACTGTTGCCCTAAGAAGAGCAACATTTTCTCTTGGGTTTTTGCTGATCTGAAAATTGAGGGCTTGACTTTGCCCCTGCCGTATAGACAATCACGTATTAATCACAGCGCCATCACAGGAAAAGAGTGCTCACAAAATAAAACACCACTTCACGTAAGTAAGGGTGGGGGCACATAACTGAGAAGTTATTAAATGTATTACTTCACCTAAACAAGGTTGTGTGTTGGCAGCTGGCCCGTGGCCCAGGGTACTCCCTTAACCCTGGTGAAATAAATGGCGCTGCCCTAAACCACCGTAAACACCACTTTTAATCTTTTGTCTTTTCTCTAAGTCTGACCTCTCTAAATGTGCAAATTGGGGAAAATGGATGCGAGTGTAGAAGCGTTTGACCAAGGTTGCAGAGGAAGCCTGTAGTAGAGCTGGGACCAGGACTGATGTTTCTCAGATCTCTGCCTTAACCTTGAACAGTTACTTTGCAGGCAGAGAGACAGAAATATCATCTTATTCCCAAGAGATGGTCCTGCTAACTAATTGAGCGATGTGAGACGAAAGACTGCTCATCCTGAATATGTCCTCTGAATAAAGAGTGGATTAGTCCTCACGTTGTTAATCCTGCATCTAAATGAGTCCTAAATTAATTTACAATGTTAATGAGGGGGAGTGAAATGTAGTATTCACTGGCAGTTCGTATCACTCATCAAACGGGCTTTAAAAAATAAAATTCTTTTAACTGAGAAACAAGGCTGTACACAGTGTTTTAGGAAGAGATGGTACCGAAAACTCAAACAGCACAGGGAGAAGAAATCCACCAAAGGCAAACTATGACCCTGCATTCATACCATAACCCATTCTGTGCAGGCACAGCCCATCTCATAGCTCTCTCGCTCCAAACATTCAAAAGCCAATTCATACATTCTCAGCTTCTGTTACTTTCTGGAAAGCAAAGGTGACTGGTTTCTTAGGAATTGCAAAGACAGAATTTGAATTTTTGTCATCTTTTATATTATTTCCAAGATACAAGCTGCTCTGTGCCTAAGAGATATAATGAAAACAGTTTAGAGGGGCACTGTAACTCCCTGTGTAGAAAAATCACAGGGATACTCCAGCCTCATCCATAATGGAAAGGAGCAGAACATGACAGTCTCTGTAGCAAGGATCCTGTGACAGCAAAGGACGCGCTGACAGATGGATCGCAATTGCTGCTTGCTCGGTAGCATTGTAGAGTAACGGGCGTATCACTGTGATGATTCCAGAGCCTCAGTTATCTCTTGATGATGCTATAATTCTGTGCTGATCTTCCTTTTTAAAGCAGTACATATGCAGCTAAATAAATATTAGTGAAGTTCACTTAACTGTCCTACAGGTGTGTGTAGGCAAGCTTTCTTGTGCTTTTTATTTCTTACTGGTTGCTTTTCCCCACGGAGTAAGGATAATCCTGGCTGATCTCAAAAGATGACAGAGCATCTCCTTGCCTGCTTGAGCTGCGCAGCTGTAGTCAGTCAATACATTTATAAGCCAAACAATAAAAAAAGTCTTTCCCATGCGTGGAGTTAGGTAGGAGCAGCAACTTGGACTCACCGAAACTACGGGCCTCTAAAAACACACACTAAGAGGATGGATAACTGGATTTGTAGAACTGCTTCAAAATGGTGTTATCCTTCCGTGTATACTTACACCACAGGAGTAGTGCCCCCGTGCTGTACTCTGGTTTTCACTGGATTTTTTTCCCCTTCTTTCCTCAATTTTCTTGCTTTATTGCTCTGTTTGCTTTCCTCGCCCTTGGATTTATTTTGGTTTTGTGTCTCTTGCCAGTATCTATTTAGCCCACCAGAACCCTGATAATAATAGTGCCTGGCTCTCAATACGGTTTTTCTTCTGTAGATCTCAGGATGTTTTATAGAGGGAGGGATAATGAGGCTTGCCCTTTTTTACAGATGGGGAGACCAAGAAAGCCAGATGGGAGAAATGACCTGCCCAAAGTCACACAGCGGGTCTGAGGCAGAGCCAGACTGAGAACTGTGGTCCAGTTCCTGAACACGCAGCATTCAACCGGGTTAACGCTTACACTCAGAGATCTGGTCCTTGTTAATGGGCACCTTAATCTTCTAGCCTGGGCAGCTCAAGCTCAGGGCAGGGCACGTAAAACAGTGGGGGCTTCTGCAAGAGGAAAACTGTGAGGCATCAAATAGAGGATTTGGCAAGGATTCCATTGAAAAAGGTGTCTGTCTTCAGAAGGAGCATAGGGATGTCATTAGAGGAAACCCTGGTAACCAAACATTTATACCGTAAGGTCAGAAGCAAGGGAATGTAAGGATGTGAGCGATCTGGAAGGACTCATTAAAGGTGAATAATCATAGATAACTGGGGCTCTGAAAGAACGAATCTCTTCTCATGAGAGAGGTGGGCATTCTCCCAAATGCCTTTCAGCCCTTGGTTTCCAAGGAAGCCTAGCAATGCTAGGTACTTTCTTAAGTCTTATCGTGGCTCATTTTTCCCCTAAGGGTCAATTCCAACTAAAACCTCGGTTCATTTGAAAAGCGAAACCTTTACCTAACCTGAGTTCCCCTACCTCTTGAGCTGATCTAGTGTAACCTTGCACTAGATTGCAACTTTGGAAGTATGTTAGCAGCTCTGGTGCGCTGTGATTGTGTCAGCCAAGCTGTAGGCATGTGAAATGAGCGGGGGACTTGAAACAGAGTGCAATAACAGGATAAATCAGACTTGCTAAATAGAAGGTTTTTCTTTAAACTCCCTTTGACTCCCATCTTCTTGCCATTGGCTTATGACGACAGCCTGTACTGCTCTAACATCTTTTGTGTGTTCCACACAGACACCACTGCCTCTGGATGAGATGCTAACCTTGAATATGTGTATCTCACATGAGTTGCAGGTGCCACGTGTTTCTTTTCTACCATCTGCTTCTACCTGAATAGATACTGCCTTGCTCCTCATCTCTGCTGTGCATAACTGAACCCAATCTTCATCTTTCACTTCCTACTGCACCTGCTTAACTGTTGTTCTTGCTAGAACAGCGGGACTCATATTCTGGACACCTTCCTGTTTTCTATTTAAAATTCATGGGCTTTCCTTTTAAGTGAATGACTTCTTACACCAGAACATCTCCCAGGGCCCTGGTATCTCAAGATTCCAATCCAGAAGGCAAGACAGAATGCTTTGTAGTTGCTCTTCTAAGTTTATGACTGCACATCGTTTGGACCACCTTGTCTGACCCAGAGCAGGTCATGCCGCTGTCATCTTTCCTTCCCCCCAAACCGTGCTCAGCGTTCTTGAGTCCAGNTTCTTGCTAGAACAGCGGGACTCATATTCTGGACACCTTCCTGTTTTCTATTTAAAATTCATGGGCTTTCCTTTTAAGTGAATGACTTCTTACACCAGAACATCTCCCAGGGCCCTGGTATCTCAAGATTCCAATCCAGAAGGCAAGACAGAATGCTTTGTAGTTGCTCTTCTAAGTTTATGACTGCAGTTACTTCACTGGCACTCCTGGGCTCTGAATGCCAGGACAAGGTGGAGCTCTCTTTCTGCCAGGAGAGCCTCTAAGTCATATCAACAATGAGTAAATTCTTTTTCCCCATTTCCTCCTCCATGCCTGATTTTGTACATTTTTTTTCTGAACTTCTCTAGCCTTCTGTAGCATGCCGCTGATTTGGGGATTAAACGGTTTGTATAAGACAACTCCAGTTTAAGCAATAAAGATAAAAAAGCAGGTCTCTGCGCTGAATGTGCCTCGGTTAATGTTGTGACAAGGGTACGTCTTTTGCTTATCGAGGTAGAGTGAGTTGGAATAGTCCAGAGGCTGATTATTGCCCTCATAAGTCCTTTACAAGTTCCGACAGTCCTTTTTTCCCGTGGGATAGAATGGTGTCTGATATGCTAAGAAGTCATGGCAGTCTCAGGATCTGATTCATGAAAGCAGTTAAACCTATATGGAAATCCCTCTGCAATCAAGAATTTAAGTATTGTCTCGAATCAGTGAGCAGGTTATAGGGAAATGTGTTTGTGCCCTAGCCCAGTCCCCCGTACACCAAGGACCAAACTATAAAAACGCTGTTTACAGTGTGCACTCTCACTGAACAGCCCTAGATTGCGAAGTAAATAATCTTTGGTGGGAGGGAAGGGGCAGAGAAGGGACGGGAAGGTGTCCTTGTATCCTGCTGATAGGAGGTAAGTGTTTGAGCCAGTGTTGCACTTTGTCTTTTTATTCTAAGCGTCAGCAAGTGAGTGCAGGCTCGTAGAACAGGGAAACTCTCCAGACTGGCTTGTCTTCATTAATGTCTTGATTTTATGATACTGCACGGCCACTAACACCGTATAACAATTCATTTTACCATCCTGTCTTCGCGCTTTGCAGAAGGAACGTTTGTCCTAACGATTGGCCTTTCAGACAGGGCAGGTACTTGGGCTGGTTGTCGCAAGAGAAACTTGTACTTGTGCTACCTGTGGCACCTCGGTTCTGTAGGCAGATATTGGCCTATTTTCCCTTAGGCTGTAGTTCAAGCACCTCTTGCCAACATTGTGTTCGCTTATGTAATTTATTATAATAACGAGGGGAGACATTTCCCACAGGTTTTAGAGAAGTAGTTTTCATTTCACCCAAAGTCCTAACAGTTTGTAACGTAGCCTGTCCATCTCCCCCTACACGTGTTCCTCAAACCTCAGAATTTCATTCAAGCTCTTTGTAGTGGAAGACAGGGATTTTTGTTGGTATTGCGTAATGCTTTGAAACACCACCTTCCTCTTAATGCCAGCTATGCAATCTCACATAGCTGGCGTCTGCGCTGTATCGTGTGTTTCATACACAAATAGTTCAGAAGGGCTTGTCTTGCCGCCTTTGCGTTTTTCATTAACACCGTATTTGGAATTTTGAAACAGGGAAATGGAAATTTGAGTTACATTAACAGGTATTTTAATGCTGTTATTAGACCTCTAGTGGCTACCAGTTGCTGGAAGAGAGCTCACGAGTCGCCTACTTTTTTTCCTCCCCCTCTGCAGTGACACTAAAAACTTTTGGTAGTAAGTGGAAAACCCGCTTAGCTTTAATTCTTGCATTTCACTGAGCCTGTAAGTTTAGTTTTCAAGTATGGTGACCAGAGGAGTGTTTGTATATGGTCTAAATCTGAAGGAGCCCTGCATTCCTTCTCTGTACCCTGAGCTGGATTTGTGCACACAGTTGCTACTGATACCTGTTGGGCCCAATTTAAAGGTAAAGTGTTAGCCCAGAGGGCAAGACTTTTTGCTTTGACTTTAAGGCAAGTTGGATCCGGTTCTTTTATGAACTGGGAGTGAGAAAATAGAACTGACTTTTTTAGTACATTTTCTATATTTAATGTGCTTCATCCCAGGGGAGCTATAAGTGCTCTCTCTTAAAAGATTTATTTTAAGAATGTTTTGGCTTTGTCTTGGCTCCCATACCTGAAGAACCCTGATTTTCTTAGAGCGTAAACCTATGGCTCTGCAGGGCAGCGTACTGTATTGTGAAAAATGTAAGCAGCTGTATTCGTACCGGGATCTGAGATCAGGTGATAAAGAGGGCAGGCTTGGTCTGTGCTCGCTTGGAGATTTCCAAGTTAATACAGTATAGTTGGAAGCATTGCTGTTGGAGGAGGTGTTTGATTTGAGAGAGAGATCATTTGGATAAACCAGATAGTCTTGACAGAGTGTGAAGGAGCTCTGGAGCACCGAAGGCACCGTCGTGCAGTGCAGCAAGAGCGTTGCCGTTAGTTGTTGTAGTGCTGCAGGCATCTAGTAGACTCTGGAAGTACCAGGGTGGTTTTGCAGTAGTGGGAATGTTGTGGCCCTAGACCAGTCCATGTGATCATTTTGCTTCTCTAATGTCCCATCTTGAGTTCCAGGTGGCTTTTCCTCCAACACAATGCTTCTCAAACCTTTTGGGCTGTGAACTGGACCACTCTGCATCCTTATAATCAACGTTTTGTAGTGATCTATCATGAGACCGCTATAAAAGCCATCNTGTGATCATTTTGCTTCTCTAATGTCCCATCTTGAGTTCCAGGTGGCTTTTCCTCCAACACAATGCTTCTCAAACGTTTTGGGCTGTGANGCATCTAGTAGACTCTGGAAGTACCAGGGTGGTTTTGCAGTAGTGGGAATGTTGTGGCCCTAGACCAGTCCATGTGATCATTTTGCTTCTCTAATGTCCCATCTTGAGTTCCAGGTGGCTTTTCCTCCAACACAATGCTTCTCAAACCTTTTGGGCTGTGAACTGGACCACTCTGCATCCTTATAATCAACGTTTTGTAGTGATCTATCATGAGACCGCTATAAAAGCCATCCTGCTGTGTGCCTGGTTGCAGTGAACTTGCTGTTACCTTGCGGAACACAATTTTGGGAACCGTAGCCTTTAACTGTTACAAGCTGCTGGAACAGGTGGTGTTTTCCAGGCAGAAGCAAGTACCATTCAGCACAGGCTGCAGCGATTCCCATGTATAGTCTCATCCACGCTGGAGGAGGAGTGACTCATTTGTAGACACATATACCTGGCTTTGAAAATGAATTCCAGGGCATCAGTTACGTAAAAAGCGAACATTCTTTGTGGTATTCGGTAGTGTTACCAGCCTGCAGGACTGGATTCCAATTAACACAACTAAGTCTGAATTGCATGAATGGTGTATTGTTGCACCAATTCAAAAGAAATCTCTCAATGCGCTCCCCTTACACCCAGTATGGCCACATATCTCAGGATTTTTCCTGTATCAGGAGAGACCGATTTTCTGCTTAGGTTATGCACAGAACCTGGGAAAGATTACTGATCATGGTCCATTATTTATCCCAATTCAAAGTGAGTTCTCACAAAAGATGTAAATATACGTAACCATTTTTGACCGAAAACTCTTTTCAGTTGTTTTCAAGTATTAGTCAAATGACTGAGGATGGCTTAGGTTTTTAACTATCAAATTTCAGCTGGAAACAAAGCGTTATTTAATGGGATGAATAGTAGGAGGAGAGGTTTGCACACATTCTTGTGTTCTTTGCAAATGCTTTGGTTTTAAGTGGAAAAGATGTTTCCAGGAAAAGTTCAGTTCTGACCTCTTTTATTCCCCCGCTCAGTTATACATCAGGCTATTCCTAATTAAACATTTGGACAGTTTTAACCATCTCCTCCTTCCAACCTTTTCATCCACTAATGTTTACAGAAGCAAGGTTTATTTTACATATTCTCTTACCGCATTATTCTCCTTGCTTTTTGTAGATCAGCTCAATTGGAGATGTGGCAACTCTAATTTATTCTCTTGTGGGACAGTGGCGTTGAAGTGAGAAACGTTAATAGTAATATACCTTTCCTGTGAAGAGTTGCCTTAAAGAACTAAGCAGTTGTAATAACTTTAACTTGCTTATTTGGAGCTACACTAATTTTAAATGGATGGTATACAATAAGTTACTATTGGAGTAGGCTTGGAAGGGAATTAGGGAGGCAGTACAGGTAAAGCGGTTTGAGCTTTGATTTCTTTTTACCATTCTGCTGATGGCACTGGCCAAGGTGCTCTCTTCTCTGGGTCTTCTCCCTATTGCCTTTCTTCTCTCCAGATCATCAGTTTGTAGAGGCAAGGCAGTCACCTGCCCTGTAAGCTTGTGATGAAGTGCTTGTTAAAACTGACCTCATTAAGCACTTCGGCCGAGTGAGATTTTCAGGATAGGCTTTGTCTGTCTGGTGTTTTTTAGGGGTTTGAGTTTGTTTTGTTCTGTTTTCCTTTCCTTCAAAGATGTTTGAAACGTGCTCTGAATTATTTGGTTTTAATTCTACCTTAATCACAGTTGCTGGTTTTATCCTTGCCTCTACCCACCCTGACATTCGTGAGTGGTCGTGGTCACCACAGCAATGGATGGTGTTAGCTGTCAGCTCCGTGCTTGTATGTTCAGCATCCTGTGGTTTTTGTCCAATCTACCTGGCAATATAAGTAACAAAGAAGTCTGACAAAGAAAGGTGCTATTTCATGAGAGCCTTTGTGACTAGAATGAGTCATGTGAGAAAGATGGGGTGAGTTAAAGAATAACTTTGCCTGCCGCCCACCCCACCCCCCCCCCCCAAAAAAAAAAGGGGGGGGAGGAGGGAAACGTCCGTCTCCTTTGCCGTGCATATTTCAGTGCGAGTGTTTCTGAATATTTCCGGAGGAGGAGGGTGTGTAGTTTTCACAGGCAANCCCCCCCCCCAAAAAAAAAAAGGGGGCTGGGGTTTTTTTGCTTCCTGTGGAATGTGGAGGGTGCTTTAGAGATCCGCGCGTCATTGGACCGAGCTGCATTCACTTTAAGCGTATGGGCTGTTTATAAAAGCAGCCTTCCATCTTACAGATCTAGTTTGGGATATATAAATGCTTAACTTACTAATTGTGCCTGCAAATCAAAGTTGTTGTGGCACAAATTGCACGGGGAAAAATGCTTTCAGGGTAAATCGTGAGCTCAAAATTAGTGATTGAGTTGAGGATCCTTTAAAAACCCGATACTAAAAATAGATATTAGTTCAGAAGAGCTGATGAGAAGAGTTACAACGGCAAGAACCATGAAAGTGTTTGGCTAGATAAATAAACTTCCTTTGTCAGTCTTCTTGAAGGTAAAATTACAGAACAGGAAAATGAAAATGTCTCATGATTTTTGCTGTTTTGGTCTCATCCTGTCGTGTGTCGTCCCCCCCTTTTGTTTTTAAATTGACATCTTCTACCCTCAAAATGCTGCCCATAGGATGCCCCCCGCGCGGGGGTTCACAGGAGCACCGCTGGGATGTGGAAATCGCAGGCACTGCTGTGTTGCTGCAGCTCATGATGCTGAAACTGTCATCAGCTATGCGGTTGCTTTTGCTTAGTCATGTGGGCCTGGAAAGACAACCTATCTCTGAGGGTTATTTTTTTGCATTTCTTATAAAATGTGATGAGATCTTCTTATAAAGAAACCTCCTGCTTCGAGATGTCTGGTTTCCTTAGTATCTGTCAAAACACCAGCCTTGCAAGTTGGCTGTTACGCTGAAGGTACTTGGGGCTTGCGGGCTGCAGAGTGACTGTCAAGGGACAGAGGTTTTGCGTGTGGATACAGTAGTGAGGGGGATCTAGTCGACCAGTGCCCTGCTCTGGTTCTTGCGCTGCCCGCTGTCCTGGGCACAGAGGTCTTCAGCGTGTGAACTCTGTTGTTCACAAGGCACGCTCAGGTTTGGGTGTGTGAAGCGAGACAGAGTTGAGCATGCTTTGGAAACACAACCTTCCACCTCCTCACAAGCTCACCGCGGCTAAATCCACAAGCGAGTATCTACCCTGCCGATGGGTGACGTCTTCATCCTCCATTGCGGTGTGGGTCTGCACGGTAGCCTGCCTCCATCAGCCGGCGCGGCCAGCCAAGAAGTGCAGGTGGTTGCATTTCTGTTTTACCCAGCCGGAGCCTTCAGTTACTTCCAGCTTTTTGGCTACCACAGCAGTCGTGCTGCGTGCTAACTGCTTTGAAACCCCTGCTTGTAATAATACGGCAAAATATTATCAAGTGTGATACAAAAATATGTCACGTTTGGGGAAGAGGGTGGCAAGACAAAGAGAAAATATTAAAAGAAAATATCTCTGGAAAAAAAATGTGGAAGAGAGAATAGATTTTCCTGAAAAGCAGTTTGTCCACAGTTGCCCTTGTTCTCACTGAGGATGTTCTATGGCAGCAAAGGTAGTAATACAAGTTACTATGCAATGGATGTTGGATTTTCANTGTGGAAGAGAGAATAGATTTTCCTGAAAAGCAGTTTGTCCACAGTTGCCCTTGTTCTCACTGAGGATGTTCTATGGCAGCAAAGGTAATAATACAAGTTACTATGCAATGGATGCTGGATTTTCGNAGAGAATAGATTTTCCTGAAAAGCAGTTTGTCCACAGTTGCCCTTGTTCTCACTGAGGATGTTCTATGGCAGCAAAGGTAGTAATACAAGTTACTATGCAATGGATGTTGGATTTTCACTAAAAGCCGCCCAGTGAGGTATTCCTACCAGCTGTTAATGTTACACCTTCCAATGACTTGCACAATACAGTATGTGACGTTCTGAGCTGAGAAAATGTTTGTGTTGTGTATAAAAGACAACTTAGTTTTTCTTGTTTGCACTTATTGAACTTGTTCTTTATGCATTTGTAGTCCAGAAACTAGACTCTTTTGTCTCATCACCAGACAAATAAACTGCTGGCAACGCGTCACAAGTTTTCCCCCAAGGTTCAGTTTTCGGCTGTATAGCACTGCTGATAACGGAGCTCAGCTGGCAGCTTGGGACATTTATGATGGTGTGGTCTCTAAGGAAGCGAACGGAACAGGCGCTGAACACAAAGTGACTTCACATGGGCCACTGGTCAGTAACCAGTCTCACCTACATACTTAGGCCTGATTGAAATGGGCTGTTTTAATACGTCAACAATCCCTGGATTCACCAAATATTGTCTTTCCTTTTTTCCACTAGTGTAATCGATGATGCATGAAGGCATTGCGTTTGCAAACCTTGTGCATTGCAGTAGTCGTTTCAGTGTGTTGTTTTCCAGCAGTACTCATTCTACCGGAAAGATACTAGTCAGAAGCAATGTAAAATGAGGGATTATTGAAAACAGGGTCCAGTCGTGCACCATGGCTATTGAAACTACTATGAACCCTGGGATCTTTTACAGAGATCATGTTCTTTTATCCACAGATGCAAGTTTAGTTGCAAAGCTCACTCCTGGAGCTGCAGTTCAACTTGGCATTAAAGTGTTTTTGCAAGTCAGGGATGACACTTTGGAAATTCATGTGGGTGATAATCTTAGAAATAACAACTGTAAGACAGAGACCCGATTCGTTCTCCAGCGTAGTTATGATCCTTTTCCTTTTACAAACCACACCAGATTAAACATTGGGATATATCAGCATTTCAACAATTTCCTTAACCACATTTATCCCTTTTTGAAGGCCACCCAGCCGCTCTGAAACACTTGCTGTTTATCTAAATCGCCATTTATAACAGCAAGAGGCAAGAGCGTTTCTGAATAATGCCAGCAAAATTGAATCAGGGAATAATTCCTGTGGAATAGCACTAGCCACTTACCATTGGGAGACAGGCTTCCTTACGTACTCTGTGATCCCGCTTCATTGTAGGGTGAAGACTGCTTGTCATTGTAGGTGTTTATTTGTGGCCTGCTGTTTGTTCAGCTCTCTTGTCTTACTAGTCAATAACGTAATTGCAAATTGCAGTCGATAGCCATGTTTCTTTGCATTTACTTTGTGGTACAAAAGCCTATTGAAATGTTGCTGGCATTTGAAGATGTGGATGGCTAGGCCTGTGGCTCTGTACCCTGGCAGAGAGTTGTTACGGTGCTGGCGGGCATCGTGTAGAATTGGATATGATCTATGAAGTACTCATGACCCCTGTCCTGTGCTCAGACCACTGCTTCTCAAGTGGTGATGAGACCTCCTCTAAAGCTTGCTGGACACTCAAAGCTGTGGGAGTTGAGGGGATTCTGGGCGTCCTAAGTTCGTGTTCCTAATGCCTCTGGCTGGCGTGTGGATCTTGTTGGGAGGGTGGGTTGGTGGTGGTCTGGAAAGCCTGTCCCATGTAGGTTAGGTGCCAGTCCCGAAGAGAAGCATAGGTGGAGTTATGTGATGTGTTTAACACCAAGAGAAGGCAGCACGGTAACCTCTGAGCAGGCAGAGCCTTGTTTTCTGCCAAAGGTAGATCCCGCCGTCCGGCACATCCAGACTCCTCCCCGGCCTGCGCTGTGCTGTTAATCAGCCTAGGTTAGTGGTTCAGCGTTTTATTTCCTGACCTTTGCAGCTACAGGTGAATTGTTTTTCTCTAAACACGCGGTGTCTGTGACTGTGCGAGTGTAATGACTGGGGCAATAAAACGGGTAAGAATTAGTTCAGGGCACAGGGTAAGTGAGAGCACAAATGGTTCTTTCCTTGCCTTTTAGAGAATTCGTGACTCATAACGAAACGAGACAAGAGCATTTACGCACACAACACTCTTGGCCAATGTGTCTAGCCCAACGCAGCCAGCCAGCCCTGGCCCCTGCTCGTACTCAACAGTTCGTCCTCACGTGCATGCCCTTCACTTCCTCCTTACGGGAGCAGTTTTAAAGATAATCTGTATTATTAATTTGCCCGTTCTTACAAAGGAGGGAGGGTAATGTAAAATCACACAAAGTAATTGGGGTCTTGCGAAGGTGGGGGGGGGTGGTTTTCTACTGTTTTCCTCATAACACAGAAATAATCGGTACAGGTCAGTTTGCTGGAAAGCATTCCAGAAGCTTATCAGTGAACAGCTCGCTTGGGGAAACGAATGCCACAGGGAGTATTGTTAGGGCCAGAGCTTAAAAGACCAGATCTTTCTGTGGATAACCCATTATAATTCTTGGGAGGACTTAAGCCGGCCTCTGAGTAATCCAGCTGCCTGTGTAGGAATTTTGTGTACTTTCCTCAAAAGGATCTGATTGCTGGCACGGTGAGACAGGATGCAAGACTACATGGTTTTCTGATCTGTTGCCATTGTTCTCGTGGTGTTACGAAGAGGTCTCCTGCGGTTACGTGAAAGATCTTTTATTGAGGGACTTATTATTTATTCACTGCCAATGCCTTAGGCAGAAGGATGGACACTGCTGTTAGGGGGAAACGAGATTCCATCGAGAGAGGCTTCTCTCTCCATGTTGCTGCTTTGAATTGAAACCTAGTCATCACTGCAGAAATTTCCTTTGTAAAATTAATGTGGTTTTGGTCCAGTCCCTGATGGGTGGTAGTTTATACAGCAAGAGCTGTCACCGCATAAGACACTATTGTATTTTACAGGCAACTCAGGAAAAAAAGGGGGCAGCTGAGCAGGACAAAATACTGAAATTCCCTCTGTGACCAGCAAGCAGCTTTTTAGAAGTAAAGGTTCTGTGAGCAGCGTTAGGAAATTTATGTACTTCCTCCACAAATAAATATGAAGCTATCTATACCAAGCACTAAGATCCCTGGGAGCGGGGAAAGTTGGAGGAAAACTTTAAGGAAAAGAAGAGAATCTCAGGCTGCTGGTTGGCAATAACCCACAATTGCTTTGACACCCATATCTTCTGTGGATTTTAGCATATTCCTATTCCACACTGATTTCTATTCCTACAAAAGTGAATTAGCATAAGGCTGCAGACGGCAGGATTTTAAGAGCAATACCCCTTGTTGGTGCTGCCTGCGCCTTAGAGCGAGTGAACAAAACCCAGGCATTTCAGCTGTCCCCTTGAAGTTCTTGTGATGAGAAGTAATACATTTTCATCCCTTAAAATTCAGTTTAATCTGACAAATACTTGCTAGATAACTAGAGGCAGGCAGCGGAAGACCAGGGTGAAGTTAGTCTGTTTACAAATCTAGAAAGATCTGAGCTGACTTCTGTGAAGGAAGTTAGCTACAGTACACAGAGATGAATCAGCATTTTTTCCTTTGAGATTGAGAACTTTCTTAGTTCTTGAGGTTTTATTGATTTTTCAAAGATGTCGTTTTCCTGGTCTGCTAAAAGCACTCTTGAAGGTGTATGCCTTGAATTGGAAAGGTTACAATTTCGCAGAAGAACAGTGTGAAAGGAGTTTTGCTACCAAACACCGACACGCTTTTATTTGCACGTGTACAAGTGTTGTGAATATGATTCCTTGTCCTTCCCTGTCCAGACATCGGTGCTGTGCTCCTGTGCTTTGGTGATAACACCGAAGCAGGAGCTGGAGTGAACCGGAGGTCTCGCGTTAACCCCAAAGCGTTTCCTGCCCGTTTGCCCTGTGTTTACACGCTTTCTCGAGCAATTTCTGGAACATGTAATCCGCAGATATGTCTTCAGCTTTAACTCTCGATAGGACAGCTTTGGTGGATGTCAGTGATAGGCATCAAAAGCTCGAGAGCAAAGTCTCATTTCGTACCTCTGTCGTGTCCAGAGTAGAAAATGTTTGTAATGCGGCTGTCAGTGCTGTGTTAGTGGATAGCCAGTTGCATAATTAAAATGAGACTATGGCCATTTTCCCTTCAAAAGAGGGAGCATGGGTGTTGCCAAGCCTGCTATAGATCGTACAGCAGCCCCCTAAAGAACTATAATAATAATTAAAGAGAAATCAATCAGTCCCGCTGGCTGCCTGGGGAGAATGTCGGCACTGTGTGTCGTCCCCTTCCCCCCGTTCCCAAAGCGGAGCCGTGTGGATTTGCAAGGCTTTGATGTTGCTTTTCCTTGCCGCTCTCAGCATCCCCTTGGCTCCCACCAGCACGGCCCTCAGGACCAACAGCTGCAAAATCCCCCTGAGTTTGCAGCCCAGGGGGAGGCAATGGCTGAAGGTCTCTCTCTGGCCGAGACTGCTAGCGAAACCAGCATCTGTGCACCAGCCTTCCCCAAATCTGGAATGGAACTGTGGCTGAGGTAGCTGTCTTGTGCCCTAGCTGTTTGTACGGCGGATTTATGAGTCGTGTCTTCGGTCACTGCAGGGTTTCTCCTGCTTTGTAAATGCAGCCAGCAGCTATTGGGAGCTCGCGTGCAGAGGTTACCAAGGCATTCCTAATGTGGAATAGTCATTTATTTGTGAATTTCATTTTAAAACGAAACCTGAAGTCTGACAAAAACTCTGGGATAAGAATATGTCAGATAAACGTTTCTTTTAGCAAGTTTCTGTGAGTGCCGTGGCAGGAGAAGCTCTGGATTCCGCTCGAAAGACAAGGGGAAACACTTCCCGTTGCATGGTTTTGCTTAGGAAGCTGCTGCTGTTGGTAAATTCCACGTAGCAAAGAATTTTAGCGATAACGGCGTGCTTCCAAAGCATCTCCTCTCTCTGCTCTCATTGCTGCAGGAAGTAGCTTTCGAGATTGATTCCTCTTTGAGACAGAGTAACTCCTATTGCACACTAGTTAATGATTTGAAATTAAAGTGTTAGTTGAGGTGGGATGCGGGATTAGTGGTGCAGTTGTAAAGAAGGATGATAAACCTCATGTTAGGTGAAAACAGTCTTCCCCCTCTATCTCAACTTGGACACACGGAACGTTCCTTCTCTTTATACCGAATACCAAATGATGTATCATTCTATTAAGAGAATAACAGATTTAAAGTATTTTATTGCTAGTTAAGTCTAATTCATGGTACTCATTGCACATTTCAAGGATTAAGGGATTTAGATTATTCTGCATTATCAGCTTTAGGCTGTCATTTCTTGGTGTGTTTAAGTGCACGCTGTGGTCGAAAAGGCTTTGTGGGCAAAGATGCATGTAACTGCTCTGCGCCAAGGCAACGGGCTTCCTTCTCGCCACCTCTTTACGCTGCCTGCCTGGCGCTTGCGCTGCTGAGCAAGGAAACTTGCCAGAAAAGATAAAAGATTACTTTTCAGTCCTCAACAGCCCCCTGATTTTGCTCTCCAGATGGCCACGCAAGCTCCAGTACGGGCACAAGGGAAAGTCTGGCGAGTTCTTTCCAGAGATCTCCCCTTTGTTTCCAAAGGCTTCTGTGAACGCGGTTGCAGCGTGTGCCTGGTAAAACTGCAACGAAAAAAGAAAGATTTCAAGTAGAGGAAGGGAATAGAATAAAATAAAGATCTTTTGGGTTTGTGTTTATGTAAATGCTTTCCTGAAGACACCTTTCTTGAGCCCTGAGCCCTGGGTACGTGTGCTTCATCCTCCTGGCGAAGGAGAGCGGCCCTCCTCCGTGCCGGAGGTTCACCTGTGATTGAAGCTCTCGGATGGACAGCACGTCGACGGAACGTCCTGGAAAACTGCACAGACAAGGGAAAGCAAAAGTGCTGTTCTTTCAGATGCAGACTTCAGCGAGTGCTAGGAGTGATTACTGGCTGTTTCTGTAACAGCAGCTAAGCTTGTTTTAGGTGTATTTTAGTCGTGTTGAGGCAAAACTCATCTTGCAGCAGTGTCACTCGTGATGTTGCAGTGCTGCAAAGCTATTGACCAATCTCTGTACCTCTGGGATTTCACGTCTAGTTCAGGATTGACCAGGACGGATACAAATCCATCCTAATTTGCTAGCTAAGTTAATGAAGTTTCCCTGCAACTGATTGTACAATGGCAAACCGACCCACGTCACGCACTGTGTGAGCAATGAGGCTTGCAGCCAGGAATGGATGATGTCCTCTTTCGCTCCACTGTGTTCACCGGAAAGTTCTCAAACAGTCAGAGCCAGTTAAGTCAAATGGAGAATAAATTGTTAACTGACTGGGTACTTCATTACTTTACCCTGCAAGGATGTGTGTGCAGGGACAGAGTCACTTGTGGTTTTAGAAATGTAACTGTGAACCATGGCCCAGCTTTTAGAAATAATTCGAGGTGCAACTCAATAATATGTGAATAAGCCATTACCTAATCGAGCTGGTGGAAATGATGCAGATGCAATTTTGTCTTCCTGAATTTTTATTTTTTTCCGGAGTACCATGGCAAGAGTTGCACCAGTCCAGACCAGAGGTCCTTTTAGTATATTATGCAGTCTTTGGTTGTGATCAGTAGCACATACATAGGGAAACAAATAAAAGAACAGGACAAGATTATGTCGATAGCTCCCTGGTGTACACTATCAACTGGATAGCTGAGGACTGTCTGAACAAGAGGAGTTTTCTTTAACAGTCCTTAATTAGTATTCTTCCAGGACTTTGCCAATCCAATTTTGAAATAACAGAAGCTATGAGCTCCCATAGCCTCGTGTGATCGAGTCCCCGTGTTTGGTAAAGTTTTGTGCATTAAAGATCTCCTTTGATGTGAATTTTGCAGCTGGCGGTTTTATTTGATGCCACCTGGTCAGGCTTCTATGGGGGACATGATTCGGTTTTTCACTTCTGCATGCGACTCGCGGTGCTAGATCTCTCCTGTATCCCACTTCAGTTGTTCGTTTTCCAGTGTGTTTAATGTTTTACTGTAAAAGGACCTGTTTCCTCCTTTTGACCATTCTTTTTGATGCTCTCTGTACTTTTCCCACTATATAACCTTTTATGTTACAGGGATGCAGTAAACTTACAAGTACTAAAACATGTTTCCTGGTAAAGAGGTTCTGACCTCTACTGCCGTTGGGGATTCGTAAGCAGTTATATCTAAACAAAAAAAGTCAGCTCTAACGCCCACTGACTAGTGGGGGTCCTTCCATCAACTTTGGTCAAGAGCCTAAATCAAACCACACTAAAAGCATTTTGCAGAAAAACAACTCAAAGCGGAAGTGGCTATAAAGCAAAAGCTGCCTCGACTTATTTACTCATTCATTTCTGAACAGTAAGAAATGCAAAAGTGGAGTTTAAACGCTGACGGACAAGCTCATTTTCTGGGTTCTGCTGCTAAGTGTCAGCAATCTAATGCTGTTCTAGGCAATAATTATTGTATGGCACTGCCGTGGAAAGCCAACTCTGCCACAGCTCCCTGTTCCTGTCCACTCTTTTTGACCACCACGTAATGAACCTGATTGTGGAACTGACCCGGATGTGAAGGCTTTTTTTTTTTGATGGAGAGAGGTGGTGTCTGGTCTTCCTCAAATGTTCTCATGCGTAAATTTTAATCCTCCAATCAAACAAACTGCGTAGCCACAGAAGACATTCTGCTAGCAAATATACTATTGATTTCATTGCAGAAGATGATCATCAGGGCCGGCGCTCTGCTGGTCTCCCAGAATCAGCTCCCTGCAGGGCCCCTCGCTGCTGGGGTGGGGTGAGGAGCAGAAGAGGCCTGGGCTCTGTGTGAGCACTGCTGGGCAATAGCTAAACCATCCCTGTGCGATCAACACTTCCCAGCACAAATCCAAAACACAGCCCCATACCAGCTACTAGGAAGAAAACTAACTCTATCCCAGCCAAACCCAGCACACACTGTAATTCCCAAAGTGAAAAGCAGAAGGTGGGTTTGGGTTTTTCCTCTTTTCTTTTTAAATGACGTTGTCTGTGTACAGCTGTTCCAAATTCAATTTAGTAGCAAGTTAGCTCCTGCTCCAAGTAAATTTGCTGGACATCCATAGAGACTGAATGGCACAGTAGCGTTTCCACTGTCCACTTAGATAAAAAAATTTGGATAGAATGGTAGATTGGACCTCAGTGGGTGTGGAAAATGGTTGTGGAATAATAACTGTGAATAACCTTCTACTTAACTGCTGTAGCGATAAGCAAGGTATGAGTGGCTGAATCTGTAAGTGCAGCTTCAATTGACGTGGAAATTAATTTTTAAAAAGTGAAAAATTTGAGTGCTGTTTTAGATCTTGGCTTTTAATTCAAAGCCATTTTTTTTCCTTGCCTGTACAACACCGATTGCCTGAATCGGGAGACCAAGGCTGATTTCAAACTTTGGAACGTTATAGCCATATTTGTGAGGCCTAAGTGAGAGGAGCATCGTTCTGCTCTCTAGAGAGTGCTGGTATGCTGTGGACCATAGAAGTGAGGACCATAGAGTGATTGGTTTTATCAAGGGACTGGCTTAGGTCTATAGAAAGTAGGCTGGAGACGTTGTTTGTCTTTCCTTTACGTTTATATGGGAGGCAGTATAGATCACGGCAGGGTTGGTGTTCTCTGCAGTGCATTGTACCTGATCATTTCTAGGTCTCTCTGTCTTCTGGTTATGAGCAGTAACATTGCTGGCTGCAGGCCCGTGCCTGTCCCAGCCCGCCAGCAGCAGTGCCGGAGTCGGCAGTTGACAGCTCACTGGTTATAGTCACCTCTCGCTGGTGACGATCAAACTGTCCTCTGTCCTCTGAGCAGCCCTTAAAATGGGCTCTTTAGAAGACCAGAATGATAGTAGCTCGAGTCTTACAGCTGTGCTTTTACTTCCACTACCAGACGTGCAGCAGTACTTGCAGATGGATTTGTTGAGTTGAATGTTTCGTGGTTTGATTTTATTTGAAGGATTTTGTCTGTAAGCTTACTCGTGTAAGGAGCTCCCATGGCCGAGGGACTCTGGTCTTTGCCAGTCTGGGGGCAGCGGTACTCGTGTGGGAGGGTTGTTTCCCCTTCTAGGCTTCACTTTTGTTAGAGTTATTTCTTCTAGCTGTTGTCTAGGCGTTTGGGACTGAAGAGAAATATTTCTCCATCCCTATGCAGCAATGCACAGAGTGAGTGAAATGGCTCTCACATCTGTAACATCACACACTCACCGCTGTCCGTGTCAGTGGTGCACTGTACCATCTATGGCAGTTTTCACAGCGGTTACTTATGTTTGACCATAGTGGTTGCTCTTTGTCCCACACAGTTCCTCCTGAAGCTCAGGTGGCATTAGTGTGGTTTTGGACTGGGTTTCTGGCTATTCATACCTGATTTTCTGTTTCCAAGGAGTGGATTTCCCAGCAATTCCCGCTGAAGCAATTATTCTTGTTGGCTAAGGGGAGCAAAGCGAGCTTTCGGGGAATCCTTTGCTGGGAACACAAGGGCTGACTCTTGGAAGAATCTGCTTTCTGCAGCGAGGTAAAGGGGTGGAATTATCAGTGCTGAATTCTTCCCGGGGCTGCATCTTGTGTGATGTTGAGTCAGTCGTGAGCTTGGCAGGACAGCTGTGTTCGAGACTTGTCTGTCTTCATAACTGTGTTTTTGTAACCGGGTTCTGACCCTGTCCCAGCAAATGAAATTGAGTGGTATCCTGCAGCAGCCTTCTCCGTGTAAATGTGTATGGCAACGGGATGTGCGTATAGTCATCCTAAACATGCCGTTTATCTTCGATACCAGTTTGCGCTAAGGAAAAAGTGGCACCTCATGGTGCAACATGCTCCCTACGGAGAAGACAAGATTGGAGTTTGAATACTGATGAGTGGCATCTGCAGTGAGGGAAAGGCAATCTAGAGTGTCCCACCAAACAGAGAGATACTGGAGAAATGCAATCAGTGTGAGTAGTTAGATCCACACCTTTTAAAGCACTGCCTTTCTCCTCGTTAATCTGCTGAGGACACAAGCACACAAGAAGGAGGCATTTATGAAACTCTCTATTTCATCTTGTACTGCGATCTGTTCTGGGAGAGCATTTCGGGCCACGTCCAAACCAAACATTTGTATGCTTAAGTCCGATTGATTTGGTGTGTTCTCAAGGCTTTTTTTTTTTTTTCCCTTAAAGGCCCCTGTGTTCAGTGCTGTCAGTATGTGACAGCTTTGTGTGACATATGGAACTGACGATGTGTTTCAAAGCTCCTTCCACTTGTCAGAAACCTCGAGTCTACGTGATAGTCTGGAAGCCGGTGAGCTTGTGTTTTGCACTTGGCGAAACGCAGTAACACGGTCCGTCTGTTGGCTGTTGAATTAGAAATTAAGTAAAACAAAGTCCATGCGGGGAGTGATGTAACAGCGTACCTATAGCGGAGTTTATGATAACGATGAGTTGAAGGGTGGTATTTTGTACAAGCAATTGTATTTTAAGAATTCATCTCCATCGAAGGACGAACGTTTTAAATCGCATTGCTGACATTTCCCAGGGCCTCGGATTGCCCCGTAGTCAGGTACCGCTTTTACCTTGGTCGCATCACGATGTCGTGCCTGAACTATCGGGTTCAGTGGCAAGTAGCATGAGAGGATCTGTGTTCTCGCTTGGCTCGTATGGTGCCGCAAGAAAAAAATTCGCTTTTAATTGTGATTGTAGGCCTTCAAAAATACCTTTAGCATAGCATATGGTCCTGTAAACAAGACACTGCTGGAGCTAGAAGACCTGCGTGGGTTCAAGATTTCTGTAGTTCATCCTGGGCAGGTCACTTTCCTGTGTCCTAATTTCCTTGGCCCTGAAGTAGAAATTAATGATGTTTAACTTCCTTGCTAAATTGTCCCAAGCCTCACTGTGATTAAATGTCCTGGGTAGTATTACTATAGCATAAAACTGTAGTGAAAATGAAAATTAAAAAAGAAGCATTGCAAAAACATGCCTTTGAACCAGAGAGGTTGGTTGGGCTGTTGGGAGAGGCTTTATTCACCATTGCAGGTAGACGGCAGCTGGTCCCGTAAGCAGCTTGAGAAACATGTGCGTTCACAACCGAAAGTCCCTGGAGTAGAGGTGGCTGGAACAAACCCCAGCAGGGCAGTGTCTCCTGCAGAAAGAGCAGGAGTGTGCTTGTACACACCCATAAATTATCCCATCCAGAGCGAGCTGGGTGTTTAGGTGTTCCCATTGTTTGGAAATTTGTTGTTGGGAAAATATTAACAACTTCACAGCACATAGTTCTTTGCTGTGTCTAAGTGGATTGCCAGTCCCTTGAGGCAGAGGCTGTCTGGGTTTGCCTTCCACAGAGCCAAACACGTTGTCAGCACTCAATTAGACGCGTACATACGGTTTCATGCTGACTCAGAGCTCAAAGATAGCCACTATTTTTTCCTTGTCAAGCATCCCTGCATAGAGGAAGCGAGCTATTTTTACCCGAACCTGAACCTTTCCAGCATTATTCCTGATAGGAAAAAATAAACCCTGTGTGCTTGAAGTCAAAACCAAAAGAAAGAGATCTTTTCTTGGAGGTGCCTGTGATCCTCTCAACCTTCCAGCGCCTGAGGAAACGCAGCCTGTGCATGTGCCTCTGTCAGTGCCCCTCTTCCCTCTCGGGTACCCCGCATGGGGACGTGCTGGCAGGAGAAGCCCCTCTCAGGAGACGCAAAGGGTTGATCGGTGCCCGTAAGANTGCTTGAAGTCAAAACCAAAAGAAAGAGATCTTTTCTTGGAGGTGCCTGTGATCCTCTCAACCTTCCAGCGCCTGAGGAAACGCAGCCTGTGCATGTGCCTCTGTCAGTGCCCCTCTTCCCTCTCGGGTACCCCGCATGGGGCCGTGCTGGCAGGAGAAGCCCCTCTCTGAGACGCAAAGGGTTGATCGGTGCCCGTAAGGAAAGAACAAGTGAGATGGCAGCAACAGTGTCTTTGGAATCACGGGGTGGAAAGGTGATGGGTCAGAGCTGTTTCAGGGAACAGTTACAGAGTCAAGCTGGTAAGTTTTTGTTTGGGGCGTAAGAAGAGAAAAATAAAAGCCACGAAGTCTTAATTCCAGTGGACTGGAGAATTTTGTGACTGTTAAATATAAAGTCTGCAGTTTCTCCCTCCTTCTCCCCTCTTCTCCTTTTCTTCCGCCGCCTGGGGCTTTGCTTTTCCCCTGGGTACACGGACAGCCCCCGAGCGTGGGCTGAATGGCAGCTCCCTGGACACGATCCCTGAAAGATGAGTGAAGCTACAGTACGTGAAGTAGGCGACCGAGGCTGGGGAGGGTGCTTTCCTTGCCCGGTGTGTGTTTGGGTGGGAAGGGTGAGATTTTTGTCTTTTTTTTTTTTCTGCTGCGCATTTTTGTAATTCCAGCCATGCACAGAAAAAGCTGGGCAGTGCTGGCCGGGAAGGTGCTTGTGCACCTGTACAGGGTGGGACAGGCATTCAGAGGCCGAAATAGACACCAAGCCATGCTGTTTGGGCAATTACACTCTTCCTGCATTCTCACCGCAGTCGGCATTTCAGCGGCTAAGCCACAAAGGGAAGTATAAAGACAAATGTGATCTCCTTTTGAAAATACCTGTACTTAACCTCCCTCCTGGGATAGCATTCATTATGGGTCTGTTTATTCATCCTTTGCTCACATGATAATTTGCTTCTGCAGAAATGGATCTCGGCTCCACCCAGTGCTGCGACTGAGCCACTTCACTGTTGGGGATCATTTACCAAGAGAAATTAGCTGTACGGCATACGTAAAGGCGACTGACATAGCTATACCTGCCCACAGCTGCTCTGCGTGTGGTCACTACCTTTTCAGTAGCTCATCCCAGATCCCGATGGATTTCTAACTCTGCCTTGGCTTGCACTGTATGTCTCTTCCAAGAGCTGGTAATATTCTGAGATGGCCTTAAGTGTAAATGGGAAGAGGAGCTGTTGATTGGGAAGAGGCAAATGAAGTGCCAGCCTCCGTCGCAGCTCTCTCCTAACAGAAAAGATTTGTGGCAGTGGGTTGAGCCGAAGCTGCAGCTGCTGTGGTGTCACTTGGGTATTCATTGGGGAGTGGGGGAGTGCAAGGAGCAGAAAACGCTGTGGAAGAGGGGAGAGGAGCCAGATAGGAAGAGGCTGGCACAAGTGCGAGGCTCCTTTACTGCAGTGCAGCCCGCTGCCTTACGCTGTGGCCATCTTTCTCTGCAAACTCATCGTGTTCCTGCTGCCCCTCTCTCCAGCTGAACGTGCCGGCAGTTTTCTGTCTTCTGGGTAAGATCTCTGCTTCACGGTGTTCAGTTGTCGCAGAACCTCAGCTCCTGGTCCAAAGTAACGTAGGTTTCCGTCCCACCTGGTAATGTGCCCTAGGTTCATGCACCTCCATTCTGCCAACCCAGTCTGGCGTTCAGGACTCTCGTCTGTTATTTGCAGGAGTAATTGCAAAAATTGATTCATGGGAGATGCCTGGAACAGGCAGATCCTTTTGACACACCGTCATATTCTGCATTTATTTGAGTCAATCAATGCTCTGATGCATATTTGGGTCATAAATACTCTGATATAAATTGCATTTATTATTATGACAGCTGTGTTCCAGTACCTATTATTTATTAGGTTCTGTTGTCCTTTCGTTTTACACCTTGTGGAGCTGTCAGGCCAGCTGCTTGCTGGTGACAAAGCTCACAGCTCAGTTCAGAGTCTTCCAAAAATAAGTTCTGCAAAGGGATTTGAGTAACAGCAGGATGGATGCTGTTGTGAAGGCATTGGATGACCTTTTTTCCGGTTTGTTTTATTGGAAAGAGGAGGTTTGTGCTTTTTGCCTGGTTTTGTCCAAATTCCAGAATTGGACTTTGTGTTTATGATCCAGAGGTCATCGAAGCTAATAGTTGCACTGATTAATGTGAATTTTGGATCACACCCTCCGTGTCTCAGAGTTGAATTAACCAGGTTATTCCATATTTGAAATAGTGGGCTGCTGACTTGGATGTTTCTGATTTTCCCTTGGAAGCTTTTTTAGCTTCACGTCTCTTTACATCGTAAAAAACGGCAGAAAATCTGATTGTAAGATGAATGAACGTCAGTGTCCTTCCAAGGGTAAGGTCAAACTGCAGTGGGCACACTGCTCTGTCCGAGTCAGAGTCATTTTCTGCTTCTCATTCCCAATAAACAGTCGCGTATCCTTCGTGCCAGGTTGCCGCACCAGCTTTGCAAGGTGCCGAGCACTTTGGTGTTAATTCAGGAAAGCACTTAATTGTGGAATTGATGACTCTAAAGTGCTTAATATAAGCGTGTGCTTAAGTGCCTTGTTGGACCGGGGCCAGCGCAGATGTACCCTTGCAGAGCAGAGACTTGCAAGCCACTTCTGGTCTACGAGAGCCAAGTTCGCTAGAGATCAAGGGTTTCAGGGATGGGCAGCTCGGGGAGCTGGGCTGTGCTGCAGGGGTGGGTGAGCAGGACAAAATGCCTCTGTGTAGGGAAGAGCATGTATTTATCCGGACAGACCCTGTCCTGTGACTAAGCAGGGAACCTGGGCCAGCAGAACAGTGGGGCTCTTGGGCTACGCCGAGCACTGGATGCAGCAGTCGAGTGGGTGGTGGGAGCCTGCGGGAGCAGAGACCTGTGCCGGAGATGTGCAACAGCCCTGTGTGGCTCTGCACCGGGCCCGGGAGTGTGCCACAGGGAAGGGGCAGCAGCGCTGCCTGGCCTTCCTGAAAGGTGTCAGCCCCACAGGCTCACGTGGGGACTGGTTTCCTGGGGCTAGAGATAGCTAGCTGGCTTTCCGACTAGCTGTGCTGTTTCTCTCTAAAACACAGGAGATGGAACGCCGCATCAGTGCTCAGAGTTGTGTTCAACAGGTTTTGTTTGCACAAGGATTTGGGGACGGATGCACGGACTGAGCGTTCTGTCTACCAGTAACGTTTATGTACTAGCTTAACAGCAACATTGTTCACAGCATTACTGTTGAAATGTGTGCGATATGTTTCATGCGCTGCTTTTCATGTCTTAGCATTTCTGCATTATCTCCGTTTATTTGACTCTGAATGTAAAAAGAGTAAATCTGTAATGCCTATGAAATATCACAGCGCAAAACTGATACACACGCAATCGTATGGCTCACAAAATATAAATGCAATTGAATATGTATTATTTATAAAGCGGCTCTGACATCTTAATATATTAAAAACGAAGAAACGTTTCATAGTTCAGCATTCTGCGTGTTTTTGAGCTATTGCGTATCACCAGCCATGAAAATTCGTAATTTGGGTCTCAACCACTTTAATTTTACACATGCGTTCCAACCCAAGGGGTGTGTGTCCTGCTGCTCTTGCCTTTTTTTTTTCTTCTTATTCTACCCCCGCCCACCCCCTTTTATTCAATTAAAAATAGATGGCTGGGGTTAGACAATGCCGAAACCCCGGCCTGCCTTCCAGGAACTGCCCAATAATTCATGAGAGTCAGAACTCTGTGACTAAAGAGGCATCTCCCAGTATTCCAGCATCTGACCGAAATCCTCCTGGTTTTGCTGAACCCAGTCAGTGAGTGACAGTCAAAAAGTTCAGCTACAGGGCAGTAAAATCGATGTAGCTGCTCACATCCAAATCTCTAATGTGGACAGACAAAAGCCAGATATAAATCAGCTTAAAATCTGCCAAGTTCCAAATTAATTGCGAATATGGTGCGAGTGCCTTGATTCAGGTGTTTTCAGTAGTGTCCCTGGCCAGGTTGTTTAGAGCTAGGCTGGAGGAGTGGACTCGAAAGTCGAGGAGATTTTGCAGGGGTTATTCTATCAAGAGCTTCATTCCTGCAAGACAGAAGCTCTTGGGTTAATGCTTTGGGGTTTTTTTTGGTGGGGAGGCGAAGGGGAAAGGGGAACTTGGAGTCTTTCAGATGAGGAGATTCCTGCCCTGTTAGGGTTCTGTAGGTTAGAACTCTTTCTTCTAGTGAAATTACTGCACAGGGATGGGTTTAAATACAAGTTCAGCGCTAGTGAAAGGATCTAATAAGGAGATGGGAGCTTTCTGTCTAACCACAGGGCTGGTGCCGGTAGGATGCTAGTAGTGTTAACTGGTTCTCCTCACCGTTCCATGGTTGCCTTAAACTACTGCTAGGAAGGATGAAGGAACTTCAGTTTCTGTGGCCAATTTCTCTGCTGCAAGAGCCCACGAGGAGCCCTTGGCTTGCGTTTTGCTTCTTTGAAACTCCTTCCAACCTCCACTTCACCTTCTCAGTGACGTTTAGGCAGAAGCTCTTCATTTATTCTGTCCTGAGTGCGCCCGTCCCCGCATTCTGAGCTCAGAGCGGACTGTGGAGGGGCCGGTGCTTTCAAACGTAATACGAGTTCACTGATCTGAAGTTTCTCTGGCAATGAAAAATCTGTTTGATTAAGGAAGCGCTGACTTTCAAAAGCCTATCGGACTGCGCGACTTTGTAAGTCAGGGCTGCAGAATGTCTAATTAAATGGAACTGCTCTCTAGAGGATTTGGCTCGCAGAAAATTAGTTTTCATGTTCGTGGCCTGATGTTTATTAAACGTTTCTTTCCTTTTTCGCTTGTTTGCAGTTTTCATCTGTAGCTTCATGGTTGCGGCACCTATCTTTGGTTACCTTGGCGACCGTTTCAACAGAAAGGTCATTCTCAGCTGTGGGATCTTCTTTTGGTCAGCTGTCACTTTTTCAAGCTCCTTCATCACTGAACAGGTAAGGTCTTTGCAAAGGCACTTTGCAGGGTGTCCTGAAAAGACGGACAATACATTCCTAAAAAAACCCTCCCCGCTCCCCATCGCAGTGTGCTCAAGGGGAGCGTATCCCTCCGGCGTGTGTTTGACAGAGAGCGTGTTGCGTTATCTGACCTTTTGTAGGTGCAGCGTGGTCTGCGTGACTGCGAAAGCTGTTACTCTTTGATCGTGCACATTCTTAAAAAATAACAGGTGAAGCATATCTAAGCAAGAGGTTCTGTTCACATAAGGGTTTTGTTTTGAGGGAGATCCTAAAGAAACTTTAAAAAGCTTTAAAAAAGACTTGAAAGAAAAATCCGTGTCTGTATAGTTGTTCTCTTGTCTTCTGGTACGTAACAGAAGCTGTTGGAGTTTGTTTGCAAGTCTGCTCATGGTATGGGGAATGATGAAATGCATCCAGCAGTGGTTTTACACACGCGCTTTGTTTCCTGTCCGACAAAGGCGGTGAAGGTGGCTGCTAGCATAGAGATGAGACGTAGTTTCAGCCGTTTTAACACTGGTTGATGGATACGTCTGGGGAACTGATGGTGGAGTTGTCAGGCTCACTTAATTTCGCCAAGCTATGCACAGCATCCCTCACCTGCTTTCAGGACAGCCCCGGTGCCCCGTTTTGAGGACTCCTCGTTGCAGTAATTTGCTTGCCTGTCAGAGGTACTTGTAGGCAACAATGATGTGGCAGTTTCTGGGGAAAAATATCCTCTTGTTTAAATCGTATTATAGAGGAGGTTTAATTGCTGCAGGTGGCAGCATTCCTGGAGAGACAAATCACAGCTCCTGGCATCATCAGACTGATTTCCCCAAGGGAGGCAGGGGCATTCCTCATCCTTTCTGTCCAACTGCGTTCCAGAGATTGCAACATTGCGGTCACGCCTAAAGAATGACAACCAGGGACTAAACCTCTCCGCCCTGCTCCCTCCTGCCCACACACATGCTCTGCAGTTTCTAATAAAAGAGAATTTCCACTTAAAGCGGGCAGCGGCAGTCACATGTGTGTCTGGCTTTCGTGTTGGATTGATTGCTGCTGCATTTCGAAAGAAAAATGCATGTGGCCAAATGTAGAAACCTTTAACTCAGAAAATTGTTCTGGTTTATAATTGGAAGCATCCTTTCCAGAGAAAGAACATCTTCCGTCTAAAATGAAAAGGATGTTTTGGGTTTCTTTCCTTTCTCTTTTTTTTTTTTTTTAAATTTTATCTTTGTATCATTCCGCAAAAGCAGCTGTGATCAGAGCCCAAAGAGGGAAGCATTTTATCAAGGAACCAATTACGTACTTATAAACGCTTCTGCTGTAACAAACACGCGTTCATGCTCAGGCTCTCATCTCTCTCTCTCTGCAATAGACCTAGTGCCGTAGTTGCAAGTAGTGGAACACTGGAACCGGACCGATGTAATCTGTGTTTTCAGAGTTGATTTTCAGTTTAAGGATTTGGGACTTATTAGCTGAAGTAGTTCAGGGATTAATACGTATGGTCCTCGGTATACAGGAGCTCAGAGTGGTAGTGGCGTATTTTGAGCCAAAGAAAGACAGGATAATGTTTGTAAAGCTGGGATATGTTTGGAATTCAAACCCCAATGTTTTGGAAGTCACAAGAGAGACAAGATCAAAGTAGCCAGACTTAGGTTAATTAATTCTGGATCTGCATCAGTGCTAGCTCTGGACCCAAACTACAGCTTCGGACAAAAACCACCCTAATACTGAGAAAAATCCCCTGTCTTGGTTCTGCTGCGATCCTCAGCTCTACTGGAAAACTTATCTGTTAAGCTAGAAGTCTCATGCCCAGCCCTCATCAGCTACTGTATGGATGTGCTCTACCCAGTGGCTGCAGCGGTTGAGCAAGGTCGTAAGAATAATCTCGACTGCACATAGCAGCCCTACCGCTTTGCCATCCTTTTTGGAGGCCTGATGTCTAATTGGGAGGACATGCCACATTGAGCAAGGTGAATTCCTGAAGTACTAATGAGAAAAAGGGTCAGAGAAGAGCTGATGCAGCTTTTTTTCTTTATGCAGTGACTAGCTAGGCATTTTTCCTGATCTTTGACTTCCAGGATTCATTTGAGGAGCAAAACACTGGCTCTTCTCTCGACAATTTTTCTTTCTTGCTTTTAAGACAGTGTATGTGTTTGTCAGGGAGGAAGGCTAGGAGCTGAAATATGAAAAACTCTTTGCTGGCACAAATAAAAGCAGTAGTAAGACTACTCTAAGTAGATAAGTACTCGCATTCATGTCAACATGAAAACACAGGGCTAGAAGGAGCAGGTTAGCACAAGCCGAGCCCATTGAGATACTGTACAGAAAATTTTGCGTGGCGACGGCAAAAATACTGACGTAGGTGAGAAGCAATAGCCGTTCAGTGGAAACAGAAAACTGTGTCTTGGGATTGCCTTCCTTTAAATTTTGACAGTGTCTAGTGCCTCATGCATGCTATCACTGTGTAATTAAATAGAGGACGCGCCTGCAGAGTTCAGATTTGGAGTGTGAACGGAGAGAGACCGCTTAGCAAAGGCAGAAAGCAGCTCAGAGCTGGTGGGCTCTGAAGGCACCCAATTTGTAAAGGTTTTTGGCAGTGTGTAGGAAACATTAGTTCCTGGCTAAAATTTGGACACTTACAGGAAAACAATCAAAACGCTATCATTTGACTGAGTATCTCGATTATTTGTAATTTAGTGTGCAAACAAGCATACAGGAAAGGACATGTTAATTCTTACCTCTCAAGTTATTCAATAAAGAAATACCCACGTGGCAAGAAAAGGACACGGAGTGAGAAACTACCTCAGAGCGATGGATTTCGTTCTGGAAAAAAGGATTGGAGCACAATGAAACAGTTCATCTGAGATGCTATCAAAATGCTATTTCATTCTGTTTGGGTTAGAAAGGTGGTGACTGAAAATCAGCAGATAAAACAGGGAATTGGATACATATGCCACGCAGGCATGTAGGTGCTAGGGAGCGCTGCGTTAAGGTTTGTAACCTCTTACTGAAATATCCTTAGTTATTTATTACCAAATATCTTTGGGCTTTTAACATGGAATAATGTCTGCCAAATAAATGGCGAATGACTCTCTCATCTGCTAGTAGCTACTAAATAACTAAATAATAGGCTTTCACAAGAGAAAAAGAAAATCAAACCAGAATTTAAGGATAGTTCCCGAGTATATAGGAAGTGATAGTTACAGAAAACAATAATGTGTGAATTCCGTGCACAGCAAAATAGAAACAGGACAATGAGACGCTTAAATGTTTGGTTACGGTTCATGAGATCTTCAATTACGTTTGAAACGAATCAAAATAAGAAATCCAAATAAGTACCATATCAGAGAGTGCTTCCATAAGTGCACCTGGTTTCATGGATACAAATGGCTAATGATAAATTTAACTAAAGAAAATTATCAGAAGTAACAAGACAGAGATAATGGTGAAAAGGTCACTTTTTATTCTATCAAAGAATGTGATTTGATAATTTATATTAGTGCACCATTTCTCTATAGAGAAATAAGAAATTAGTCCTCCTCTGCTTTCTCTCTGGCACTTGCATGTTTGTGCTCTATAACACCGTTTAGCACTTCCTAGAATAAACGTTGCATTAAAAAATCGTTAATAAACTTGTTCATTAACCTGGAATTAGTTAAAGTTGGCACATATTCAGACGTATCTCTACATTAACTCCATTTATAGAAACTTCGGTAAAGTATGTATATATCTTAATTTGTATTTTGCAAGTACAAACACCTGCTTAGAAATTGCCTCCCTCTACGCGTGCCTTTTAATCAGTTCTGCACCTGCAGGTACACAAATTTTGGTACTTTCACCTGCAAAACCCTTTCTTGTGTTATTTTTGGGTTTTGGCAAGCATTTGGAGGAAACGCTTTCTGGTTGTTGGTTCGTGCTCCGTAATAAACCAGCAAAACCCAAGTGGCTGTGCAGTATGGAGTCGTATCACGGAGGAATGCACGGAGCACACAGAGGTCGGGGGGGTTCTTTACTTCTCTTTCTTTTCTTTGTGTGCATTTCCATCCACACAAAAAGCCGAATNAACCCAAGTGGCTGTGCAGTATGGAGTCGTATCACGGAGGAATGCACGGAGCACACAGAGGTCGGGGGGGTTCTTTACTTCTCTTTCTTTTCTTTGTGTGCATTTCCATCCACACAAAAAGCTGAATACGTGTCTGTCTTCCTCCGTATCAGTATAAACTCCAATTCTGTAAGTAACCAGTTTTTTCTCTAGGTAGCATTTTGACGAGCGTGGTGCCTGATTTGCCTGGGTTGCGGCTGATCATCTCGAGCTGGTTTATGCTCCAGGATGTCGGTGGGAAGAGTGTGTAGTCCCAATTGCACCATCTCGCTCCTTCCGGATAGTTTCACGTGAAGCAGCTTGGTTATCAGGAGCGATCAGGCCACGTGCTGAGAGTTTGTCTCTGGCTGCTAGGATATCCACATCTATTAGTCATAATAATAGCGCTTACCGCTGACTCCTTGGGCCAGAAATTTGTCATAGATGAAACCTTGGGTTTGGTGCTAACCTTCCTACCCCTCGTAGTACAAACTTCGGAGAGATCAGGACCCTTCCCCCTCGTGGGCAGACACCGGTTTCTTAAAGCAAGAAAGAGCAAGGAGGTGGAAGGCTGCAGACTGTTCTCCAGGCTTGTGACGTACTGCTAGTTCCCATGTAAATATCTTGAATAAAGCATATTTCTGCGTAAAAGAGGTGCTGTTTTACAGATGAGCAAAGTATCCTGCTAAGTAGTTTGGCTCCGCTAGGCTGGGAGACCAAGCGTACCCGGTAATCAGCCAGCCCGGGCTGTGGTAATGTGGGTTTGCTGGGAGCCGTCAGAGCTCGAGACAGGAGAAAGTTTGGAAATGGAAAAGCAAAGAATTAACAAGGTAAACCAGGAATGTGCTTTTGAATCCGCCAGTTCTTGGTAAATGTTTCTGTTTAAGTGTTGATATAGCTAACACCTTTTTGCTCCCAATGCAAGTTGATCTGGACAGATATTTCTACTAGTGGTTTTTTTTTTTTCCTTCTCCTCTCCTTTTGATTTCTGTCTGAAAGAGGAAGCAAATAGTCCACTGTGGAATTCCAGTTAGCCCGCAGTGCTTGCTGAAGTCGTGTCTTTCAGGCTTGCCGGAAGTATATTTATTTCCAAAGCTTGTCTTTCAAGGAGTGCTAAAAGAAAAGCAACAAATTAACGTGCAGGATGAAACAAATGGTTAGCTGGGTTAATTTAAAAAAATGTGAACATAAACCAGCTTCGCTCCTCTACACACGATGATTCACTCGAAGGGGGGGGGGAAAAAAAGCCTTTAGTCTTACATGCTTTGGCAGAAGTTGTATTATAACACATACGGCTTCTGTTGCTTCGCTTCCACTGTGCAAGGTAAATCCACAGTTTGAAAAACAGAAACAAAACTAAAAGCCTCAAGCCATCATTTTGTATGTAAGAAGGGTACTGCGGGTTATCATTGAAATCGCTATGAATTACTGGAATGTTTATATCCCACTGTTCCATCCTGTTGTTTTTGAGTAGAACGCTCTTTTAGGAAGGAGGCAAATTAGATTCTCCCAAGCAACTTTGTGACGTCTGCTGCACGTACATTCAACCCCTTCCCTCACGTGCCGTTCCTGACAGTTCGTGTGGCCGTTGCAGAAATTGGTGCTGGAACTAACACGAGGTGTTCGTGGACAAAGGCTGGTAGTCAGCTCGGGTATTTTGCCAGCCTTAACGTGGTACTGGAACGCTACAGCTGAGCATATGCTATTGACATTTGGATTTCTGCACGCTTGCCCTTTTGTTAGGCTGCTCAGGAAAAAATATCATCCACTGCGTATTCTCTTATCACAGAGGAAGAGATTAGGGCGGGCAATACACCACAGTAGTGTTGCTGTTCTAACTGCCAGTGGTGTCAACACTCTAATTACGAAGCGCTGCTGGTACGGCCATATGTGTAGTGCTGGTGTAGCGGCCCGCTGCACGCCCTGGTAGCTGTAACCTGCTCCTGCTTTGCCTCTGCTCTGTTGAGATGAGGCATGGCATTCCGTACGTCCCTCCTTCTCCCCGGTTACCAGGGCTCCCTCCTCGCCATGGGAGAGCTGCTGTGCTGAGGGGCCGGGCATCAGTGGGGACCAGGTGAGGAAGGATGCTGGGCTGGGCTTAGGTGGCTACGAGGTTCCAGAAGAGAGGGACAGTATAAGGGCTCTGACCTCTGTTGACACGGCAGAGCGTGTTCTCTACAGCTTGATTCTGCCTCGCTTTCCCTCTCCTGTATGTCTGAAAGCAGACGGTGCAAAGACAGACAATTCCCACAGCCCCCTTTAGACCTGCTTCCCCTCTCAGCAGCCTGCTACGCAAAGGGCTTACTTGCACTGCAATGTGCTGGTGATGGCATTGCCCATCACGGGAAAAGATGAAGCTACCTCAAGTCAGGTCACGTGCACCTACACCCATGTGGCTGCCGGAGGTGGGGATGAGATCTGTAAAGCTGCAGCTCTTGGGAGGTAGGAGTTGTCGGGTTCCTGCAGCAGTTCTGCTGTGAGAAACTCTCTCTGTGTTTTCATGGGTCCTTGGCTCTCCAGCTCTAGCTAGGACTAGGTGAAGACATAGCAAAACCCGCGCTCCCCGGACCACCAAGTATGAGAGTTTCTGTGGGAAGTGAAAGGCACTAGGTCTTTGACTGTTCTCCAGCAAGAAGGTGCCTGCTGCTCCTTCCCAGCGCTATGCACGGCACTCTTATCGATTGTACTGTCTCGCACTTTTAAAATATGAATTACGTGAGGTGTACTGAAGGAAAAGACTACTCTGTTGCTTATTCCTTCAACAACGAAGCATTGGCTGGGCTGGTCTTAAGGTATTCTGGGCATCTGTCAAGTCTGCTGACATCTTCAGCACAACGGATACCAAATACTGTATGGGAAAACTGTGTTCAGAGTTTTCTCTTGCACAGACAAGTGTAATGATTTGAACTCTTGAATCTTAGATCCTCATCGTTCCCTCGGATTTTGCTGACCTAGGACAGAAGAGATGGGAGAAGATTTATATAGACGAAATAGTTGCAGCTTGCTGAAATAGAGTGCAGAATTACTGTCACGTGTTTGTCTCCTAGCTGCTTTATATTCCTACCTTGTCCCCTTCCACCTGTGCCTCTTCCAAGGGAAACTATAAATGAAAAACAGGTTAGGGTGTTCCCAGAGCATCGGCCCCAAAATCCGGTCTGAGAGGAGGAGGCTTTTCATAGGCGTTGTCAGAAATTGAAGCGGTGTATTTTCTGCTCTGAGTGTTGGGTTTTCCCCTCCAGTATGTGCATCTGTGTGTCTGTAAAGCATTTGGGAAGAGTTACTGAAAACGCAGCTGGTGATGGCTGCCAGGAGAGACAGAGTGTAGTTCCAAAGCTTACTCAGAACGCTTACTCATGTGATGAGAAAAACAAACTCCAAGAAACTATCTTAAGGAGTATCTCTACCATACATCGCATTTCCTGTCCGCAGCATGTCTGCAACAGGATCGGTTCTGGTCTCGCCTCCGGGACGCGAGAGCAATGAAGATGACACCCGCCGCGTCCCACCCTCCCCAGGCAGAAGCAGTCTGGCACCACGGCCCGTGCGGTCGNATCGCATTTCCTGTCCGCAGCATGTCTGCAACAGGATCGGTTCTGGTCTCGCCTCCGGGACGCGAGAGCAATGAAGATGACACCCGCCGCGTCCCACCCTCCCCAGGCAGAAGCAGTCTGGCACCACGGCCCGTGCAGTCGTCTCACATCACCCCGGTCACGTGCTGTTCTGTTCATAAGCGTGCCTCCGGCCCTCCGCTACCTGCTTTTGGGTCATTAATCGGTCCGAAATCATGCGATATTTGAATCAAACACTGTGCGTGCTGAAAGAAGAGGAGACGCTTCTGTTGCTGAGTGTCATAGCTCACCTGAACTGACGCGTGCTTGCTGCAGGGGCTTCTGTTGCCACTTCATTAAAATGAAGGCAGCGATTTGCGCTGAAATGAAAAACTGCTCCTCGGAGCTCGGGCGTTTTCTAGAGCAGATGGGCAGAGGTTTGTGCTGGGAGAGTATCAAGAAACAGACTCGAGGCTTCATGCGAATTTGCAGTGGGTCTCAGCGAGGGCTCCCTGTAATTGCCCACGCCATTTTTAGAGAACCGTTGGTCATCCGGGTTACTGGGAGATGTTGCGATCGTTATCACAGGGTCTGCGACTGCGCTTCTGATTCAGCTTGTGCTTTGGAAGTCTGTGGGAACCTTTTGTGTGTCTGTGTGGGAATTGAGTCAGACCCTATGTCTTTTTAAATCAATGCGCTTACATTCGATGCTGTTTCATCGGATCACGAAAATCTCTAGAGACAACAGCTGGGCTCTGTGGTGCCAGCATGAAAGATCTCAACAGGCTNGTTGGTCATCCGGGTTACTGGGAGATGTTGCGATCGTTATCACAGGGTCTGCGACTGCGCTTCTGATTCAGCTTGTGCTTTGGAAGTCTGTGGGAACCTTTTGTGTGTCTGTGTGGGAATTGAGTCAGACCCTATGTCTTTTTAAATCAATGAGCTTACATTCGATGCTGTTTCATCGGATCACGAAAATCTCTAGGGACAACAGCTGGGCTCTGTGGTGCCGGCATGAAAGATCTCAACAGGCCAAAGACCTTTACAGCTTTGTCCCATTTTTATGCAGAAACCTGAATTTACAGCCTCTAGGTTGAAGAGTAGGAAAGTTCAGCCACCGTGTCAGTTAGCGGATGATTTGGAAGCGATGCCTGCCTGTAACTGTCATCCTGCCTGTCCTGCTTTTATTGTGCCTGAGCAGGAAATCTCACCTGGGTCAGTTATTTGCTGAGGAGGCAGAGGGAAGAAGGCATATTTATTTCATTGCCAGGCTGCGTGTGTCTTGGAAGCATTCCTTCTTCTTGTGTTGTCTATTAAAATGTATATTCTGCTTGTCATGCTGCAGCGGAGGCCTAACCCCAGAGCATGCTGGTGGAATAAAAAAAGGATGGCTTATTGCTTCAACCCTGGCTTATTGGAAGTCTCTATAGTGCTTTAGCATTATGCTTTATAAATAATTGTTACAGCATCTTAAGCTCAGCTTCATTCAAAACATCCCAGGAATGGAAGAAAGGGAAAATTCTCCTTAAATAGGTGGACTGAACCAGCTGGAGGAAAAAAAAAAGTTTTTTTTTTTTTAAAGTAAAAAAAAAAAGTTGTGCTGCATTTAAGTTTTCGAGCAAATATTAAAATACAGAGTAAGGAATTATAACATTTCCTATCGGCTTAATGTGATCCTTGCAGAAGTGGTCGTGACCTGGGGGACACGAGTCGTTCCCGATGCAGTGCTCCACCGTGGCAGCCCGTGCTTCAGCTTCAGCGCTGGGGAAGTCTGGCTTGGTCAAAGTTGTTCAGAAGGCAAAGCGAGGCACTGCCACGGTGTGTGGCTGGCACTGTGTGATCCTCTTCCTTTGGAAATAAGCTCCCCAGATCATTGCGTATCGAGGGTACTGAGAGGATGCCGGGTTGGTGGGGTAGAACACGTCCCTTTGTGCTTCACTGGAGTGTCCAAATAGGGGTCTGGAGGATGTTGCCGTTTGTTCAAGATGTAAGCTGACATGCTCTTAGCATGGGTGTAAATGACGCAGCTTGTGGCCTCTGTTCTTGAGGCTTATGACTTGGAAAGAAGCATGATGCTTCAGGAGAGTTTGGTGGTTAACCATGCCTCGCAGACAAAGAAAACAATTCATTCGACCCAGTTTTAGGCTCATTAGGAGGCCTGGAAACAAATCTGAACTTTGTATTCGAAGGATCGTGGTGGTTCTTGAAAGCTGTTGATGTTGTCCTGAAAAACAGGATGCAGGAGAGAGGAAAGTGTTAGTGAGCCGCTTTCTTTGGCTTGTGTTCAGATGCAGAAGTATGGATTTGGCCCTTTCTGTGCTTGAGCTCTCGGTTGCCTGCTGATGCAAAAGCATCAGTCATACTATAGGAAATGTAAGTGCTTCTTCAGTGGCACACACCATCTGTGGCCTCCTGGGTCATGCATAAAGGCTGCAAAAAGGACCGTTGTGCTCTGAGTAATGTGCAAATGGTGTGAAGATGGGAAATGTCGTATAGTACCAGGTGCTAAATTAGTCTTTTGAAGTGGTGACATTTCTTTTAAATGCACAAAGTTCACATGCTACACAAAACACTGCATTTGCAATTCAAATAACATTGAATACTAATAACATAGAGTACTAATCTCAAACCCATGTAATAGATTTTGAGCTGGAAATCCCTGGGAATAGTGCCGATCATCGTGTCTGACAACGTGATTGACGTGGTCTCAGGAGAAGATAGTGACAAAACATGCAAATGCATTTGATCTCGTTAAATAGGATTGTCATTTTGTCAAATAGGCTGGCTGTAGAGAGTGACGTGAAGCTACAGCATGACAAAACCTCGCCAATTAACAACACTTCAACTAGCGTATCGCAGCTCTTCAAAGAAGATCATTAATAAGAAGCTGCTAGGTAGGAGGAATTGGTAGATGCGTTGGTTTCTCTGATGCTGAAGATGAGAGCTCGCTCAGATGTAGGCCAAACATCCTGCAAGGTCAGCCTTTCTCGCAGTGCGCGGGTGTTTCTGGATCTCAGTTGAGGCAGCAAGCCAGAGAAGTGTGAAAGCAGGAAGGTAAAAAATCAGAGTGTGGAATTACTCCGATGGTTCTTCAGCAAATCTGACCTGCTGGTGTACTTAAATTTTTAGCGTATGCAAAGTAAAACATGGCAAGAGTCAGCAGAGCCAACAGTATAGGTATAGGTAAAGATGCTGGGACTATAACTTTGGTTTGGGTAATTTCTTTTAAACCTTGACTCATTCCCTTAAAATGTGGCCTTCGTGGACTCTCAAAGCTCATTCTACCCTTGAAAATGCATGTAGTGATGGGCAAAACATTCACAGCTGGGTGTCTCGGCCGGTTGGCTGATGCTTTCTTCAAAGGGTGCTGAGGAATCGCAGTTTCTGCAGTTGTATCGGGGATAGGAACGTGGCGTAGTGCTCTCCAGGAATGAGAGCTGTCTGTTGGGTTTGACTAAACTTCGGTTTAAGAATTAATCCAAACCAAAGAGTGCTTGAGCCAAGACAGGAAGACAGCCCATCAGGTTGATGTGGTTAGATCTCATATGTTTGTATAGATCTCATACGTTTGTATAGACACCACTGAAGGTGGAGATGACGTTAGTGTTATGTACCAGTGCCTGTAACTCTGTTCTGAGGAATCCGGTATCTGTTTGTAGCTGGGTTGCTTGGATTCAGTCTTTGCTTGTGACTCATCTGTGGCTGGAACACAGCAGCCTGTTACTGCCTCTGAACAGTCCTTAGGTTCACGTATGCCAGGTCACATTCCAGCTGTTAGTATTTGAAAACTTTTGTGTGTCAAGAACCTTGCATTGTTTCCACAGTTGCAAAACTGTGTTGTAGTTCTCCCGATCCCTGTTTTTGTGCTTATGTTATGATTGTCTTTGCACGTCTCAGGAAGGGAATGGTGGTACTGCCTGTCTCCGCCTGCGCCAGAGATGTTCGTTGCAAGTGCTGATAAGTGTGTCCCACCTGGCAGATCTGGAACAAAAAGCAACAGTTTGCTTCCGACCCAAAACTGTTAAGGTTCTCAGGGGAACAGTTTTGGAAGATACATTCTGGTCGAGCTGCCTGTAATGGTTTCGTAACACGGATAAATGACCACTCTTACAGCCATGTGAAATGCTACGGACTCCCCTGTGTCTTACACCAGAGCCACAAGGATGAAAAGAAGTGCTTTAACTCGGTGTTGTAGCGGGCACTGGTAACATGGGGCTCTTCGTGAGCCCTGTGATTTATTTCAAAGGATCAACCTTTTTCTTTAAGGTCTACTTTATAAGTAGCTATGTGTGTAGCACTCCGCCGCATTGGTGTTCTGTTGAACAAGCAAGCTAATCTGATACATTCCTTCCAATTACATTCCAGACCCCTGTCATTAACGCAATATTAATGACCAAGAGACTAAATTGAGAAGAACATAAATCCCGCCATTTGAGTGTCATGTAATATTTTTACCACAGGCAGGTCAATCAGATGAAAAGCCCTTCAATTAGTAAGCCGAAACGCTGCTTTGTCTTAACTGAGGCTATTGTCAGGACCCGGTGGTGCTGCTTCATCCCCCAGTGTCTTGTAATTACATTACCTAATTGGATGGAGAATAGGAATTGGGCTTACTCCTTTTTTTTTCCATTCCCTTTTTTTTTTATTCCCTTTTTTTCTTTGGTGCTACCCAAAAATGACTGAAAAGTAATAGAAGAGTCTCTCAGGGCTGCCGCAGGTTTGAACGGAGGGCAGTGATGAGAATTTGGATTTCAGGTGCTGCAATTTTAATGTTGAAAGGGAATTTCACACTCGGAATTTGCAAGGAGCTAAGAAAATCTCAGCCCGGGGTTTTATACCTGTGGAGCACTCGGCAGCTCCCTGCTGACTCTGGGAAGCGCTGTGGGAGTCCTGCCGCTTCCAGGGTGGGTTTGTTTTTGTTTTTTCTCCAGCGTGCTTAATTAGGTGCTTCACTTCAGAGCCTACCTGTAGGTACCCAGTTATTAAACACTTTAGTTGCTGATTCAAGGGTGCGATGAGTGAAAAAGGAGTATCTTACAGACTTTATTGGTTATTTTTACATACTAAATAACAGTATAAATCTTATAAAATAAGGACACTTTAATCAGCCAGAATCTCAAGTACATTTCCAAATAAAACTTCCCACATTGAATTAAGTGTGCATGAACAGGTCGCCTGGGAGAGCTAAAGCCATTAACAAATACTGGAGACACTCAAAGAACAGTGAGTGGACTTTGCTTCGTCTCCCTTGCTCATTTCTGTATTTAAATAATGTATTTTCTTCTCTTTCTGCTTGCTGCAGTCTCTCTTCTCCTTGCTGGGCTCTGAATACTAGCTGAATTTTCCCAAAGGGGAATTGTTCAAAGGTGAGGTGCTTAGAGCTGAGAATTGGTAGGACACTTAATGCATCCAAATGAGCTGAAGTTTTGGAGTGTTGACGTGGTGTAGGTGGATGCTGTAGAAGAATCAGACCTGCTTTAGAAGCTATAGGATAAGTCCATCCTAATTGCAAAGGGGCTGTATATTGACCCTTGAGCAAATGATTAATCAAGTGTACTAAGCTTTCAGTAACTCACTAGCTTGCTAATAAATCTTGGTATGGTGTAGTGGTCTCATCTGTAACACGTTTACAACCTCTAGCCAGCGTATAATAAGCACATGTGAATAAAACTAATGTGACTGTGTGGATAAAATGTGTGAATACTTAACTTAAAGGAAGGCCCAGGGCATTTTCGCTTCAACGTTCGTGACCTTAGTCAGAGTTCGGGGGAAGACCTTGGGGTAAGAGAAGTGTCCTTCGTTGGACACCATATTTAAACTCGTGTATTTCCTGTGCCCAAGCAGGCTTAAGGGAAAAAGAGTGAAGAAAAACCTGTTTAGGGTGAATGCAACAGAGACTCGGTAGATGATACGGTGTCTGCCGTATGGATTTAACTGAGACTTTGAATAGCTTACCTTTGCTAAAGTGGCATCCTCGCTCAAGAGCTGTGTGCTTCTAGCCCTAGAGAGCCTGTAGTGCTGCTTCGATGTGTGTCGATACCTGATAGGATGCAGTAAAGATGAAGGCAGAGTCTTCTCAGTGGTACCCAGTGGAAAGGTGAGGCAGTGGGCACAAACTAAAATACAGGAAATTCCATTTAAACATAAGAAGAAACACTTTTACTTAGGAGGATGATCAAACACTGGAACAGGTCACCCAGTGAGGTTGTGGCTTCTCCATCCTTGGAGATACTCAAAGCTCAACTGGACGTGGTCCTGAGCAACCTGTTGTAGTTGATCCCACTTTGAGCAGAGGGCATGGACTAAACTATCTCCAGAGGTCCCTTCCAATCTCAACTATTCTCTGATTCTGTGACGCGCGTGCAAAGGAGAGAACAACAGCTCAAAAATGGTGATGAAAGATGAACTTAGCGTCAAGGGTTCAAGTTGAAGAAAGGAAACTGCAGAACTTTAATAGAATTCAGCGGTGATAGAAGTTATGGGAAATGTTGTGTGCGGTAGTGACTTAAAAGGTAGTTCTGATTGTAAAGAGATGGAAAGTGAGAAGTGATTGTAGGTAAGTGATGACACACACAATGAGGGAAAAGAGGAGTCTAAACCCAATCACTTCTCTGCAGTGGGCCGAATGGCAAAAGAACCGGCAACTGCAGTGAATCTCCCCCAGGCTAGCGTGCCATCACGACTCACGTCTGATAAGGGAAGAACATCTTGTTGAAGGTGAGAAGGGTAGTTTATAGTTATATTTATCAGACCGGTGACTGTAGCATGAACTTCTAAGTGCACTTGTATCTCTACAGAAAACAGATAAAATACTGACAGCTCACAGCATTGCCTCAGAGCTGATAATTCATCTCATCAACCTGTCGCCAACCAGACTCCACACAAGCGTGTATCCTGGCTAGTCGCTATCTATGCCACCTAGAGATTAAACATAATCAACGCCTTTTGGTTGTAGGAAATCCTGAAAACGAGCCTAACCCAACCTATTAACGGGGGAGAAAAGTACCGACCAACAAAACATCACAGTGAGCAGCTCTGCCCCCGTGTTATTTTGTATTTTGGGCTCTCTGTTGACAATCCCCATGAGGGACTAGTTAAGATTACTTGTAGATAAAGGTAGATACTAATCTTCCCTTGTTCCTGCACAAAGATTTCCCAGACAGTAAGACACCAAACGGCCAAAATTGGCGTGAATATTCAGTTACTTAAAAAGTCTGGGCTGGACTTGACAGGAAGACGTGTTCTTCAGAATTGGCACGGAACGATTCACCAACACTAAATACGTAGCCCCTCTCTAGCTCTTTGCAATATCTAGTCTCCTTTTATTAGAGGCGAGTTAAAACCATTCATGTTTGAGAAGGCAGGGCATGTGACTTGGGTCCGTACCTAGATTTGACACAGCATTCCTATCGAGTGTGTGGACCCAGGACTTGCATCCACCGATGGAAGCCAGGTGCCTTATATATATATATATATATATATATATATATATATATATATTCAAAATTTGTAAAGCTTTAGGGGTGCACAGAGGTGGAAGATCTGTTTAGGCTTATCTATTCTGCTGTAGCCTTTGTCATCCATCCAGACACAGAATGGAATTCAAACCATCAACATCATCGTTCAATGTCATCTTGTTTTTCATGATATGTCGGTGTCCCTGTTTGACTTGGAAACTTCCAGATTCTTAAAGGTGACCTCATCGTTACTGGGAGGGCTAAGAGAATTGGAGTGTTGAGTGTTTAAGGAAATATGTCACCTGCATTTGTAATGTCATTCCATTGCTCGTCTCTTCTAGTGACTATCAGCTAATGAGCTGGAATTTGAACTGTGCGTTTACAGGAGCCAATGCGCTTAGTCACAATAGCGATACTCAGAAGCATGTTCCTGGTTTGCGTTGCATCGTGGTTAATGGTTAATCTTTGCGTACCTGTGGTGAAGGGTGTGGGGTGTGATCTTTAACCACTTAGATCCCTACAAAGTACTGATACGGTTGGGAAAACTTAATGGAGTGCAAGAGGAAGGGGTGTTTGCCTGGTTCTGCTTGGGAAGGGCAAATGCTTGCACGTAAGTGTAGCTGTCAAAAGGGACCACTGTTGTTGGGCCCTTGAATATACCGTTGGGTCCTGTGGCGTTTACTTTGGTCAGCTGACTTCTGCAGTATATCAGATGTATCCATCTTCAGTTGATCTGACTAATCGCTTGTGACTGCTGTGGTACCCTGGATGCTGTCGGTGCAAGACCCTGCCAGCTGTAGAAATACAAGAGCGTAACTGCAGCACAGTTCGACTGATTTTTTTCCCCCGAGTCTAGACTCAGGGAAATTAAATCAATCCCAATGCTTCCTCCTTGGCTTATTGTCATTCCACACACATGTATCTTAGGCTTTGTGTGGCAATCCTAGCTGCCTGGTGGCATGCATGGTTTTCCTTATGCACGTCTTCTTTCCAAGGATGCAAACCCTGATTCTATGTCCTTGTTTGCTGCGTAATGTTTATATAATAAAAGAAGGAAAATATGGCAAACCTCAGCAATTCAAATATGGAGTTTCATGGTGCTGAGCTCTCTTTCACCGAAGCTAAATGTGGAAACCGTGGGAGGTTCACTCAGTATCCTCATAGAAGAAGGGGTGCAGGTGCAGTTGCTGTAGCGGTATAAAAGATCTTTCTTTTCGACCAGCAATATCAGTTCAAAACATGGCTTGCACTGGTGCTGTGCGCCCGTACTGGTAATTTTTATCTGAAAGAAGCATGTATTCGGCTTGTTTTCTGAGACCCTTACGAGCTACTCCCACATTCAAATGCAAATACTTAATAACAGAAGCTTAAGGATCATATGATTCTTTAGACAGTAATGCTGGTGGGCCAGAGTTGTACGCATATTTGGCAGATTATAAGTTTATCGCTGACAGCTAATCTTTCGGAGAACTGTGGCTTAATTCCTTTTGTTAACTAATTAGAAAAGAGAAAGAAGTTAAAGCTGTAATTAGACCTATTAAAACATGTATTACTCAATGGTCTATACAACTAGGATAAATGTATAATTAGGAGGTTTGTCCAAACATGATTAAAGCTAGTCACGTGTCCTAGGCCATCAAACATTTATGCGTGCATGAGATTAACAGTGAAGTCAGTATGAAAATGTGAATATAAACCATGTCGCGCTCTGCAGAGAAAGTACGCGAACTATCTTTGGGCACGTTATACATATTTAACTCGAATCGTGCAAGCTTTTTTCAGATGAAAATTGTGCAAGAATTGTGTCACACCCGTGGCTTCTAGTTGGGATAGTATCATGGCCAACAGTAATCGGAGCAGGTCCATCTGACCCCGTCATCTATCGCTGCTGTTGCCTATGGTTTGCTGATAGTTTAAGAAATTTAGAAGTTGGTAGGTAGCGCACTCCTACTAGTGATCAGCGCGCTCCCTGAGGCGTGAGTATTTGTACCCCTTCCAAAACTCCTGTCTGTTTGGGAGGACTGGGTTTCTTTTTGGTTTCTGTTTTGTTTGGGTTTGTTAGTCGCCACATTACAAAGCAGTAAAGTCTTCAGCTTTAGAACGAGGGCATGTTTTTTCTTCCGTGGAGTTAAGAGATAGAAAGAGGAGAGCGGGTCCATTGACCTATCTACCTCGCATATGCCTGTATGAGGGTTTTCTCTGTGTGCTAGTTTCTGGTGATGGTACCTCTTGAAGGGAAATTCCCGGGAAGACAGTGTCAGTTCTGGATCTCTGTCAGCCACCATTTTTTCCATGTGTTGATGGTTTACTGTATACTGGAATCTTCCCTGGCTTCTGTCTTGTCAGCCCCTTTGTGGCACATGCAAGTTGGAGAAAGGGACTCGGAGCACGTTTGTGTCCTAAATTCCCCCCAGAGCTCCTAGCAGTCGCGGTGTGCGGTTCAGGTGTTCCTATGATAACCCCTCTCCAGCAGTCCACATCCGTGGTGCCTAGGAGCTGTGCTGCAGCGTGGCTGTGACTGCGATAGTCTCTGTACCACTTCAGGCTGAAGCACGGGCAGGGAGGGGGCTTTCTGCCGTACAGTCAGTCGACGAAAACTGTTGCATCTCTATAAACCGGCAAACCATTGCATCTCTGCAAACCAGGAGATGTCGTCAGCTCTCGTGGAGGTGCAGATATCTCTGACGTGACCGCTAACCAAAATTAAAGGCGTAAATCAATTGTTTGCTGTAATAGCTCTTTGTTTCAGAAAGCCTTAGTTGCAAGCACTGACCCAGAGAAAAAGACACTGAGGTATTGAGGTTGCTGGGCTTAACCTATGGAAAAGGAATAAGCTCGGGTGCCGAAAGCTGACGGAGATGTTTTTCTGTTTTCCTGCCAGTGAGAACTATTTACGCAGATGAACAAATTACAGAAGCGCTCCAAAGTAACGTAGAAAGGAATAAGCTGCTGTAATATATATCTATTTCTGCCGGGGGAACAGTGAAACTCAGTTAAAAGTCTCTGCTGCCTGTACTGCTTTTGAGCGCAGATAATTTAGAGACGAATTTGGCTAGTGTCAGCCCTTTTTGTCTCACCGAACTGCTGAGAATCCTTGGGTGGGAGAGAGAGGAAAAAGCACTTGGGCAAAGATCTAGTGCGGAGGAAATGACAGAAGTGTCCTGCTACAGCTGTGGAGGAGAACGGCGCTTCCTCGGCGTGGGTAACGTCTGGCTTTCCCACTTGTTTATGTTGGTTGTCGTGGTTGCGTACACTCAGAGATGGCCATGGGGTGCGTGTATATAAATACACGCACACATAAAATAGCACTTGTCTGTAGTGCACACGCAGTGGCTTTGGCACCAGTTTCTAAGTGGTTCATGGTCTGTCTGTGGTCTAAATGAGTAGCAGCATAAGGATTTTGGAGGAGTTTTGTTGTTTGCAATTTTCCTTCCTATACGAAAAGTGAAAAGATGAGGCCTCCTTCTAAAGGATGACTTTTTGTTTTGGGGAGCTACCTAGCTGTCCCTCTCCAGAGATGATAAAAACTTAAGTTTTGACTGACTGATCAGAGATGGAAGATTGGGGGTTCTAGCGTAACGTACCAAATTACTGCATAATTTTGTTGTGTGAGTTCCAACCGGATGCATGCCGCGGGATAAGAAGAGGCGTTAGGTCTTTAATCCAAGTTACAGAGCTCTAAAACCAGGCACAACGTAGACGTGATTATAAATAATTCGCTAATATCGTTTTAGGCTGGGGTGTGTTTTGCCTAACCGTTACACCTAGATAGCTGCATTGTCTGTAGTGCTGAATACATCATCCCAGAAGGGCGACACCATTCATGCCTTTGTGTGGGTCATGCTTTTATAAGACTGCTTTTGTTGCCAGCTAAAGTCAGAATCTCGTGACTTAAATTTGGGTACCACTGCTTAAGAGAATGTGCTTTAAATATTAAACAGATATTTGGAGCGTGTAAGCATAGGATAAGCACAGGAGGAAGATTCAAGGAGGAGCTGGGGGAGAAGAACGGGCATGTTACTTGGTGCAAATGGGCTCGTTGTACCGGGACTCTGATGCGGTGGTGGTGGTGGTGGTGGTGGTGGTGTTCACCACGATAGCAAGTCTTGGTACAGTTTTCCTGCTTTATGCAGGGTTTGTAAGAGGACTCTTAGAACAGCATTATTTGGAGGAAGTTCCTGTCCAGTGTATTCACTGGGAGTGATAGTGGCGGGTGAACTCAAACTTGTGTCATTTTTATGTAGCTATTCCAAATTTGAGGGACATCCAGTGCATTTGCAAGCATGCCATTCTACAGGTGTAACTAGCACTGTCTACATACTCGTTCCAGCTCTGGCAGATGACTATGTTGCCTGCCCACCTTTCTGTGATCCGGGTCTGAATCTCTTAAGAAATCAAAATCAACCTCCAGTTCCTTTGCTTTCTAATTCTGCGTGACTAAATCATTCAGCATGTTCTAAATACTGTTGCTCATTCCAAATACATTGGTTACCTGTGTACCAATCACTGTCAGCATATTTCTGCAGTGGAGTGGTTTAGCATTGGGTAATTGGCGTAAATTAAGTTGCTTGAGTCACAGTATTGCCCTTTCTGCATACACCCACACGTGGCTGTTACGTATGTGCAGTTTATGGGAGATACATGAATGATAGCAGCAAACACCCTGCCAGCAAACAGGGAACTCAGAAAATAGGTATTGGTGGAGAATTTACGTCAAAATAAGAGGAAGGGCAGAACGTACAAAAGTATTTGCTTTGTGTGACTACAGGAATCCTCAAGAAATTCTTTTCAACCAGGGGATTACAATGAGTAAAACAATGAAAACGTGTCAGTGGTAGATTATTGTCTGCCGCTGGATGTATTTATGACTGAGGCATGCGGCTTGAAGTCTGCTTGGCATTTTCCGTATTTGAGAATAAGAGCCCTGTGTTCCGCCTTAGCTTTGCTGGAGGGCACGAAGTCACTTCGCTGTAACTCAACTTCTCCCCATCTGTGGAAGGGGAATCAGTAATTGCTCGTTGTTCTCAAAGCACTTTTGTGTTTAAGGACATACCGTAATCCCTGCTGTTCCCCTCACAAATGATCTATAGAATAATAACAGTAAATTGAGGATTTGTAGAGGTTACATTTGGAGAAAGAGATTTCCCTGTGCTTAGAGTTTTCTGCAATTGACTGTTTAATTTCTGCACCTGCAATTACTTCTGGGTGTAGTTCATAGCTGCTTAGATGTCTTGAGAACCTGATTGCGCTCATGTGTCAGGTATTCAGGCATCAGAGTTCTGTGCCTTGTGCCTGCACGCAGCAGCACCTAGACAACTGCAAGTGCAGTGAAAGAGGTCGGCTTGAAAATCAGGTCCTTGCAGTTTCCAAAAGCGTGGGCTGAAACAGGGAAATGGGCCGTGGAGAAAATTCTATTAGATGAACAATTCCTTTTCGTACATTTTAGGCTGTGTTGTGCTGAATGGGAAGTCCCGCTCCTCGTTCTGTTGGGTTGCCCTGTACTCGGAAGGGCACGTAATTCTCTGGGCAGCTTAATGCTTAATGCAGCCTGTGCCGTTGCCTCGTGTGGCTCTGAATCTTCCACCGGGGGTGGTATGACTCCCTGAGCAAGTGGTGTTCCCGAGGTTCACAGTAAAGCTCAAGTCTTACCTCTTTGTTACTGTGTGCGTCTCCCCTGAGGTTGTAACCTGATGTTTTCCGGCAGCGTTCAGTGTTGGCTCACTCTGCCTTCCTGCGGTGAGGGGGAGACTTGTGCTTTTTTCCAAGGCAAGTGGCGCGAGGTGGGTGCTTAGCACCTTTGAATAACTTGCCTTATTCAGCGGCTTATAATGAAGGAAAAAAGTGAGTGTTTGGGGACTGCAGGTTCCGCTCTTTCGCAGCTTTGAAGAGCCTTGAGGATTTCGCCAGTCTTAACTTGTCCCTTGGCGTGCTGGGGAGGCTGGGACTGTGCTCAGCGGGTATCGCTTTCTCTGAATCCCAGAGCAGGGTTAGTTACGCTCGCCCGCCTCCCCAGCCCTTCCGCTGTCAGTGCAGTGTTGCTGCCACGTCGGCTTAACAAGAGTGAGCTGCGTCCTGAGAATAAATTGATGCTTTTCTGCCTCCCTTAGAGTATCTTCTTGAGTGTTGCTGGGTAAACGTGTATTCTTGCTACCTTTTCTTCCATGCCTGTAAGTCTTCACAAAACATACCGTCCCTTCCCTCCCCAGCAAGACACAAATTTAAAGAGTCTCAGGTCTTAAAAAAATAAATGCATGCAAGGGGGTCGCTTTCCAGTCACGTGGGTTTATATTTCCCGATTTTGCTGTTGTCCATCCTGAATTCAAAAAAGACAAGGGGAGGCCTGCTAACGTGTCTTATTTCTTCTCTCAGTATTTCTGGCTTCTTGTGCTCTCACGAGGCTTGGTTGGCATCGGTGAAGCAAGTTACTCCACTATTGCACCAACCATCATAGGAGACCTTTTCACCAAAAACACAAGGACCCTTATGCTGTCTGTTTTCTACTTTGCAATTCCTCTTGGCAGGTAAGTGACGTGGTGCTTCTTTCATCTAGTTCTGGCTTTTCTCTTAAAAGTAAGTTCACACCGGTCTTAAGTTGCTAACGGTGATAGTTCTGGCTTTGGTTGGAACGGTTTGGACAGGAAAATATTGTGAGCAGTGACTAAGTAGTTGCAGGAATTGGATTCTTTTTGTAGCCCCATTACTGGTTCATGTGTGACTTTTGGGAATTAGTGGGAAGGATTTTTATTTTTGTAACAGCAACGAGGTGGAAATTTAATAAAAATATTTGAGCTGACCTTTTTCTTAGCGTTATTAAATTAAACTAGCATTTTGAATAATGCTGTATTGATTCTCTGAATCGTTGCTTCGATTCCTGTGAGGTCTAGGCCGAGGTCTGGGCCTTCTTTAGGCAATGTCTTTCAGGTGACTCTGAAATCAAAATCTCTTAAGACACTGAGCTGAGTTTCCAAAAGTGAGCAAATGGGTACTTGCTTCTGTGTGACAGTCTAAATATCAGAGGTTTCAAGAGGAACGTGCTAGATAGTGTACACAGTTTGAAGTTTTGAGTTTTAAAAATACTTTTAATTTAAGCTCAAATTCTGCCCAACCTTGAATTTGGCCGGTCTGGCTAAGTTTGTAAAATGCAGCTAAGCCAGTCTTAGATGGCTTGGTAGTTGCAACAGCAGTGGTCAGTCCGTTTTAGTGCTACTGCCACTGAAACAGCAGTGAGGAGAAATTGTGAAGTCTAGTGTAGACAAGGCTGAAGAGAGAAGCTGTAATGATTGTTCACACTCAGTCTTAACGCAGAGCAGTGGAGGACAGCCAAGCCTATAGATGCTTGATGAAAGCAACAGACAGGCTCAAATCTGGAGTAGTTCTTTCCTCTTGGGCTTTCTTTTAGTTGAATTCCCTTATCAGCCCAATGCAGTAACTGCTTGTTGGGACAGGAGGGAATCTCTGACTTCTTCAAATTTTATTTTATTATTTGTAAATAATGACTGACCCTCTGTTGCGAGGTTGTAGTCAGGGTGGGTTCACATGGTTTGCACACCGATTCCCAGAGCTGGAAAACATCCTGTGCAAAAGTGGCATCGTGGGTTCATTTCCAGCAGGGAAGTCGTGGGCAGCAGTTTAATCCTCTCCAACTCGGGGAAAAACTTCTGGTTTAGGGTGGTGCATTTTACAGGTTAGAGCACTCGTCCCTGAAATAAAACTTACAAGCTCCATTTACTCTTGGGGGAAAAGAGATAGCGAAGTCCTTAACTGGTGAAAAGAATATTTTCCCAAATGGGCCAAGGTTGCCAAGTATTTATGTAGAGACTTCAGTGAACTATAGCTATCAAGAAATGACAAATACTCATCCCGTTGAGCCTGATTCTGGGGCTTAATTCTCCCAGTGTCCAACAGAGGTTTGGATTCATGGTTTGATTATGGGGCCTATCTGCGCACAAAGCCCAGTTAGGGTGTAATTATAGATGGCAACCTCCAAAGTTCAGCAAACTGTTCGATAAAGGCATGCGATGGCCAACAGCTGCCTCACTGTACACCTGGCAACTTTTAGCCAAGGCAATCTCAGCAACAAACGCGACAGTCTTGAAAACCAGATACTCACATCTGTTCGCTTCACTTTGAGAGAAGCGTGGCTGCGTTCACCTTTATCCACTCTCTCGTGAGCCACCTTTGGTTACCCCAGTGTAATTCTTGGCATGTGGCTGAAGGTCCTGCTGCTCCTTTATCTTCAGAGGGAATTTCCAAGCTTCAGGTCTGGTGTTCTCCCATCAGACTGTCTTCTTGGGGGTTTTTATAAGCTTATGGAAAATGGTCTCTTCATGAGTAATTAAAAACGAGTACTATTAAATGGCAAGAAAAAACTTGATGATAGAATATCGCGTGTCCTTGAAGGGCACTTCTTAGCTCAGAGCTTGAACATAAAATTGTTAAGTATTCGCGTTACTGCACAGAAAGGCCTGATGTAGAAATAGAATTGGGAAATAAATTATTTTTGAGGCTTGGTTTCCATGCACTGTAGATTGAAAGGTCAGCTATAAACTTGAGATCAGTGTCCAGACTTCCATCGGATTTGAGCACTTTTAGATCAACAGTGCCGGGAAGAGTTACGTATTAGCTACCATCAGCTTCATCCCTCATGTTTGTTCCTGCAGGGGAAGACAGCCTAGGACACGCAATTGGTTGTGCCTCTTTTTATCTTTGTTTAAGGACGGCTGTGATTGTGGTGCTCTGACTCTCGTCCTTGTGTTACTTGCAGTGGCTTGGGGTACATCACCGGCTCAAGTGTGAAGCAGGTTGCTGGAGACTGGCACTGGGCGTTGCGGGTAAGCCACCCTTAATAACATCGCAATAACAGTTGCATCGGTTGATCGGTGTTAGGGAGAGATCTGTCACACAATTCCTCAACCTGTTATTACATCTAGAAGGTGAAGGACTGGCAGTTGCATTTATGGCTATTAAGTGCAGAGCAGATGCGTTCTCTAGGCAGATGGGAAAGGCGGGTGGTTTTGGCTCATTGTACTTGTTTTTTTCCCTGCCTGGGAACAAGAATCCCATCACTTTATTATCAGTCAACCGTGATTTCTTCATGGGGATGGGAAGACAAGGCATTGGCCTTAAATCAACTCCACGGTCTTTCAGTCCCCTGCTGTCAAGAAACTCCGAGAATGGCTTCCTGCTTTGAGGAAAAAACACTTTGTTCCAGTTTCCGCTTGTTTTTCTGCCCTGAGACAGTCGGTTTCCTTCTATTTTAACCTCTTGGGACCTTGATAAATGTGTTGAAAAGATAGTACGCTCCAATCACGTGGGCGCAAACAGATCCTGCACACAAAGATGTCTTGAAAGAGCTGAGAGGAAGCGGCCCAGCAGAACTGTTTTCTGACCTTTGGCAGTCTGGGTGGCATGGGCCCCCGTGAGGTGCATTCTCTGGCCCTGGCGCTTCATGAAGACAACGAATCTCATGAAGCTCGGGCCAACGCCACTTAAAACAGCAGGCAATGAAATACATGGGTTCCCATCTCAAGCACACGTACCCTTCTGTGACACAGGCCGTTGCCTCCCTGTCTAGCGAGGGTGAGCAAAGCCAGAAAAATCACCATGAACAGTTCATCTGCAGCTAGGAGGGCGGACGGTAGTTTCCAGCCGTGAACCTGAAATGAAAAGTTTAATAGCCTACAGCTTCGCGCCAAGAAGACGGCTACCTCCTTCAGTAGCAGAAATACTTTAAGGGTAAAATTATCTTTTGAGCAGAGGCCAGCACAAGGGACAAGTAACCCCAAAGCCCGTCCTCCTGGTCAGCGGGCTCTAATGAGGTCGATACTTTGGAGCGCTCTTGTGTTTCTATCTGTAAAACCCAAACGATTAATTTTTGCAAAGAAATCCTCACTAGCATCTTTCTCTTCGGATGAAGTCTCCATAGTTATCCTGAGAAATCCAGGCTATCTGCAAGACTGTACCCCTTACGGGGGTCATGATTTCTGCTATAAATGACACATTCATGCGTGATTCTCTGCCTGTGCAAATTGTGGGGAACCTGATGAGCTGCACGCTTGTCTGATGGTTGCTTTGGACAGCGCTGCTTAGTTTTTGCAGTCAAACGGCACATGTTGAAAGCTTCCAGACATTGGTGTGAAGCAACCTCCGTCCCTGTGGCAGTTATCGTGCTTTTGCAAGATGTGACGGATTCCCCTGGGTGGTGCTTCCCTTGGTGATCTCCTGCGGTCTCCCAGTCTGCGGGAGGTCAGGAATAATCTGTGCTTCAGTGAACTGAAGAAGACAGAAAGGCACACTGGCAAGTGGCGGCTTTGTCTCTGGATCTAGCAGTAATATCAGCGTTTCATTGGAGCACTGCTGAATATCCATGGATGTTGTCCTGTTGGGGGATTAAGCCTTTAGACAAAAATCAAAGAGACTTTAAATTATATTACCCTAGAAAATCCCAGCGTTTCCGTTCTTTTTGCCAGAGCTGTGTCTTGTGTTCAGCTGTGGTAAGGGTGCTGTAACAGGCTTCATTTCTCCCTGGATGAGGGATTTTCCCGACTTTCCCCGTTCTGAAATATTTTTGTCTTCCCTTCCCTAGAAGAATTCTGGATTTGTCATCTTTGGACATGAAACACAGCTCTATGTGTAAACACCATTCTCGAGTTATTATTGGAAGCGGGGTTTTTTTTTTTTTAAACAGGAATTTATTTTTAAAATAGCATGTATAGAAGAGATGATAGTTCAGTGAAAATCCGCGTTCCTGTTTTCCTAATGGAGCTATTTTCCATCCTGACAATGATGGAATTTCAGTGTCAAAACAAGAACCACGTTTGTAACTTGCAAAGCACTGTGCGGTTTTTGTCTAGCGGTTGGGAGAAAGGATTGGAAACTGGGAAACCTAACCTTGAATGTGCCGTTTTCCTGTCTTCCAGCCTGAATTCTCAATGTTTCTTGGTCTGCTGTACACGGAAGTAATCTGAGGAAGCTACCTGGAAACGGGAAGCCGTTGTGGGGTTAGCTGGAAGAGGGATGCATGTCAAGCAAGAGTTTTCAGAGCCAGCATGCTCCCTACATCCAGAAATCTCTCACCTGGCCTCATGGCCCTTAAAAGGCTCCTGCACTCTCCCAGAAAATAGTTGGTCTTTTAGCCCAGCTGGGAGTAGGTTCCAAGGAGTTCAACATCACTGAAGGACCGTATTCAGATGAACGTTGCTACTTTAGTAGCACAGAGCAGTGGACTGCCTTAATCAGAGGATTCTCAAAGCTGCATGCTTCCAGGGTGAGATAAGAGAGTCCAGGGAATGCCAGGGAGGAAGGAAAGGAGCAGACGCCTCAGTGTGCTTACAGATGCTGGCTAGCTGTAAAGAACCGAAACTGATGTGATCTGGTTCTTGCTGACTAGTCAAAGCAAACCCTGCTGACTCCTGGGCTAATTCCCCGTTGCTTTCTTGCAGGTGTCTCCGCTCCTGGGGATGATAACAGGGACACTCATCTTGATATTTGTACCTGCTGCTAAAAGAGGAAACGTTGAACAACTTGGGGGACAGCTGAAGGCTCGGACCTCGTGGCTAAGAGACATGAAAGCACTCATTAGAAAGTAAGAGCAGTCTAGTGAAAAACAAGCTTTGCCTCTAATGCTTAATTAGAACATCCGAGGGCATGTGCTACTTAGCACTGTGCCACTGGAACATGACAACATGCAGGGAGTTGCAGGAAGCTTGGTCTGTGGACCTAGGAAAGAAAATCACCGTTACATTTTCACGAGGTATCGACTGCGATGGCAGGGATTGATCCCAACTTTCCACGATTCAGACCTAAGAGTCTGCGTTGTTTGGCTCGTACTTCAGACAGATCAAGGCTTTTGAAGTGTAGAAATTGCTGTGTTTCTGTATTAATTGCCGTGCCACGGTGTTTCAGAAGCTTAGATCCTTTTTCTTCCTTGAAAGAGCTACTCTGCTGAGGGGGAAAAGAGAGTTAAATGCCAGAGAAATTTAAGAGGAGAAAACACACAAAAGCTTGCACTACACGGCAGGTTTAAATGTATATGTTTATACAACCACACGTGACTGAACACATGGGTGCTGAATGTGCTTGGGTGCTTGTGCGTGTGCGTAGAAGATGACATGCTCCCGAGTGTTTCAGCAGCTGCCCTTGCTGCCAGAAAGCTTGCCTGGGAATGTGCAAATACTTGCACTTGTGAATTCAGTGTTACATCAGAATTTGGATGAGAAACTTGTGGTGTCCTTCATTTTTAGAACTGCTGGCTAGAATGCCTTCCTGGTATTGTCTTCCAGTATCAAAGGACTGCGAAAAGTGATGATGGTTAATTTTCTCAATGTTTCTGTATTACTTTTTTTGTTAGTTTATGCAAATAGTAATCAGTACGGTGGCATGGATGGGGAGGGAGAAGTGAAACTAGTAATCCAGGCAAACAGGTGATGCTATATTGAAAGCCCTGAAATTCACGCATCATGTCTTCGTGTCACTGTCTTCTGAAGCAGTCTCATGAAAAACGGTCTCTTTGAAGCACCTCCGAAGAGTTAAGTACGTTATTATCAGTGGAGCGCCACGTATGAAGAAATGTTCTGTGCCTCTTATTCTCCGTGGCTTTGTACCTTGTATTACCTCTGTCCCTGGGCAAAGGGAGGTGGCTGCTATCGGCAAACACTGTGTTTTGTCACTGAAGCACCGGCTCCTGTCCTGGAGCTCCGGCTCTTTCACTTTTCCCACTAAACCTTCTTTTGGTTTTGCCGCCTGTGTCTCCACAGCCGCAGCTACGTGTTCTCATCGTTGGCCACCTCAGCTGTCTCCTTTGCCACAGGGGCGCTGGGCATGTGGATCCCTCTCTACCTTCACAGAGCACAGGTTGTGCAGAAGACAGCAGAGACCTGCAGCTCACAGCCCTGCAGCACCAAAGATAGGTGAGATTCACGGTCCCCTGATTGAAGGGGGGAAGAGGGAGTGGGGGCTTCCTTAGCAGAGGAAACAGGCAAGTCCCACGGAGTCAAGTTACTAGAATGTCTGTAATTTCCTCTAGGTCTTTGCAACAATGGTAGGAAGTGCTGCAGTTGTAAACTAGGTTTTATTTCTCTTCTTTTCTTCATCGCATGAAATCCAACCGAGGGAGGAGCAATGACCTCAGCTCTCTCTTAGTTCCCAGGCTATAGTGCAGAAGTAGACAAGAGACTGCTGTCTCTGCCTTCAAAGATGCTTGGAGAGCTGAGAGAGAATGTGGTTTCTTAAGACCCACGCTGTTTTCTGTGGTGGCAGCAGAACCAGCTGGCAGGTGGGACAGCCAGGGAGGTGGCTGTAATTCAGGGCTCCCCTAAAGGCTGCAGGAACTGACCCTGAAGCCTTTTGTTTCTGTGTGAGGGAGGACTTCACTGTGTTTCGTTGCTCCGTACACTACTGCGTATGCTGAGCTTTGCTGGAAAGTGGTGCAGAGATCTGCGACATTTTGGTCTGGATTGCTTGATGTTATACGGGGGTTGGGTTTTTCAGTCCCAGTTACACGATATCACTTGCAGCACATAAGCTATGAAAAGCAATTCATCGTTTTGTGCTTTACTATGATGGCACAAACATAAAATGCTAAAAATGCATTTCTCCAGGTGAATAAAAGATATGAAAAACTGCCTTTTGTCAGCTCTTCTGCTTTTTAGCTTGTGAGGGAAAAATAACATTAGGAAAACCTTCTCGCTGTAGCGGACACAATCCCGTCTCAAGTAAACTACTTAGTGGCTTGGAGTACCATCAACTAGAGCACCCAGTGGGCAGTCTCAGTCTGTTCTGCAAAAATGCAGTGAGCAGAAAACACAGCTCCAGTCAGACTGCCCATCTGCTGTTTACAGAGCGAAGTTTTCCGCTCCTTGATGACACCTGTGTTTTGAGCTGACCTGGAGCTACTGTGACGTAGATGCCAAAGACTCTGTAATCCGAGACCTGCACATACACTATGGAGAATCCTTGACAGCTCCTAATTTAAATTAACACATTTCATATGTGTAACATAACAGCAAAATAATCTAACTGGGCTTCTTTGACGTGGGCTGGAGGAAGTTAGAAAGTCAAAGTATGTTGGAAGTCACCGGTATTGAGAGTCTTGTTTGGTTTGCTTTCCCTTAAGCTTCCTAGTGCCTGCTCCGTCCGTGGTTTCCCTGTACACGACCAATGTGCAGGTTATTAGTTTTGCGCATACGTAATTAGCGGCGCAGTGCTCAGTGCCACGCAGAGAAGCAGCACGAGCACTTTGCATCTCTTTCGGTGTTGATCAATGCCTGTGTACAAGGCTGGATTTCGTCTGCTGTGTTTTTCTTGCTTTCAGGGGAAGAGTGCTAAAATCACAGGCGCTCAGCAGGGAGCTCATTTGTGTTATTTTAAACTTGCAAAGCCAACGTGCAGATTTCCATTAGTCAGTTTAGCCTAATAATTTGTTCAAAGACCATACTCATTTTTTGGAAAAACTCCAAAAAATATAACTGTCTCTTTTTTTCTTTTGTTTTTTTTTTGTTTGTTTTTTTTTTAATAGCTTGATCTTCGGAGCGATCACATGCTTCACTGGTTTCCTGGGTGTAATCACAGGGGCTGGGGCAACCAAATGGTGCCGGTTAAAAACCCAGCGAGCCGATCCTCTTGTCTGTGCTGTTGGCATGCTAGGATCAGCCATCTTCATCTGTCTGATCTTCGTTGCTGCCAAGAGCAGCATTGTGGGGGCCTACGTAAGTATAATCCTTTGCACATACCAGTCTCACTCTCTACCAAAGTCCTTAGAAGACGGTGTGCGTTGTCCCCTGCAGGAAGCCTGAGATGTTGGTCTTTTCCCCTTCTGAATGTCCTTCGTCTTGCCCCTTGGTGTTTTGGCTCTATCTAGATGTGCCTGGAGGGAAAATGGTATCTCAACTGCATGTGCTCTCACTAACTGTCATCAGAATTTAAAGCCAGGGATTTAGCGCCTGCATGGAAACCCACAGTTCCCTGCTTTGGGTTGTTGTCTATACCTCTACCCACACCTCTATTGCTCTTGCCTAATGTTTTGGTACAGGAAAATTGGCCGCTTCCCTCACAATAAGGGTACGTAGTGGCAGGGGTACCAAATTATAATTACAGTATCATTCGTTTGTGGGCATGCTTTTGCCTACCTATAAGTACCACTAATTTCCATATCTAGGTAGCTCGCTGCAGACCAATAGTAATTACCGTGTAATTTCAATTTGTTGTTATCTGTATTACCATAGCACCTGAAAGTCCTAGTCATAGCCCGGGAACCCACGATACTTGATGCTACACAAATGCAGATTAAAATATGGCCCCTCCCAGAGTGTTTATAATCAAAGTATATAAAAAGACATCGGATAGATCCAGACAAATAGACTGCAGGAAAAAGGAAAAACTCAGATGTAATAATCCAGCCTCAGGCTAGAATCTTGCTTTCGGTAGAGAGTGGAAATCGGGTACGCTGAACAGGCCCCAGGTTCCCTTTCAGTGTAACGCAGAGAAGCCTGGGACCTGGGAGAAGGTTTTGAAGGGAAAGCATGAGATGATTGCAGCGGTGGGGTAATTTCTGAAAGCCCACCCTTGGCTCCCACACCGCAGTGCGCACTCCGCCCAGCAAGGAGGAGTTAACCAACCAAGCAATCTGCTGCGGTTCCTTGTTTCTCTGGATTTCTAGCGCTAGCCTAGCCATGGTTATTTTCTGAGTATTTCAGTAGCTGCCGTCGTTGTGGGGAAACACAAGAAGAAAGAGTGGAAGTTTCGAAACATTAAGGCAGAACCAAGAATGCCTCCTCTGGCTGTTTAGATAAAGTGTCAGAAGGGGATTCGGTCCTCGGGTTTGTGGTGTGGTCTGAAACTAACCTTTGATTCAATGATCAGCAGAAAAATGATCACGTCAGACAACCTCTAAGAGGGTGTTACCGCTTGGCCAAGCGTTAACCCTCCTTCCGTCGTCGGCCGTCTCTGAGTGACGAGACCTGGCACGTCCCTCCGCCTGCCCCTCCCCTCCCGCTCCTTGTGCAGCCAGACCTGTGATTTTCTCCTTTCTCAGACCTGGTGACAGACACGTTCATTTGTGGTGTGGAGGCTCTTTATGCAGAAAGTCCTCCCTTTCTAAGTTCGAAATACTGTTTTCAAAAATTTTGCAGCAAAAGGTGGTTATTGGTCTCGTTTTCATCTTTTTTCTTAGGTTTTTTTAATAGCATGTGGCTATTCTGCATTGCGTAAATATATGAATATAGATGATGTTATTTAACCAGTCTTAGAAACAATTTTCTACTATGCGTGAGCAGTAAATCTAATAAAGAGTCAGAGATTTGCAAAGGAAGTGGTATCTGCATATGGAGGGCGTATGAGGAATATAAGCCCATTCGCTGATGCTGTTAGGCTGATGCATAGAGAGCAGGTAAGCATCCGGTAAATGTGCCGATTGGGGAATCGGAGATCTGAAGTCTATAGATTCTACACGTGATGGTGGGCAAGCTATTTAGTTTTGTTTGACCTCTGCAAAAATGGGGATTCTTAGCTTACAAAGGGTCAGGGTAGCTTAGATCATTAATGTTCGTATATCACCTGGAGTCAGATTGACTGTGGCCAAGCCATCTACTCTAAATTAACATAAACAGAAAATAATGGCACACCACCTGTTACTGCGGCTGCTCAGTGTTGCAGGTGCTAACCCCACTGAGAGAACAGGTCTGTGTTGGAGCTGCCAATGTCTCCTGACACGAGATTTTATCATGGTGGTCCTATACGTCACTTGAATTGACTTTTCAAGGCAAGCTGCAAACATGAGCCCTTGTTTTCCCATGCCATTCCATGCTATTGCAACCTTACAGGCTTCCAGAGCGTTTAATTCCCTTGTATTTCCCTCGGAGACCTGTCTTGCGAGGTTGCGTGGTGCGGCAGTTTGTCATTGCTCTCTGTCTTAAATGTCACTGGTCCGAAGGGATGGAGAGACTCTTCTCTGACTCTGGAGTTGGAAAACCTAGAGTAGGTGGACAGCATGATGGACGAGGTTACCTTCCTTATCTCAGAACCCATGGTAGCAGCTTGTTCTGGAAAGGATGCAGTGTAATTTGTGGGGGGATTTTCTCATCTCCGATAGCTTCCTTGACAGCTGTGTCTTGGCTCTCATCCTGAAACAGCATCCTTGAGTTCTGTATGACCGTGAAAGGGAAGGTCGATGTTCTGGTCTGTTCCCCAACATGGCGGTGTTTCCAGGCCTTCTATACCGTGACTGTCACTTAGGCTTCTGTCATTGATCACACCGTGCTAAAATTGAAGAGTTACTGGTTTTGGACCCCTCATTGGCTCAGAGCTTTAAAATTATCACTTCCAAGCGTTTAGGTGGATCCCCGTGAGATGGTGTTGTCTCACACCGAGCAGCGGTGGCCACCAGATCACCATCTCCCTCGCTGCTCTAGCTAACAGTAGAGACTATTGAGTTTCGACTGATACTGGCATCGGCATAAAAATGAAGTGTTCAGCGCTCTGGCAAGAATCAGGACAGCCCTTGCTTTTAAGTTTTTGGGTTTTGGTTTTTTTTGGAGAAGACCTGCATACCCTTTGGCATGATCACCTTGTCCCTTACAGGCTGTCAGCTGTCTGCTCTCTTCCTCCCCGAACAAGCATACTTTTTCTCCCCTGCTCAGTCCTGTTTTGCAGGTGGTTTTGGTGCCTGAGGGCAGCTGCTATTCCAGTTCTGTAGCAGCCACTCCTACCTGGAGCAGGTAGACAGACTTCTTTTTTTCCATCCAGTCTGTTCATACTAATCCAGTAAATTATTGGCATGGGTAGAGCTGGCTGGAAAGGTGGACTAAAACAACATTCTGTATCGCTTCGCTGCCCAGACACTTTTATTTCTGCCTGTTACTGTCTTGCTTGGCTGAGTAGTCCCATCAGTTCTTATTGTGTTTTCCTTGCCGCATGTGTATTTGTGTGTTGTAGCCCAGCTCCTTAAAACAGCAATTTGCATTCCTGTAGGTCCCACTCTTGCTGAAATGTGTGCTCTTTGAAACGCTGGTTTTCAAACCTGTCTCTTGAAACCCATTAGCTGTACGGCATCATTGTGTCGCAGTACTCAAACATTTCAAGAGCAGATTTTGGACTAGTTTAACTCTCCAAATGACTGGAGAGAGATGCTTTGCTTTGCCTTCCTTTTGACGCTGTTCCAAGTTCCTGTTGTGCCTCAATTTCGACATCTATTTCAATTCCTCAAAGACATTTTATGGTCTTGCAGGAACAGCAACTCCCTGGGTAAAACCTTGCCGTAGAGCTTTTACGGCATCTCAGGCTCAATCCAGGGACCTGCTGTTGACACGGTGTTGGTGACTTCTCTGCTTCTGAGGCATCGATGTTGCCCGGCACTGAGCTGGAGTTAGACTTGCTTCAAATTCAAGAGTACATGTGGAAGTTTTACCCACCATTTCAAAGAGAAATACAGGTAATGAAGATGTAGTGGGAGAATCAATTTGCAAATAGCCGTGGAAGGAGTTTATAACCTGCTTAGCTCTTGCTGTGAGAGCTGCCTGTGTGGCCAGTCTAAAACTACTTTACTTACCGTTTGGGGGAATCAGAATTTGCTACCTGATCACATGAACAGAAGATTTGAGGGGAACATAACTTGTGTCGGCTCGTCACGGGCGAGCAACTGGACACCAAACGGAGATGGTGAGATGGTAGTACAACACAGCTGGATGCAGAAGAGGATTTATCTCTAGAGCTGAAATCTCCACATAAAATGAGGCTTTGAAGAATGTGTGAGGAGTCAAAGCCATAACCATTTCAGGGGCTATTGATCTGTTCTGGAGGCTGCCCTATTTGTAGTAAGCATCCCTAGAGTGTCTCTCCAGCAGAAATGCCACATATCCTCACATGCCCTCTGCAGTGGATGAACTCATTTTTATAAATCCTCATTAGCAGCTGAAGGACAGACCTTTTTTAATGTCAGTATCTTTTGTCCTACTTTTGAATCTTCCTCTTGTTCCTCTTTCCCTTTTACCAGTATCCACATATCAAGCACACGTTTCGTGGAAACGTGTTGGGTGAAATACACGTTCAGCAATTCAAAACTGGTGCGCTCTCCAAAGTTTGTAGCATTTTAGCGATCTATTTGTAGGACTTGTGCTGAATTCCTGCAGAAGGGGGCAAGTTTTGCTTGCTGCGCGTAACAATTTGTACGTGTCGGTAATTTATATAACCTTAAGGCAAGCAGTTGCCTGTTTGCAATACTGCATGAACAGGCAGGGCATGCCGAGGCCGCGTTCAGAAGCATGATTACATCTTTCCCAAGCTCGGTTTAATCTACCCAGCCGCAGAACCCCAGCAACAGCAGCTGCAAAGCTGTAGCAGGACAGATTTCAGAGCAGGTCCTGAGAGCCCACCTGGGGCTCTGGTGTGCCCTCGCTACGTGGCACATGGCTTCACCCGCCGTCAGCACCTTGATCCCTTGGATCTGTGTTTCGTAGCTTGGCAGTTGTCGTTTCCAGTGGGAGCCAAGTTCAAGGCAGACCAGTGGGCAGTGGGAGAATGGAAAGAGGACGTTTCCTAGCTGACCAGCTGGGCCGTAATGACTGGCTCAGACACCATCGCAGAGGAAGCTGATCGAGTCACAGAAAGAGGGGATAGGGAGGGAGAATGTGTGGGAAACAAAGACGATTTTAGAAACAAATAGAGGAAGCTTTCTGTAGGTCAATACGTAAGACTTGCTAAATAAAGCAAACTATTCCTGGCAGTGACATGAGGGTCTGAGGGGTTTAGGCAATCTCAACCAGTGGATGGGAAAGACAGTTTTGGTGGTCACATCAGAGCCATGGCTGCCGGTCTTGGAGGTCCTCCTCCCACCCCGAACTGCGCCTGTGCCAGCAACAGGCACTGGGGCAGCGGCCGTGGCTGTCAGTCGCTCGGAGCTCGCAGGGACGCCACAAAACACCGTCCATCTGAATGCTTCCTCAGAGCAAAGCACACCTTGTATTTGTTGCTGGCTATGTTTCAGTAATGACTTGTAGGGTTTTCAACGTAACAAAACCTGGGCGTAAGGCCATTAAGAGGAGAATCTTCAGTTACCTGAATCCAAATCTCCATAGTTGTTAATCTCTAACTACCAGTAGTAGGGATTCCAGGAGTAATATTTTTCTCTCCAGATGCCACAAAAAGAAATGAGTTAGCTGGGCAAAAAGCAACCTTTTGGGGGAAGTGTAGTAAAGGAGTTTTGCTTGCCTTCTTGCTGACGAGGGACGGGGAAGCTGGTTTTTACAAGTCTGGTTATTTGCGTAGTGTTTCGTCCGTGTGTTCCGCTCTTCGTAATACGCAGAGGAAGAGGGAAACGTGTGCGCGGAAGATTTTCTATCCTTATTTTTTAATCTTGTTGAACCTTCATTTCCTTGTTAAGTTCTTAACCTACAGCATAAAAGCAAAAGGTTCGTTATTGAAATATGGGTAAAAAGCTTTGGGGTGGAGGCGGCGCTCCTCCTGAAGCTGTGTCACCCGTGCTCCGTTGGACTCCGTTTGATGAACACCTCTTTTAATCATGAGGCCAGGTTACATTAGTTTCTCCTCTTGATCATTTTCAGTTCTTCAACTCCTGTAAGTGTTTGTAGAACCATTTAGTGAACTGCAGCAGGGAACTGATTTGGGTTAAAAATAAGAGAAATAAGCAAAACAAGGCCCTCTTCCCCTCCCTCCCGCCAACAAAAGATTCTATGCCTCATCTCTGTTTCCTGATCTGAATCCCTGCTCGGCTTCCTTGTACCAGCTCAACTGAGAAGGCAGAATGGCATGGGAGTAAGTGAGGAGGGAGTGCCAGAGGAGGAGAGGATACGTGATGGCTGTGTACACCACACCAGCACAAACCCCAGCTCTCATCCCACTACGTACACCGGGCTTTTAAAGGACCTTGCTGCCCATCTCCATAGAGCCAAGGGTTATGTTTTACCGTAAGACACTGATGTTGCAAAACCCATGCTTAAGTCCTGTCTTGACCGGGTGTGGATATTCCAGTGTAATGCTTGAGTTGTTACCGTGCCTCGGAATGTCCCCCGCAAAAAGGACAGCAGTACGCTATCGGGGAGGGAAGGGGTCTTGCACATAGCGGGTAGAGAACCACGTGTGGTTTACTACAGAGCTGAACACATAACTCGATTCCTAGTGGTGAAAACGAGTGTGTTTTGGGGAGTTCTGGCCTTCTTGCCTTCTCTAACCGGCTTTTTGGAGCCGAGTGATTTAAGTATGGAAGGCCAGGGCTGTCTCTTCTTGCTGGCTTCTCGTGTTCTGCTGTTCCCCAATGTGTCAGCCTTTTATTTAGCTGCTCTTTAGATCATAAACAGTTTACACTAATGAAGTTGCAGGCCAGCCCTCTAGAGCTGCGATAAAAATCTGTAGTTTTCTAATACTCAGGATAAACCACAACAAGGAGTGTATTGTGTAGGTTTGAGACAAATAAGCAACAAAGGAAAGTTTGTGACAGGTTATTTTTCCTTTGAATGTCAAGTGAATAAATCTTCTCCTTTTTGTGTGTTTTGTTACAACAGATTTGCATTTTTATCGGAGAAACTCTTCTGTTTTCAAACTGGGCTATCACAGCAGACATACTAATGGTGAGTGTACTTTGGAACAGCATCTTTCTCCTCTTCTGGTGACCCGAGCAGTTTGTCAGCTTTGCGAGAACAACCTGAAGTTCACAATTTCTTCCAAATGCCTAGCCCCTCCCTCAGCCTCTTCTGTCTTAAATTTTTGTTTTACTTGCTGAGAAGGAAAGTGAGGTAGAGCGAAAGAAAAAAAGATTCTTTTTGTCCTTTGTTCTCAGCACCAGGGCGAGGAGACATCCAGAAAGGACACTATAACTGAGTTGAAATACTTTCCCCAAATTTTAAGTATTTGTGCGAAACCCCACATGCAAAGAAACCAGCCAGCGTTTCCTAATAGTCAGCACATTCATGAACTTTGTTATCGATAACTCTGCTTTGTTCCGCAATAGGAAATCCTTCCCTCCCTCCCTCCGTCCCTCCCTCCCTCCGCTGACCACAAAGGCAGCCATCCACCTCTCTCTTTGGCTTCGCTCCAGCAAACCTACCATTCAACACATACACAATAGAAAACCACCTCTGGGAGACGAGAGAGGAAAAGAAAGTATAAAGAGTTTTTGGACTGTGTCCACCTTGTCCAAGAGGAAACTGTCAGGGATTTTTCACCTCGTGTCCTTCGTTTTCCGGTCTTTCTCCACCACAGAACTTTTTAAGTCTTTCAAATCAGGAGGCTGACCTCAGCAGGTAGATTCTCATGTGAAATAGTCGGGACGTTGTTAGAGAGCCTTGCGTGTTTTGTAGATGCTTCCGTCAGAGACGCATGGAGCCTATCAAACATACCGTGTGCTGAAGTCCCATCGTAAGGGAGGTTACTTGTTGCTTGTTGTATGAAAACGAAATAACCTAGGGCACAGCACCATCACAGGACTTGCCCGAGGTCTTTTGGGAGGTTGTTGACAGAACTAAGAATATAATCAGTCTGGCATCAGTAGAAAACTCCCTTGACTTGTATTTGTTGCTTATGCAAACATCAACAAGAAAACAATCTGGCTCAATATTCCTGGATGTAAAGATAATGGTGTTGATGTATTGATTCAGCAAAGAACTTAACGCTTCTGCTTAAGTTCTGTTTACGAGTTACGGAGTTTCAGTCTTTAACTCTTTTGTGCAGAGAACGCTTTGGGGAGGTGGAGCGGTTAATTCTGCTTCTCCCAGATGTGACTAAAGCACAGAGAAACAAAGGTTATCGGTGTACTTCAGCAGCGTTAGATAGCTTTTAATTCCCGAGGTTCGTTCCCCCTACCAGTTTACCTTTAGTGTGATGGAGCTCTGCGTGGACTGAACGGGTGTTTACGCTGTGCTTGCCCGGGTTTTGCAGCTTGTGCTGAGTTCAAGGCTGCTGCGGCCACCTAAGTGGTATCTCCACACTTAGACAGATGCGCGGTCTACAGACAGCTGCGTTGAGGAAGAAATTGCAGTACAATGTTTGTGGTTGCTCATTACTGCCTCCTGCCAGAGCATCCTGTCGCATCCTGCCTTTGGCCGTGCTGTTCCCAGGAGCACTCCCAGCTCGCTCTGGTCAGAATCAGCCGGTGGGCTTAAACAGCAGATCCTCTATATCCTCACTAGCGTTGGCTGAAACAAGCCGGGGCCTGGCCGTGGAGCACATCTGCAGTCCTCCAGCAGTGACTCTCAACGCGCAGCTGAGGCAGCCACCTCTGCTGCCAGCGCAGCGCGGCGCGGTTGCAGTGAGGGTACCAGCCGGGTATGTTCGAGGTCCTCCCGAAAATCTGGGCCACAGAGGGAGCTGAAACTTGCCCTGCCTTGTCTCGAGCTAACCCCAAAAGACATCTTTCCACCAACCACTTTGTTAAATCAGGTGCACGAAGGATGCCATCATTTTCCCATTTTAATTACTGAGATTTTTTTTTGGGTTGAGTTCAATGTGACTTCAGTATCCTGTAGCTTTTTAATAGCTTTTATAGGGCTTGCCAGCTGTCTTATGTGACTAGCGTCCTATAGTCTGTAGCATTCTGTAGGGATGCATTTGCAGTTATTTACGTTGCTTTAGTGTAAAAGAACTCCGTAAGAAATGATTGGAAAGAATGGGAAATGATTTCCTAGTCCCAATTTCCAAAACACGAGAAAGAAACCAAAACCTTGTTTTAAAAATTGGATTTTGGTAATCGATGCCAACTCTTAAGCTAGCTCTTCTCTTGTCTGCTTAGACAAATGAATTAGGTGTCATATATAATGCCCAGCTTAATGCGGTATCAGCACGAGTAGACCTGTAAAAGTGCTGTACAAAGGAATGTAAACATCCACTTAGATCAATGCCAGCCTGTAAACAGATGGTCTGAAGCGCGTTCATACTACCCAACGGGTTTGAGGGGATGTTTGGTCAGGCGACAGGTGAGCGCCAGGGCTGCAAGCATGTTTGACAGACAGCTGTATAAGAAGTCCCAGCCAGAGAAAGGTGTGGATATGCTTTAGCGAGATGCACTTTAAATGTCTGGCAAATTAATTTCTCCTGATTACTATTTATTTGGTGCAATCAGAAGTGTGTTCTTGCCTGAGGCTGGTAAGGAGTTTAAAAGCATTATTAGCGTAAGCTTAACAAGCTTTCATCGTATACATAAATATTATCCTGTTTTCATGGATAAAAAGCTCTGAGCGCTGGCGGAACACTGTTCCCGCTGATTTCATTACGCCAGAAGTGAGGCTTTTTGGAAATTGCATCCCAAATGATTTATCATAGCTCTCCCAAGATTTACAGCTCTCGTGGCTGCTTAAGAACCCTATTGGGCGAGTTGGTAAGCATCTTCAGAGGTTCTGCAAGTTTAATTTCGGTGGCAAAACAAGGATGTTTGCTTATTATCTTCAGATTTAATTGCTGGCTCTCCATAGCTTTGTGCGTCCGTTGCACCTGCTGTTCTTGCCAGCGTAACAGTCGGTGTGCAGCTCCTCAGACTGCCTGCAGTAAAAGGTGCTGAGCGCTAGGTTTGATAAACTGTCAGCACGGCAGAATGTACGGCGCTGCTTGAGATGTTAAAAGGCTGATACTTGTTCCAAATGCAAATTTGTACAAAAGAGGCCTTATTCTCCTGAGCACAACTCTCCAGATCTCCTCCCAGGCACATGCTCAGATGGTGCTTAGGGAAGAGGGGGATGGTTCTTCTGGAGCATGCTAATTATGAAACAGATTTTATCAGCCATCTCTGCAAATTGGCCTCAAAATTACCAGAACCCCAAAGTAACGTTAAAACTGCCTTGTAACAGCAGTAATGGATAGCTTCAGCGCAGCGGGCAAGTGTGTAACATCCCGAGACATGCGGGGTGCTTGTGGAATCTGGTCTGGGTAGCGGGGATTTTCCTCCGTAGCACATCTCAAAAATAAAGGCGATGGAGAGAGGCTTGGTGGCATTTCTGCCTAAGGGCCAGTAGGCGATTTAAAGGGCCTCAGCTATTGTGTTCACAATCTCTTCAGGTCTTTGCTAAGGAAAGCCATCCTCTTATTTATGCAAAGTCCTGATACTCATGCAGAAAATGCTCTGCGTGTTTATTTTTTCTTTTGAAACATCAGTTCTTCCTAAATGATCGTGAGCTGCCATGGAGAAGACTAGCCTTGAGGGTTCGCTGTAGAGTCAGAGTCTTCCTTTAGGCTTGAAAAAGGCATAGACTGGTGCTCAGCTGTGCTGCGGGCGCAGAGGAACGTCGCTTTTGTTCTGGTTACCTTCCCTATAAATAAACCCCAATTATTTATGTATTAGAAGATACTGCCCTATTTTTACAGCTGAAGATAAATAGCGTTTCCAAAAACTCTCCTTGTCGCTTCCCTCAGTGTGCATCCACACGTCAGCAGTCTGAGTGCTGTGGTCTGGATCTCAAGGCAGGGTGAGGAGCGCCCTTGGACGAAGGTACGCAGCCCACCTCAAACACCTGAGCACGGCTCTGCCCGGCAAGGATGTGCCGAGGGGCGTCTGCAGTTCTTCTGTGGCCCGAGGGTTGCAGGTGGATGCGTGCTGCTCCGTGTTGTGCCGTGACTGGGAGCCCGCGTCAGCCTCCTTTTGCTTCATTTAAAAGGATTTTTGTACACAGTGCCTGCCTAGCTGGAGTGAAGGCGCTCTCTCGGGCTGGTTTCTCTGGATCGCAGACTTCGCCTTTTCTGACAGGAGTTACAACAGGGGCACCTGGGCTCGTTCCAGGCTCTGTCCGTGGCTGGAACAGGGTTAGCATGTGTTGGCTTTGCCTTTGGTGCTGAAAGAGGGCGGCGTGCATCGGCCTGAAGATTGCTGTCTGACCCAAAACGGGCAGCAAAGTGTTTTAGAGAGTAGAGTTCTCTATCAAAGATGAGACCTAAACATCAGAGCGTACCTCTTTGGCACGCGGCCTTTTGCTGGGAGGATGATCTCTCCTTGGCTTTCCTGGTAAACTTATTTCAGACCAACTCATTCTGCCGGTTTCCCTACAGGAAGGGGATGTCTGCAGTAAACCATGGCCTTTCTGAACCTCTATTTAAAGAGCAGAGGTTTGCCAAAGCTGCTTGCTCAGCCTCCCTGCCCACCCTCTGTGCTGCCTGCCTCTGAACCTGGAGCCAGCGATGAGCCAGGGCCATCCCACAGACTTCCCCCTCGGCTGCGGTGGCTCTCCCACCTCCAGCTTCTGTGGGATGTTCAAACCAGGCCGTTTATGGTTTGAGTTTAGCTCTGGTTTAGTATCAAAATGCCCTTTTAGAGCTGTAATTTACTGCTGTCTTCCTAGAACAGCAGATAATGTTTGCTACCAACTACTTCCTCTCCATCGGAATAAAATGCTTTTTAAGCAGGGATAGAGCAGAGTATTTTTTTGGTGTTTTGGAGGTGCTGGTTTAAGCCTTTTTTTCTTTCCAGTATCTTTTTAGAGGAGGAAAAATCTCGTGTTCTTTTGCTGGCCACACGTTGAGGTTTCCGTTTGGGGGGGTGGGGTGGTCATCACTTGAATTCCAGATTAAATTTACTAAGTTTTGCTACTTTATAGTGCCAAACTTCTTTAGCTCGGCAAACCGAGAACTTGCCTGAAATTGTATTGCTACTTGCGAAACTGCATGTATGCGTAATACATGGACAATGATGCATAGCATATATGTGTGTGTGGGGGGTATTCGTGTCCATAAATATACACGTATGCGCACACACACACACATATAATGCAGGTATCATTCAAACTTCTTCCTCCAACTGGCACCGATTCGCTGCCACTCCCTGAAGATGGTAAGTTTTTTATAAATTTGCCATTTCTTTGTCATTTTGCTAAGAAAATGGATAGGACGTAGAGCCGGGCAGGCTTTCTTCTCCAGATTTATTAACATAACCTTTACAGAAAGAAAAAATATTTCAACGTACACTTAAAATGCCCCGGTTCAGAGATTTGCACAACTCTGGACTCTTGAAGTAGGTAGGATTTCACTTTATCCTCTCAGGTGCCCTTTTGGCGCACAGCTCCTGCAGACTGCTTCTCCATTGCGCCTGTGTGAACTGGGGCCAGGCAGGAAGAACAACAACAACTGGGTTTTTGGGTTGGGTTTTTTTTTTCCCTTCTGTCTGATCTATCCAGGTTGCGCCCATTACCCTGCGTCTTTGGGGAATGGTAATGAATTGTGTGGCTCGCCGACTGTTTCACAGTGTGCCCTTCCGTGCGCTTCTGTGTCTCTAATGAAGTCTAGACTTTATTTTCCTCTTGGGATTTCCGTGAGCCTTCAAGGCTGTTCTGAGCTCCTGGATGCGGAAGGAGGGCAGCGGCTAACACCTGCAGCCACGTGGCTGCTGCGGGGTCCGATCGTCTTTGGCTCTTCGGCTGCACAACAGGAGTTTAGCAGGGTACGCATTTAATGTGTGGCATCAAAGTGCATTAGCAGAGCGCCTTTGCAGCTTTGTCAAACCAGTAATGAAAGAACCGGCAGGTCATTCTGAAAGCATGTGATAAAATCCTAGGAAAAGCATTTAATCTAATTTTACCCATCGTTCCTAACTGTCTCTGCTTGGATCATTCTAAATAGGCATCAGTTCTCGTCTAGTGTGGATTTTCTCGACGCTGCTTCTTTCCTTTCCTTTTTTCGTGGCGAACTCCTTCCGCTGCAGACAGGGCAACTGCCCTTCCCCAAGCGGAAGAGTTAAAGCACTGAGGCAGTGCTTCAGCTCCTGTGCCCTGAGGTATGTCGCTGCTGAGCAATGAGTTCTCCCTACCTCAGTCGCCCAAGGTAAATTCATCTCTGTGTATCTCTAGCTAGGGGTATGCCAGTCCTGAAATGTCACGGTTAATGAATAAATGACTTCAGGAAAGGATTGCAAGAACGAGTTGAAGTCTGGGAAGACGTGCCTTCTAAAGAAGGGCTAAAGGCAGCCCAGCAGAGAGAAAGTGGACAAGTAAAAGGGATCATGGTCTACGAACAGCTAAACAAGAGAGTCATAGCTAAACAAGAGAGTCGTCTCTGGCCGGGTAGGTAGCTCTTCAGAGCAACAGAAAAAGGCAGAACGAGGTTCGGTGCTTAGAACTGGAAACAAAGCTCACTTGGATTTAGAGACCTATTGCATTCTTCATTCCTTATGGCCTTTACATCGAGACAGGGTCAGTCTCTAAACCGGGATATGTAGGCTTGGTGTAGATGTTCCTAGACAGCTTCTTTCACAAGTTTTATGCAGGAAACGATTGCTTTTTTCTCCTCCTAAGTGTGTTTTATACAATTAAGGTCATTCCACAGGATGGGAGTTTGTTGGGTTTTTTTTCTTTTTTTAACCTTTCATCCCCTTCCATGGTTAGGGCTCTGTTTTCTGTGAGCTCTGGTCCCTTAATGGGGAAATAGTTTGTGTTTTCCACTGATCCTGTGTAGCCAGACTGATTCTGCATGACCTGGCCGAGGGTGTCGTGTCCTGTTAGAGGAGTGGACACCAAACTACAGTATCTTGGCCATGGAAGCTTTTCCTAATATGTCTTTGTTAATTTTCACAAGTGGAATTGCAAATTTTTAAGAAAAAAAAAGTGGCTAGAGACGGAGTGGGAGGGGAGGGTGCGTGACCTTTCGTGCTAATCTGAATTGCTTACGGTTTAGGAAAGAAAATGATATCTTTGTTACGGAAAAACCACAGTATGCCAGGTGACAGCAAGGTCCTCGGTTGGAAGGCTGGTGACGCTGAGCGAGTTACCTGCTGCACGTGAGCTCGAACTTCGCGCTCACCTCAGCCAAACAAAACACAGGCTGGGGAGCAACAGCAAAGTGTCTCATGGGCAAAGTCTCATGGACAAACTCCTGCCTTCAGCGCTGCTGAGAGGAGCGCAGAGCGGGCAGAGCTTCCTGCCCTCAACACGTGCCGTCAGGAGTATGAGAAAGCCGGGAAGGGCCGCGGAGCTCCCCAGCGGCTTGAGCCACCCATGGACTGGGCAGCGGCTGTGTCTGCCGCCGACATCTGGGAGAGCCCGTTTACGTTGTGCTGATGTGGGTATAAACTGAGCAATACAAGACAGCTGGACAGGTTCTTTCTTCAGTTTCCTTACCTGTTGTGTTTTTTTTTTCTTCCCCCTTCTTCTTTGCAGTATGTGGTCATCCCAACACGCCGTGCGACCGCAGTGGCCTTGCAGAGTTTCACTTCACACCTCCTGGGAGATGCTGGCAGTCCTTATCTGATTGGATTTGTAAGTGCTCGCGGCAGGTTTTGGCAGGGTTGCGTGCCTGTGTTTCTTTTTGTTTACTAACTGCTTATCTGAAACGCCAAGTTAAACCATGCGAGGGAAGGAAGGCCTGTACTTATCAGCAGAATGGGCCGCGGCGCAGTGCAATGCAACTGTTTTACGTGCGTACGTTATCGGAGGGCTATAATTCCAACCTGGAAGGACCATTTGGGCATGAGAAGTGAGCTTCTAAATGTTTTTAGCCTAGGGCATTTGTAAAGCTTATAGACAGCTCTGTGGAGGGACAGCGGTTGCTTCTGTGGTGTGGACATAGGTCCGTTAGAAATGAGATTGGAACAGAGTCGTGTGTGTGTTTAGCTGTTGATCCGGTCTCATAGACCAGATATCGCTATTTGAGTGGCAACATGGAACTGTTCTGACCTGCTGATAATTTGAACCTGTTTTGTATGTAATAAATGATGGTGTAAACACCACGGCGGGAGGGGTGTGTATGTTTGGGGGAGGGGGGGTTATTAGTATTTGTTTCTGGTGTGTATGCTTTGGGTTTTTATCAGTAGTATTCCTTTCTATTACTGCTGCAGTCGTTGGCCTTGATCTGACCGGAGATCTCCCTTCTTAGGCCGCTGTTATCCTAGTGCAGAGCAAAGCAAAAGACCTTGCTCCAAAAGCTGGCAATCAGAGACCGTTCACAGCTGAAAATATAAGACCTGGGAAATCTAATGAGGAAGAGAAGTCTAGATATACAGGTGTAATTTCTGTCCTTGCGGCCTTCTGTGGAGTTTGATGCGTTGAGTTTCAGAGAACACAGATCATCATTTATAAAGTACAGTAGCTTCCATGTAAAGCCCTAAGTGGCACTGCTCGTGTTGCATCGAAGGTGCTACGGTTTTCTGGTGGTGTAACCGGGATCTTCGCTAGTCCCGTCACCTCGCTGAGCTCTTCCAGCTCAGGACTCCGTGTGACGCAGCTGCTGGGTGCTGTGGACCTTTTTTTTTTTTTTTTTTTAAAGTGTCATTTCTCATCTATTCGTCCCGTATCTGTTGGTTTGTGTGTCTATATGTATTTATTTTTATATATTTAATTTTGTGTATATATTTAAATATAAACAAATATTTACTCTTGAATGTCAGGTGCCCAAAATGATATAGTTGTTCTGTAGCCTCTGAAAGCACTCGTGAAGAGACAGATAAGGCTGAATGGACCAAAGAAATGAGAAATGTCTCAAGAGAATAAATGTGTGCAATTTGGCTTACTCTTTATTTACTTCAATGTTCTGGGCACCTGGGGAGAAATGATCTTATTTTAGAAATTATTTGCAAGCGGCAAGAACAAAGAAATCGGTGGAAGAGACTGCTTTGTGCTGGGCACGTGGCACGGGGAATGTCAAGTCAGAGAACGAAACGAGGAGGCCAGCGCGCTTTGCAGAGCCCGAGGGGCAGGCGAGGCTGTCTCGGGCGACTCTGCTGCGTGTTCGTTGTTGTTCATACGTAAGAGGGATGTCCGGGAGGAGTGGAGAGGTCCCTGAATGATCGCAATTAATCTTGAAATTTGCCTAGGGCTCTTCAGCGTCACAGATTGAAAAGAGGACTTTGGTTGTAGAAAATAATGTGCCTTGCCCTTCTGGTATTGAGAGATCAAGGAAGTTGTGAGTTACTTAAGGATGCCGGCCTGAAATAGCTGCCTTAGGCTTTCTTCGGACTGGGAAAATACTCATTATGATTTTGAATTACTCTTTTCTAATGCTGCAGTTGCTGGGCAGGTCTCACGTGGGAGGAGGCTGTCCAAGTACAAGGCTCGGCGGCAGGAGAGAAGCGCTCTTGTCAGGGAAGGCACCAGCACCCTTTTCTGTAGCGTCTGGACTGGCTCGGCTGGCTCGTGCTCCCCGTGCTACAGTGACTGAAAGGTCAACCACAGCTTTCACATAACACAGAAAAACACGTGTTATTTAAAGTGAAAAGACAAACAGGCAGCTTCTCCACCAGAGCTAAGACAAGCAATGAACTTCACTGTTAAAATCTGCGGGTGTTTGTCATTGGAATCGTCCAGCTGAGTTGCAGGGTGGAGACCTTCATGCAGGATAGAAAGCCCACGTGGGCGGGTTACAGAAGTGGCTTGGATTACGACTAGATTTTCAGGGCAGTCTACGGGAGCTAAGCAACCTACTCCCGTTGGCTTTAAGGGAAATTTGGGAACCCAATTCCCATTCTCCTTCCGGGAACCCCCAGCCTGAGGACATCAACTCACACTGCTGTCACTGCAGAGTAACCGTGAAGCAGACCAAGAGCAGAGTGTAGGTCTTGAGAGAGGCAGAAGGCAGGATACATCCGCTGAGCTGCAGGAACACGCGTGCTTGGAACTGGTGAAACAGAGCCTCCTGACCGCTCGGGCTTCATCTGAGAGCCTGAAGATCTGCGATTTCTTCTGGCTGCTTACAGAATCCTCCTGAAGCTCCCTCACTAAACGAGCAGTGTTTTGGCCCAGATACAGCTGGAATCTTACCTGGTTTGGGGGAGTTCATAGCGAGATCCCCTCTAGCAGTGCTCTTGGTAAAGAATCGGATACCTGTGTCCTCGTAGGACTAAGCTGTCGCCGGCAGTTGTCTCTGCTGGATACCAATAAATGTTGTATTAATCTTATAATCCTCACGTGGAACGCAGACGGTACTTAACAGCGCAGCCTCATGTGTGCGATTGCTCTGTGGTTGTCAGGGTTTAAAGCTGGGCTGGCTGTTAGGGCAGATGCTCTCTGTTAACCCTTTCCCTCCCCAGAAGGGGAAGGGAAAGAGGCTTATGGATTAGAAAAGTTAAAACATCTTTAATATAACTATAAGAATAAGGTATAATAAATTAATAAACAAAATAATGAAATCGAGCTGCTGACGATCACATCACTCGGATGCTGCAGGGCAGGCCCTGGGAAAGTCCCGGACTGGGCTCCGCAGCCGACGAGAGAACTGGATTCAGGAACGCACACATCGGGCTCGAAGGCAGAAGCAACAGAGTCCTCCTCAGACGCCGGCCACAGAAGATGAGAACTTGACCTTCGTGATCCCTCAGCTTTATCCTGAGTAGGAGGCGTACGGGATGGAATACTGCGTTGGTCAGGTTTGGGTCCCCTATCCGACCCGCTCCTCCGCACCGCAGGGTCGCAGGGGTGACCGCTTTTCTGCTCTTTCGTTTCCAGCGCATAAGAAAGTTAGCAGAACCAAGCAGTGACCTTGGTTTCCATAGGAATAACTATAAGGAAGAGCCTTTCTGCATGCCCTTTGTACTGTTATTCCAGCACTAACTATAACCGTCGAGGCTTATCACTGCTAGAAGCAGACACTGTCCGAAAAACATGCGGTTAATTTCAAAGAGTGCAGTCTCTTAGAAGAGACTTAACTGAAAAGCAAAATTACTAACAAGAAAATTGGTTCTGGCCGAGCTCAAACCAGGACATTCCACCCCTTGTTCCGTACCATTTGTGTCATGCTCAGGGCACTACTGCTTTTTGTCCTCAAATATATACCTATATACATGAGTTCGCTTAGCTGGGTGCTTTCAGGGTAGTTTTTAACAGCCCATTGTATCGTTCAGTTTTCCCAGAGGCTGGTGCACGATAGGGGATACGATGTCCCCGCTCAGTGCCACGTTCTTTGGCCCAGTCACCTATAAGATTGTTTTCGAAATGAGTCCCATTGTCTGACTCGGTTCTCTCTGGAGTACCGTGTTGCCACAAGACTGACTTTCCAAGGCCCAGGATGGTGATCCACGCAGTGGCATGGGGCACAGGGTATGTTTCCAGCCATCCAGTGCTTGCTTCCACCATTGTAAGCTTGTGGCGCTTACCCGGGCGGGTTTGAGGAAGCGTGATATAGTCAATTTGCCAGGCTTCTCCATATCTGTATTTCAGCCACTTCCCCCCATACCACAAAGGTTTTAATCGTTTAGTTTGCTTAATTGTGGCGCGTGTTTCACAGTCGTGGATAACCTGTGCATAGCATCCGTGGTTAAGTCCACCCGTCGGTCCCAAGCCCATCTATACGTTGCATCCCTTCCCTGATGACCTGAGGTGTCATGGGCCCACCGAGCTAAAAGTAGTTCCCCTTTGTTCCCAGTCCAAATCTATCTGGAACGCTTTAGCAGCCTGATCTGCTCGTTGGTTGTTTCGATGTTCTGCAGCGGCCCAGCTGTTAGGTACGTGGGCATCTATGTGACGTACCTTTACGACTACTTTCTCTAGGCGGGCAGCAATGGCTTGCCACAGCGTGGCAGCCCAAACAGGTTTGCCTCTGCGCCGCCAGTTGCTTCCCTTCCACTGCTCTAGCCACCTCCACAATGATGGCNACGACTACTTTCTCTAGGCGGGCAGCAATGGCTTGCCACAGCGTGGCAGCCCAAACAGGTTTGCCTCTGCGCCGCCAGTTGCTTCCCTTCCACTGCTCTAGCCACCCCCACAATGATGGCATTTGCCACCATCCATGAGCCGGTGCAGAGACAGAGCGCTGGCCGCTTTTCTCGTTCAGCAGTGTCTAAAGCCAGCCAGATGGCTCTCACCTCTGCAAACTGACTCGATTCGCCTTCTCCCTCAGCCACTTCTGCGACTCATCGTGTAGGACCCCGCACAGCGGCTTTCCACCTCCGGTGTTTTTCTACAAGACGGCAGGATCCGTCAGAGAGCAGGGCATACTGATTTTCATGCTCTGGTAGTTTGTTGTACAGTGGGGCTTCTTCAGCCCGTGTCACCACCTTCTCGGGTGGCATTCCAAAGTCTTTGCCTTCCGGCCAGTCCGTGATCACTTCTAAGATTCTTGGACGATTGGGGTTTTCTGTTCGAGCCCGGTGTGTGATTAGCGTGACCCATTTACTCCATGCAGCATCGGTGGCGTGATGAGTAGAAGGAACCTTACCCTTGAACATCCATCCCAGTGCTGGCAATCGGGGTGCCACGAGGGGCTGTGCTTCAGCACCAGCCGCTTCCGAAGCAGCTCTGACTCAGATTCCCTACAGATTTTCCTGTAGTCTCCCCCAGTTCCAAGTCTTGCAACGCAGTTCCTTACAATCACCCAAAGCACACCGAATATATGACAGCGTTAAAAAAAAGCGGAAGGAAGCATGTATGGATGGATATTTTTCATGTGTCCTTAAATATTGATCACTTTTATTATGGTAGAAAGGCTTAAGACTGACTTACAAAGAAGTTATGCAAATGCAGTTTTAGGGTGGCAGCTGTCATTTGTGTAAGGTTTTACTACCTGCCAAGCACTGAGATCAGTTACTATAAATCAGTGCTGCCTATTCATTCACAAATAAGAATAGGCATTGCTGCAGTATTTCATTAGATGAGCCCGTTTTTATTCCTAGATAAATGTAATTTTTTTCAGGACCTTTGTGATAACCTGCAGAATTTAAACAATGCCTGTTAACAACTTTTTAAGAATAAAGCGTGGCTTTATGGAGGTAGTCAGTGAGAAATTTCACCTGTTTAGTGCATTACACCCAAATATCTCTGGTACTTCCCCGTCTTTGAAAGGTCCCGGTATGCAGCCACGGTAGCTGAAGCATGGAACAGTTAAGAGAAGTACCCCAAATCCCAGCACTCGTGTTGAGATTCAGATAAAGGTCTTCTAACTGCTCTTCCTGTGCCCTAATGCCTAGACAGCATTTCAAACTCAGAAGAACTGAGGGGAGGGCTCCAGCAGCAGAACATGAAGTACAGTTAACGCTTCTCACGCTCCAGCTCTTTGTATTATTAATTCCGGCTGTATCTTTGTTGCCCTTTAAAATTAAGTAATTGTAAGAAGTGCTAGTGAGTCTGCGCCTGTGTGTGCAGCTGCGCACATGGCACGCGTGAACCTGTCTTCCGTACTCAGGGTGTACGTTACTCCTTCACACAAACAGCGGGCTTTCTCCACTCGCTGACGTACTCTTTTGCTGCAGGAAAACCGAGTACAGGCAGTCATTTTTTTTTCTTTTGAGGCTATGCCTTGGTACTTTTTCTTGTCTTCCTCCAAGTCTGTCTTTTGCTTCCTATCTGAGCACAGCAGTGCTTTCCTCTTCCATCCTTGCCTTGCTTCTAGCCCTGGCTGCAATGAGGAACCGGCGCCTACTGCAGGCTTTGCTTTCTCTGCGTGAGCCAGGGGAATTGCCGCTGTGGGCACACGCTGTCCTTGCTGCTCTGGGGCTGGCGGCTCTCGTGTTAGCTTCCTGCTTTATTAAATTCTCTCTCATCACCCCTGTGCAACCATCCATCAGGTCTAGGGATTGAAACCTGTCTGTATCGGCTTGTCACCTGGCAACATCAGCGTGTGAGGATGGTGTTTTAAAGTGCCAGAGATCAGCTCTCCTCCACCAGCACCTTTTGATGGACTAAAAGCTACTCCCTGTACTGTGCTGGTGGTACCCACCTGTCCTGACCTCCTCGGCTGCTGCATCTTCAACGGGCCTGACGGACACAACCTCCAGGCACCCGGGCCAAGCAGCGTCAGCACAGTATGCCACGGTCTGGCAACTCGGCTCGGTGAGAGAGGGGACCTCGATCGCTCATCTGCGTGCTGAGGGTCATACAAAAGCTCTCCCCATCCGTCCACCTCTAGTTAAGCGCGTGGCAGCGTTACCTGAATTGCTGGGTCTCCGACAGCCTCCTCGCGGCAGACCCTGCGACGGAACGCTGTGTCGCTTTGCGGTGCCCAGGCGCGCCGTTTCGCCTGGCGGCAGAGATCACAAGCGTCTGAACAGGCATATCTGCTCTTTGAACGGTCTCCTTTCAAAAAAAGAGTCTGAGTGTGAGCCACCTTATAATTAATTGTAAGCAAACCTGGGTCGTTCTGTTTTCATGGGGCTTTGTGCAACTCCTAATATCACCTGGCAAAATTTTAAGAAAAGCCTATCACTTGTCACCCTTCACTTTTCTCCCTTCCCCAACTTTCTTACGTGGGCAGGCTGATACACCAGATCTAATGAGCTGCTTAAATAGCAAGGATGCTAATGATCTTCCGTTAGCAAGTAGTTAGCAGAACAGTGTTAATTATCAGTGGTGCAGAGTATCAGGGAAGGCAGATCAGCATTCGATTCGGGGCAACTCAAGGAAAATTGTAGCACGTGCAGCAATTAAGATACTTGTTTAATGAAAGTTATAATTGGAGGTGTAGATTTCACAGCCGCCTTGTCCCAGTTTGAGACAGCCTTTTCGTTGATTTGGTTTCAAAGGTGTTTGCCCATCCAAGTAAATACGTACGTATAGAAAGTAGTTCTACAGGTAAAGTCTTGCCTGCCCGAGGAAGCGGAGCTCATGGATTACGGTTTACAATTCGTATTTTATGGTTTGAAATGCTGTGGCTACTTCAGAGCGGACCTGTGGACGTGCTTAGTCTGGAGGAACGCTTTTTGCAGTTACATTTGCTGGATTAAAAGAGGTCACAGCCTGCTGGGGCTCCGATCCACTGCTGTCTGACGGGGCAGCGGAACAAAGTGGATCGCTGCGATGTGATGCTGCAGTCTGGGTGTTTTGTCCCTGTCTGACTTGTGCAGCCATTCCTCAAATACAGCCCATTATGTGCTTGCTGGTGATTACGTGGTACTGGCTCTTCGGCTAAAGCAGGGTGTGAGATGAACTTGAGTTCAGAAAGGCAAGCGTATCCTGGAAGAAAAACGTGACGATTATTCTCCTAGCATCACTCCCTGCTTTACGGACTATCAGGAGCTATTCCACTGCTGTCGTGGCATTAAGGATGGGAACAGAGGGCTCTGGCTCGTTGCCTTTTGCAGCAAGTTACGTACTCTAGTATTTATAGTATATGTGAGTGTGTAGAGGCAGCATCTTCCATCAGCTGATGGAGATAGCAAATGAAGTGTGCTACACATTCATGTTATTTATTGCTCTCTGCCTCTTGACCAAGTGCCAGCTGCGTGACTGGTGTCCTGCAGCCCTAACGGTATCGCCTCTCCTGTACGGATCTTCCCCCGCGTTCATACTTGCATATGACGCGGATCGTGGTGGGGAAGACGGGGCTTGCCCTTGNGACTGGTGTCCTGCAGCCCTAACGGTATCGCCTCTCCTGTACGGATCTTCCCCCGCGTTCATACTTGCATATGACGCGGATCGTGGTGGGGAAAACGGGGCTTGCCCTTGCAGTCCAGCATCTGATGTACGTGTGCCAGGGAAATACTGCGAGGAAGAGAGCCCCGGCCCCTCATCCTTATTATCTGTCTCTTCAAGCAGTAACTTTCAGCTGAGGATTTCTCTGGTCCTGGCTGGGCTGAGTAATTAAAAGCCTTTTTCATAGTGCACGGAAAGGCCAAATCTTTGCCGTGGCTGTCAGCTGCAGAAAAAGGCGAGAATTAAGCACCTGGAGACCAACCCACATAGGATTTATCTCCTCATTGCAACGAGCTAACAAGCTTCCCACTTCCGATGACTCAGCAACAGACAAGATTTAAATGTACCCTAAGAAACCGAATGACTTCTCATATATAAAACGCTCTTTGCCGAGGGTTCATAGCCTGTTCTGTTTATTTTCCAGAGCTGCTGTGCACCTGTCATCTCCCGTGCCTTTGGTTAGAAGAGCAGGTTCTCACTATTTTTGATGAACAGACATTTGAAGTATGTAAAAGTATGTCCTTAAAGAAAGCCCAGAAATCCAGAGCTGATGTTTCACTCCAGTATTTCAAGCTCTGTCACTCCTTCCATGCACTAAAAATCTCACTAAATAAGTGCCTTCTTTCTCTGAGCTGCCAAGCACCCAGTACGCTCCCAATACGGACGCAGAGGTGCTGAGCACCTTTCGGAACAAGGCGTCCAATTTCTGCAGCACGGGGCGGATGACTTCCTCCTGCTGGGACGTACTGCCAGGGAAGGGACCTGTGCTGCAAGGAGAGACGCGTCCCGGTCTCTTCCCTGGGGAGAGAGCTGCTGCTAAAGGGTGTGCTTCAAAACTGGGGTCCTGTGCCGCAGACCTTATTTCCTCATGTAAACGGGCAGCCCCCCAACCTCTGCCCCGTCAAGGGAGCCGTGATCCTGGATTCCACGTTCCCCATGGTACAAGGCATCTCCTGCTGGGCAAGGAGAAAGTCGTGGTAACGTACAAAACCCATGGCACCTGGACAGAAAGGCAGTTAATGACGTGAAGAAAACAGACGTTCAACCCTCTCCTGTTAACCAGGGCAAATGTTGTCTGGAGGCAAACATTGCTCTGCCGCCGAGACACGTACACAGTCCATTTGCTGGCATTGCAAGCGGAACCCTCGATTGAGTCTTCTAATTTACCGCAGCCTTTCCAAGGAAGCACCACTTACTTAACGCAGCCCGCTAATCCTGACGAGCCTGCCACAGGGGAAGCAGTGCAGGAATCCTTGCCGCGGGTATTGCCGGGGGGAACTCGGGTACCACGCAGAAATGCGGGGTGTCGGTAGCGCCACCAGCCAGGGATTCAATTTGTTTGCGATCTCAGAAGGACACAAGATGAACAGGATGTTTGGCTTTTTTTCCCCCCAAGAACCAAACATGCCGATGTTAAAATCGGAATCACTTTTAGAATATAATTGCTTTTACCTTTCTGTGGCTTTCCGAATGAGCATCGTAAAATAGTTGGCTTTACTTCCTCATTTTATAATGTGTTTCTCATGCCATTTAGCACAGTGTAAACATTTGTGCTCCCCCACAGGTCCAGCAAATTGTTTACTTTTACTGTGTAAAATCGCTTATTTTTCATTTCTGGTCTTCATTTGCATTCATATTAGATTTTTTTAAAAAAAAAAAATCAAAGAAATCTTTCCCACGCACCTCTGAATTCAGAGTGGGTGAACCAAAACAATTGTGGTGATAGTGTGGGGTTACAGGGAGCGCTGCGCCGGGGAACTGTACTGAAGAGAGGAGCCAGGGAGAACCTGGCTTGTATCGCATCGGTAATAATGAAAATCGGGTANTCCCACGCACCTCTGAATTCAGAGTGGGTGAACCAAAACAATTGTGGTGATAGTGTGGGGTTACAGGGAGCGCTGCGCCGGGGAACTGTACTGAAGAGAGGAGCCAGGGAGAACCTGGCTTGTATCGCATTGGTAATAATGAAAATCGGGTATTTGTGCCACATACTGCAGGGGAAATACCCTTTTACGTAGCCAGATTTGTGCCCAAGAGGCAAAGTCAGAGATTTAGAAAAATCAAGCAGTACAGAGGAATTGAGATGTAGGACTCGGGGACGAGACAGGGTCAATGAAATGGGCGTTGAGGAGATGTTGTTACCATTACATTGTCTCCTTAGTGAATCAGTTTAATTTAACCGCTCACGCCGCTCGGGAGGGACGGTAACGCAGAAGCAAGCCTCTTCCTAGGGCTTCAGCCCACCTGGGCTTCTGTTACACCACTAGCCTGCCCAGTGCTCCAAAAACCACAGCACGTGCTTCCCAAGAAAGGTAATGAGGTTTCCCTTTTTACCTTCGTTGTCTTCTGCGCTCGCACTGCGGCGCGATCAGAGATTTGGGGGGTTTGGATCATGCCCGCCGCAGCTGTACTGTTCGTTCTCTGGCAAGCGGGCATTTTCTCTAGCTGGACTCCGTCCAGCTGGCTGCCACCGGCCGAACACATGCCGTTTGTATTCTGTTGTGAAAATGCCATGAGCCGAAGTTTATTTAGCAAAGCCATTCCTCTTGGGGTCTGAGATCCACGTTACACAGTGAGGGAAAAGGAGCTGTGAACTTTTATAGTTAGGACGTTATCAAAGGCTTTTGGTGAAGCTGCAAAGCAGCAGCAGGAATTCCGTATTGATTTTCCACCCCTAAGTTCTGGGTAAATGTTTTGAAGCTTTTTGCTACCTATCAACTGGCAGAACAACGAAAGGAATCCCACGCGCGACTCCATGCTGAAGAACTGGCACTGAGCGTGCTTGCAACCCCCGCTTTTTGTTACTCGTGCTACAGCGAAGGCACCAGATACGATGCTAGGCTGAGCCTTGCTAAACCACAGTTGGACAACTCGGGATGCTGCCGTTGCAAGGAGCCTGGAAAGCCAAAAATTGGCAATACAGAGCGGACCATTTGGCAAGCAGTATGTCGTTCTTGGAGCCCAAGTCTGTAATTATGTCCTGTGTCCTCTTGAGAGGAGATGCCAAAGTTCCAGTCTTAGCAGGTGGCTTGTAACTGAGTGGAAGAAAACAACAGGGAATAGTGACTGTAAGTCAACAGCAAAAACGCGTACGTGGGCCCTGGTAAAGTTCTAGAGTTGGGAGACGCAGACGTGGGCGAGGGGATTGTCTGAGACCCAGAAGAGAAAGCCCAGCGGGCTTGGTGGGAAGAGTTACACCTTGGATGGGAGGAAACAGTGCTTTTTCTAAAACGTGCACTTAAACAGTATGTTGGGGTAAAAATGAAAAAGGTAGCAGGTTCAATATTAACATGATTTGTTGCTACAAAAGGTCAGCGAGGTGCCTCAGAGGGGAAGGTGCGGGGCAAGCTGCATTGGGAGTTTTATTTGTTGGAGGCTTCACATTTTCCAGGCTGATTTTAGGATGTCGTGTCATCCATAAGCGAAGGCAATCGGGAGCACGTGCCTGGCTTTTCAGCCTCTACTGCTGATTTATCATGTCAATTTGTCGAGTGATTTATTGTCTGGTCCTGTTGGAGGATAATTGTATCCATTCCCAAAAATGAAAAGTGGTTTAGGATTTCTAAATTTCTGTTTTAGAGTAGCCTCAGTTCTGGCTATTGCACACAGAGGGCTGATCCAGTGCCAAATGTGGGTTCATAATGGAGAGCAAGGGAAACGTTGGGAATTAAGGTGTTCGGGTACAAGAGGGAATCCATTTCCAAGTGATGTCCCTGCCTTCTGGGTGCAGTGCGTGTTCTGCTGACTGCCTGTGAGTGCGTTCTTCACGCATTTGAGCCTTGTTGCGATTTTTTAAGAAGTCTCTCAGACTAATAGCCACTGTTATTTGCCTTCAGTCTAAGGACTTTCTTAACCACCAGTTCTGACGAGACTTGTGCGTAACAATCCTGGTTTTCCTTGTGTGTGAATAAAGTTCTCTTTGAGAGGACGGGAACGCTTCCTTGGCTACATCCGTAGCTACAAGCGCTGAAACGTTCTCCTCTTCCTTTCTAGGGCAAGGAAAGAAACAGAGAAGTCTGGTTAAAAGCCTTCAGTTCTTTCTGTAGATGCGCTCTTCCAGTGGTTATTCGCTCCTTTCTGCTTGGGAATGCTCCATAACGCAATACAGTCCTCTGCCCTTCTGTGGGCAGAATGCTTTCAGCTCCAGCATCAGGCTGGCCGCTGCGCCTTGCCTTTACTGTAGCGGGAGCCAGGCTGAGCCGTAAGACAGATATTAAGGCACTGAGACCACCAGCGCTCCAGAGTCTCCCTGCTAAAGCACGCTCTGGGACCTCTTCATTTGAGTCCCGATGAGCGTCGCCTTTCTGCCGCCTTGTGCTGTGCTCGGCCTCTGCCGGGGCACCTCTTCGCACACGTTTACCTCCCAGGTCGCTGCGGCTGGCTGCAGGGCTGTGCAGCGGGCGTTTCCGCTGCGCGTGGCGTCTCCTCGCTTGATTTCAAGCGTCTTCAGATTTCAGCCTTGAATGTTGGATTTTGCTTGTGGCTTGTGTCTGATGCCACCTTTTCATTAGCGTAATGTAGCATTTGAGGAGTTGCTGCGGAAGCTTTGACTGTTTCTGGAACGGATTTGCCTGTGTGCGCAGCAGTAGGATCTTATGCTGCAAATTCCGTGCAGTCTTTTGGTATAAACTAGTATTTCTGCTTCAACAAAAGGTCGCAGATGAAAACAGAGCTGGACATCTAAATACCCAGTGCCTCGAGGCTCATCCCTACTGCTGCTACCGCTCTGTTGGATTTATAGAGAGTAAGGTTGTTCGCTGGCCAGTAAATACTAAAACGTGATTGTTTTAGCCGCGGTCACGAAATACTACTGAGCAAAAGCTTTCCATAATGCGCTAAATACCGCCCTTGCTCGTCACTGCTCTTTCGCGTAAGCACAAACTTGTCTTCGCTTTCACGGAACTATGCTTTCTGGCTGTCGGAAGACGCAGGCTGCCTTAGCCCGTAAACTCGGTGGTGCGTGGTTCTTCGGTGTGCGCGCAGCCCCTGTGCGACAGACCTTGTCTGAGCCGGGGGGGCAGAGTCACGCCTGGCCCACGATTGCACTTCAGAGCGCAGCAACCTTCGGAGGCTCGAAGAGGGCAGGAGGCTTGTAGCCGAAACAGGGATAAAACCATGTTAGAGTTCTGCTTCTGAAAATCTGAGGGGATCTCTGGTTTTCTGTTCTGTGAAAAACGTCTCCCCCTCCCCACTCAATACACAGAAACTGAATTTAATACCTCCTCCTGCTGAAAGGCAGGTAAGGTGTAGGAGTAAGCGGGACTTGATAGAAATTGGAGACGACTGATCTCTCCGTCGCCCACCAAGCAATGCCGGTGTGGCCCTGCGGCACCGCAGGAGGCTTGGTCAGTACAGCGAGGTTAGGCACCCCCGCATTCGGTCACAGGAGCAGCCAGGGAGAAGATGAAGAGGGCTGTGGGCAGAGTAACAGATCAGGCCAGGAGAGCGACAGGGAGGGCAGAACCCCTGCCAAGCTGCTCACAGCATCAGTTGCCCCGGCTCCAGAGTGGCATGTGGAAGGCTGAAGCGTGCGAAGGACGCTCAGCCTTCACCGAACACGCTGTTCCATTTTAAACCTCGTGCACATGTTCAGTGGGCGGTTGTTTAGGGAATCGTGTTCCTTTTGCTGTTATCGTGTCTCTCTTTCACCTGAGTGACTGATTTTTTTTTGCCCTTCTCTCCTAGATCTCAGACCTGATACGACAAAGCACAAAGGAGTCCCCGGTCTGGGAGTTCCTCAGCTTGGGGTACGCACTCATGCTCTGCCCGTTTGTCGTTGTCCTAGGAGGGATGTTTTTCCTGGCCACAGCCCTCTTCTTCCTAAGTGACCGAGCCAAAGCTGAACAACAGTGAGTAACCTGGCAATTGCAAATGGGGAGGTACCGCAGCCTGATTTCTGTCTTGAACGTTATGCTTCTACTCTTTCCCTGGCCTTGGTCCTTCCAGGTAAAGGATGTCGGGTTGTGTGTTAAGAAGCTCAGCTCAGCAGAGTGCATGAGCCTGCACGAAGCACAGGGGCTTGGGTCGTGCTGGCTGGGCATCCTTTACACGCTTCTGCTCTGGTGGATCTCGGTTGTTGGCCATGCGGCCTGGAGGGGAGCACAGCATTTGAGGTCACGGGCCCCTCCGACCCTCACGTGAGCATGCCACAGCCCAGGCCGTCCGTGCTGAGGGGTTGCTGTGTGCTGGAACCAGTGGACTGCTAGGTGAAGAGCAAGAGATACTTTAGGACACTTTGAGCCCACGGTCCCATCTCAGCCGCCTGTGCCATGCTCACTACCTCCAATATACACGAACGTCAGGCAAGCAGGAGGAAAGCTGTGTATGTGGGGACACAGGTGCTCAAGGGTCGCTGTATTAAAGATAGTCTTTCCCAGTCCCGTATTGCAGCTTGTATAAAAGAAGCTACTGTTTTTCAGTAAAGAAACCGATTCGGACCACCTCACGGTTGGCAACTACAGTAATTCAGAAGACGCTTCCACATGACATACAAACTTCTGGGGTTAGTCTCTTTCTCATAATTGTCAAAAATAAGAGTACCTATGTATAATGTCATGCTGAATATGTGGGCAGGTGCCTGGTCTGGTGTTGACTCTAAGTTGCCTTTGCCTCCTCCCATCGGGAGGAGGAGGTGCCGTTCTTGCGGCGTGGCTGTGAGAGCCGTCTGCGTTGGTTCAAGAACAACGGCACAGGCGTGCCCGAGCATCAGCGCTGCGTCAGACATCCGTGTCAACGGGAACGTTGCATGAGCAAGCTCTTCCTGCGTAAGTCTCGCTGTACGAGGGTTTGTATGGGTTTAACGACAGAGATGTGGAGTGAAAAAACACAATGCAGACGTATTAAGAGCCCGTGGTAATTCTGCAGACAGAGAGCAGCGTATACCTTGCCGTACCTTAAAGAGAAGGGCCCTGGCGTATCACTGTCAGCAGACAGGATACAGCTAGGAGGAACGTAAAGCATTCGGAGGTTGACGTAAGTGCGTGAATGGTTTTGGTGATGCTTTCCGGCTTACACTGTCCTATCAGATGGATGCAAGGGATTCGGAAGCAGTGCCACAGATGGTGCTGTGGCCCTGTAAGAGCAGTTCCACCTCCCTTTTACTAATGTGCATAAAAACCAGAAAAAGAAAAGGTTTTCTGCCTCGCGGTGTCTGTAGGTGTGTACGTTCCCCCTGTAACGAGCTGTTTAAACATGGCAGAAAAAACCAAGACCTCATCGTGTATCTTGTAAGGAGGTTAAGCTGAACTGCAGTGTGGCTTTGGAGATGTGACATGATTGATGTGTGCCTGTTTGTTACCTGCATGTAAGGGCTTTAAATTACAATAAGGGAAATTGGAGATTAGATGTTAAGAAGAACTTCCTAAGAGGAAAAAAAAGAGGTAAATGCTACAGCAGATTTATTTGGAGACGGTGACCTGTGTTTCTGAAGGCCTCCCTGGCTTCGTCTTGGGGCAGGAAGATGGGAACTGCTCCCTGGCTGCCTTCCAGCCTTGTTTCTGTAATCGTGCGCGTAATCTGTGCGTGCAAGTCTAAGTAGTGATCGCCTGGGGACACGGCAAGACGAACACAAGTTTCTAGGTGCTCAGGGTGGCTTTTTGTGCTGCGAGGAGCCGGAAGTTGTATTTAGTGGCAGGGTGGTGACACAGTGCAGCAGATGAAATCCCCCTCGTGCAGCCGTAGCGTTAGCCTTCGCTCAGGGCCACCCCTGTTTCTAGGAGAACATCAGCGTTCGTCTTCACTGTACTCAGAGGGAGAGCACTGGTTCCACTTGCTTGTAATTACGGTGGGGAGATGCGTCCCTTTGCACCGCGTGTGTTGCCAGCGTGGCACGACAGCGTCCCCGGGGGTGAAGGAGGATTTCAGTATTCAGGTACTGGTGAACTCCGGCTCACTCCCATCTTTATCAGCGTGTCTGAGCCCACCTGGACCTTTCCACTGGGCGATGCTCTGTGGAATCCAGCCGGTATCACAGCTCCAGCGGCGTTCTCGGGGAACGGGGCACTGCAGGCCGCGGGCTGGTCGCTCACTGCTTGACTCCGCTTGGGTGCCGGCGCTGGTGTGTTTTACAGCATTGATTTACAGCGCACCAACACACCAGCTTTGCAGCAGCGTTACTGTGGGAGGGAGATCCCATCCCATGGCTCTGCTTTCTCCTGTACGACAGTGTTTATTTCTGTCTGTTGCTGTCTAGCCCGAGCACATTTGGTTGTACTCTGTTCACGTCCAAAGCATTCCAGCTTCCCAGCCAGTCACTGGTTCGCTTTTTGAAGAAACGTCTTCAGGCTTCAGACCTGGTTTTGTTGCTCGCCCTCCTTCAGCATCCTTCCCTTCCCTGGTCTGTCAGGTTCTCATTTGTTTATGAATATTACATTATCCAGCCATGGATCTTTCGTGTCGCAGACTGGCTCAGCTACAGAGGGAGAACAGTTCTCATAAATAACGGTTAACAAAATAATTTCTTTTAAATGACTCCTACTGCACTGTTTCTGGGATATGCCCACTCCCATGTTAAAAATACTCCGGCATCCTACAGTCAGATTCCTGGAGAGTGCAGCTTAATTCGGGTTTGACGCGTTGCTGAGCAGTACGACAGGATCTGGAGTAAGGCTGGCACTGCGGCGGAGTAAGGCTCCTCTCCCTGCCCCGTGCAGCGGTGTCTGTGCTGCCGACCGGCCCCCGTCTGCCATTGCTGATGGGTTCAGTGGTCTCCTTGGAAGGATTTATGGGGGAGGATTTGTTTATTAGCTGCGTGACTGCCTGTGAGAGAAAAGACAACAGAGCATTTTGCTATTAGCAGTTTAAAACTGCACGCTGGGCGCCCAGCTCCCACCGAACGACAGGCCATCTGCGCTTGGCATCGCGCACCTTTGGCAAGGGTAGCGTGCTGCCAGGCCAGCCCTCCCTCGTATCCTACCTATTACTTGCTGCGTACGGGAGCGTTTCTTCTTCGAGATGCCCAGCGCTCCCCGTGCCGTCAGTCACGCTGCTCAGACAACAGGACTTGGAAACGTGCTCTGCCAAAAGAAATCAATTAAGCTGCAGGAATCGCGATCGCTGGTGTCACGCGCCAGAGATCAAACCCGTTCGTCACCTGTGGGGTCAGGGCACACAGGGCACGTGTCGCAGACCTCTCTAATGAACTAATGGGGAAGCAAAGACGTGTAACGCCGCTCTCCGCAGCTCTGCCGATGGAAACGAACCTTTCCGCGCTTCTGTGAGAAGCGGTTCAGGGGTTTATTGCTGGGATATTTTTCGTTTGTTTCTTCCTTTGCGTACTGGTCTCTGGGCGCTTGATTAGAGATAATGTCTTCTTCCAGGCAGGACCAGGCTATCAGGACAGCAGCCTCTCCTTCCTGTAAAGCTTCCTCCAGTTTCCACCACACTTCCTTTCAAAAACAGAATTTCCAGGCTTTCAGTGCCTCGTGACTTTTTTACACTACTTTTGTCATTGCCGCAATTCCTGGCATATTTTGCAGGTTACTTTTTTAGCACGGGAATTCCAGTCAAGAAGGCTGCCCTTCTCACAAAAACACTCAGGAGGAAAATTTCTTGATACAGCAGGGTTTTTTTTAAAAAAAAATCACAATGCTTTTATAACTATTCTCATACGGCTTCGGAAGTCTGACAGCTTAAAGAGGCTTTTAGTAAATTTAGGACGAGCAGAAAACACGATACAGTACATCACTCTGTAATACAACCCAGTCATTTTTGGTGCAATTTTTATAACACAAATGTAATCCCACCCTTCCGAAGAGATAACGGAGAGAAAGTGGTTAAGAATGGTTTCTGTAAGAGCTCTTATGCACTAGCAATAATAAATACTTCAGTTCTTTTTTAAAGCACTCAACTACAATTCCTGCTGTGATTTCACTTGACTGTATTGTTGTTCCTTTTGGTTCTGTACTACTGCAGTGGAGGGCTAAAAGAGTCGTATTTTTTTTCCAAACACAACTGCACTCAGTGCTGTATTTCTCTTACCTGCTTAATGAAAACCTGTGAGAGCCAAGCTCTGCTTTGAGATGCTCTGGAAGTCGATCGGTACACGTCCCGTCCCGCCGTGGCAGAGCCCTACAGAAACGTATCAGAAATCTTGACGACCTTACTTTTATTCCCCAGCTCCATCAGTGATCCCTGCGCAGCCTCGGCAGGGATCAGCCAGAAGGCAGCTTTCAGAGGTCAGGAGGATTTCAGGTACTTCAGGCGTCAGAAGTAAAAGCTCAGCACTGCTGAGAATTGCATCTGTGGTCTGTCTGTGTCCTCTGCCTCGCTCGTGATGCAGGTAACTTGAAAACACAAAGCTTCACCCTAGAGAGCTGCAGCAGAAATGCCTACACCGCTACTGATTCGAAGCGATGGCTTCACCAGTCGTTGGGAAGAATGTGCTCTTTTTATTATGAAAAGAGGGGGGGGGGGAAGTCCTTTCCCTAAGCTGTGACAACTTTTGGGTGCCAGGACATATAAATCACCGTAATGCAATTAGCGCGTAACGCGATTCTATTCTGGGCAGTCAGCGTGAGCGTTGAGCATCTGGAGCTTCACTGAGCACTGATCCTGTCTCGGCACGGGCACGGACCTGCAGGACCGCTGACGCTCTGCGGCAGGCGCGGGGTGATTCTGCAGTCCTGTCTCCGACAGCGGCCACTCCGGTCGTTGCTGAGGGAAAACCCAAACTCATCTAGATGTTTCCTGAGAAACACCATCCTGTGCAGGTGTAGAATATCCCCCAAAGGATTTTTTTCTTTCAATATTTTTTTAATTTAACCCCTGATTTTATACCTGGAAGCATGAGATTGTCTGGTTTTCCCCCGTATCCTTTCAGATTTACAGAAAGATAGATGTATCCAAGTTTTATAAGTGTTCAGTCCCTCTCTGCATCCGCCGCGATACGTGCCGGGTATGTTCGCCAAAGGTACAGCAATGCAGATCAGGCAGCAGGATGCAACTGCAGCGCGTATCCCTGGTGCAGACGCGAACAGGAATAAATAGCTGCACTGATGCAGCTGGTCAGAACAAAAGAATTGAAGCATTTAACTAGCTACCACTCAGCACTTCAGAGAGCGTAAATGGTTCAGCCATTTGTTTACATGCCAAGAATCACGTTATTGAAACAGCTCTAGGAGGTTTTTCTTCTCTCCTAAAAGTAAAATTAAACATTTACTAAGAAAAAGTATATTACCCTTAACACCTTTGATCAGGTGTGGAAACTCTTGCTGAGTAGCAGTGCTGGTTAACATTTCATTTTAAAAGTGGAGGGTGCAAACACTAGAAAGAAAATACTTATTACAGACTAGACAGTGCAAGCGCAAAAGAAGAACGGTCTCCAGTCCGTACACCTTTGCTGCTGTCTTAAACACGGCACATCTGCAAATTACATTACAGGAAAAACGAGAATAATCCATTTTCAGACTCGGTCTTCTGCCTCGCATCAGGCTTATTTTTAGCCTTTTCTCGAACGAGATATAAAATCATCTCCCAGTTCTCCTATTGCAGCAATTTGAAAGCGTCTGACCTTATTTTTGCTTTGCAGATTCTATTATGTGGGGCAGGGGAAGGACTCGCGGAGCTGTCGACCCTCTTTCCTCTGATTTTTCCGTGGCTGCAGCTAGAGACAGAAAGGGCCCGTCGGAGGACCTCGTGGTGTTGCCAGCAAAGGCTAGAGCCCCCTCCGTTAATGGCGTCACAGGTATTAAACTGGCGCCCAAGACCCACACACAGCGGGCTCCATTCTGGTAGTTTGCATTACTAAAAAGAATATTTCTTCTACGAGTATTTTAAGATGTGTTGTGAGGGGCTTTTTTTAAAGAGGCTGGACACTTGCTTTAGCGAGGCGTCTCAGGGCTGCATCGAAGCAGAGTTTGAATTTGAGGATTTCGGGGCCCGCCAGTGGACTTCATCAAACAACTCCCATTAAAAAGGGTGTTGGAGGAACAGTTCGCTCACTGCTGGTGTTGAGCTATTTAGGGGGAATAACACGATTGCTGTGTGTGTTTTTTTACTTCACAAAAGAAGAGCAATGATGAAACATTTGCTACAGTGATACAAACTTACAGTGCTTTTTTTAGCACGGATAAGATGTTCATGGCCTTCTAAGACATGCGAATTTACAGCAGAAAGCCGAGATGAGGATGCAGAGGTTCTGTGATGACGGAAGGTCAGAGGCAAGGAGTGTGTTCTGGATAGCTGAGAGCGGCGTGATAAAGACGCGTAGACCGCAGATGGAGTAAGATTCGACTATGAGATGGTTTACGTGGAATCGTAGGGTCGGGAATACGAAGGGGAGAGGTGGTGAAAATGTAAGTAGTTTTATTATTGCTGGGAAAAGCTTGCTTGTAGAGCTGTTGGGTTTTTTCCCCGCCCTGTTTACTAGCCATGCTTGCAACTCCGTAAATGGAGCTAGCAAATCTAAGAATGTAATGGCTTGGGACCGGCTGAATTTTAAATGCTGGTTTCCTGCAGATGGAAAATACGGTCTCATATAGAAAAAATACTGATTTGCTCAGTTTCTTTAGTTGACCTGCGGATTTCCTGCAGGTTAGGTAGGAAGAGGTCAAAGGTCAGTTTGGTTGTTCACAGACATTTTGAACTCGATTGTGGTCCTTACACAAAATGCCCGTGGCACGTGAAGGATGCCGTTCAAGTTAATTGTTGGCAGCAGGAGCTTTGCTTAAGTACAGGCGGAAGGATTGAGCCGGCTGGTGTTGGCGTAGCTCTTGCTATAACTCAAGCTGCGGAGGAGGCTGCAGGCAGAACTTCGTGGTTCCCCAAGCCCATCAATTCCCCACGTATACCGCCCTTTTGAGGTTAGTCATCTCCTGTGCCACGGAGAAAGGAAAACAATATTCCTAGACTACTCCTAGTTCTACAGCAAGAACGGAATTTCTCCATGTGCCTGAAGTTACAGGAAAGCAAAGCATCTTTCTCCAAGAGCACCAGATCAAGAACGACTTGGAGTCCTACTGCTCTCTTGGCTACCTGCTCTCTGCTGCGACCTTCAAGAAGGCAGATGCTGTCCCTAAAACGCTCGTCAGTGGTAAAACAGGATTAAAAGCACTTGCCCACAGGGCACAAGGGCCACTTAAGCCATGTGCTTACAATGGATTCAATGTGTCAATTTGCGTTGTCATTGCAGAGGACAGTTCTTGGCATGCAGGGACTTTATCGCACAGGAAGGTATTTTAAACTCGCGCTAAGACTGTTTCTTTGCTAAGGCTGCCCCGGCACAGGTCTGAAATGCGATCAGAACCCACGCAGGTGACTGGAGCACTGAACAGAGGGGCAGCCTTCCAAGCCAGAAAGCCTTTCTGACACAAGGAAATAGAGCAAATCATGAAAAATTCAGCCCTGCTAGTCTGTTTCCTGAAGCCAGGCACAGTCGCAGAGCGTATTATGAAGGTACTGACGTTCATCACCAGTAGATGACCTCTTCACGTGGAGAAATCTGCAAGGCAGATTTTCAGCAAAGCTGTGACTGTAGGTGTGAGCATAATTTACTTGCGGTTGGATCCTTGGCCCGAACGGCATCTTTTAGTGAAACAGGGACAGAACTGTTGGCAGTATGACTTCCAGTGCTTCAATATGGAGTGTCTTAAGTGTTCTGGCTTGGTCACTCCTGAAGTGGCTGCCAGACGACTACCGCACGCCAGACAGGGCTTGCTAACGCTGTTACAGCGGGGCGAAACAGGACAGTTCCCCATTCCTGGTAGCTTAGAGGCTGGCAAAAAGAGCTGTAGTCATGAGGCAGTTATTTTGGAGGGTAAGAAGTATGCTTTTAATGAAGTGGCATCAGGAGGTTCTACAGGGTTTTCGGTTTAAACATTTAATTACATCGTACCTGCTTTTTGTGTCATGTTTTATCCCCTTTCCCATTCAATCATGCCAAGAAAAAACCAAGACCCTCTACTTCCTTTTTGCTCCATTATTGCAGTGGGCACAACAGTAAATGATCTTATCCGTATCTTCCATGGCACTAAAAATCCCGCCACCTTAATTCTGAGCCCATCAATAGCTGGGCAGAATTACACGTACAGGGACTGACTTCAGGAGTCCACGTCAGCGTACCACCGCAGAGCAGCAGGGCAGACTTCTCTCGAGTTCATTTCCATCCAAGTCCTTGATACCTAATGAGTGCTCTTAACCACTCGTCTTCAGATCTGTGCTGTTGCAGCTCCCTGGAAAAATAGAAGGAAAGGTTATTGATTTTTTTCTTTATGCCAGTTTTCTCCCCTGTCAAGATCTGCAAAAGAGGAAAAATAGAAGCTGACCTGTTTCTTCCTCTGGAGGCAAACATGCTCAGCACCTAGATGACACGAGCAGATGGAAAATGCTAACGGCGTCTGCGCGGCTTCAAGGGGCTGTACTGAACAGAGAGAAAAAAATGGACTCGCTGTACACGATCATCATATTCTGTTCACTAAAGCCACTGACGTGCAGGAAGAAAAGGGGATTTCGGCCAATTCATTTCTTTCGTGCAGCTGGCAGGGCACCTGTCACCACCAGCACGAAGCCCGTCGGGCTGTCTCCAGGAGAGCTGCTGCTCGGTGCAGACCGACCCACCATTTCTCATCTCCAGAGGGAAGGGCAGTGCTGTGCCAACAGCTGCCAGGAGGGCTGCGCGCAACCAAGTCCTCATTGAGCCTTGGGTTGGAGTGCTGCAGATTCACACACGCCCCAGGCTTCCTCTCTGGGTAGAAATGAGTGAGCACGAGCAGGCAGGAGAGCTAAATTAAGCAGTGGTTTCCTCCTCCAATGCAAACTACTCCTATGCCTGATCCTTTGTTAAATTTTGTCAGCGTTCTCCTTAGCATCCTTTTCCTTTAGCAAACTGACCTCAGCTTCACCAAACAGAGCCCGTTCCTGGGAGGCTGGATGAACCCGAGCATCAGGAAGCTCGGCGCGTAGGCTGTTTTTAGCTGTACCAGTCCTGTCCCTGTACCATTCACTGGGATCGTTCTAGGTCGATGTATTACTATTGCTCACCTTTCACGCATCCTCACTTTCAGTCATTGCTTTCAGCTGCAGCGTACTAGGAGCCTTTTAAATCAAAGCACTGAGTTTCTGCAGTAATGCTTGGTGCTAATGCTGAGTGCCTTGTCCCAAAGTTACTGACTTAATTAGCAAACCAGCGTGAGTTCAGTTAAAACAGGACATGCTCTCTGGAAGCAATCCTCGATCCGGCCGTTCTTACACCCCGTCCAGAGGTAATAGGTTGTGCTAAGGTTTAATGTTCTGCAGCCGCTTTTCAGGGAAGAGATGGAGGCACAAGTGCACCTAACGTCTTGAGCATCCCAGCACAACTCTGTTGTAGAGTTGGCAACCCAAGCCACCTTCTTTGCAGCTGCAGGTAAAAATGGCAACTATACTTTGTTACCAGAGGACAGCAATGGCTAACGTATTTACGTTCTGCACTGCTTGACTGAAAACTCTTCATAACGAAGGGCATAAAAGGTACGCACTTGAACTGGAGTCTCCAGCCTGCTGGTTTTCCAGTGGGGTCTGGGTGGAGTACGAAGGAGGTGTGATGACGTACGGGGCCGGGCTGGTTGTGTCTTTGTTTCCTGATCCTGTGTTACCTGTTTGTATTGCTGGCAGGCCAACTGCAATAAGCTTTATATCCTCTTGAAGCTGCCTCTGTTTATGAGGGTGTTGACAGTATGGAGTCAGTGATGGAAAATATGAGTGGGATGGTCTGTAGTGTCCATTTCCCTCCTTTGTTTACTAAAATGTTAATGTGTTTTGGCAGTTGGCTTCAGCAAGGATTTATTTAAGGTGATTGATCCCTGCAGTAACAAGGTGGTGGATGAAGTGAACGTACACTTCCCTGTTTCTCCCTTTCTGAACCAGTTGGTAAATTTGGAGGTGGTTACTGTGCAGAGAGGGGACCTGGCCTGGGCCTAAGCCGGCTTCGCGCTCCTCTGCCTTGGTGATCCCTTTCCTCCTTCCAGCTGCAACTACACTTGTCCTTTTGTAAGAGTCAGGGAGACCACAGTGACAGCATTACCTCCACCCTTGGATCTGAACTTACCCGATGGACCCGAGTTTGGGTGCTGTTGGAGACCAAGAAACCCAGTGTGGAAGGCTGCCCCAGCTCCCCTATGCTGTAATTATTTTGTCAGTTATCTGCAGGAATACAGCGACAACAACAGCATGAGCCAACCCCGTGTGCAAATAACTTCCTGTGTTCATTTATCAGTCGGTAAAATTCACTGTTACATCCGAAAATCATGCAGGTGTGGAGCTACAAACGATAAGCCTTAGCCTGTTTTTCCTGCACAGGTTCAGACAGCAACATTAGATTTGAATGCCACTGATGAGGTTCCGTAGCTGGATTTGCAGAACGCTGCACCTGGCCGGGCTGCTAATCATCCCTGATCCACAGGTGGAGTGTGTCTTGGGCTCTAAAGCTTTGATGCAAAAAAAACCCGCACCCCTTAACTAGCTGCATTTGAAAAAGAGGTTTGTTTTTCATAGATCTAAGGCCATAAAGTCTCATTACCTTTCAAGGATGTCCGTCCATGTAAACATCACCTAAAAATTCTGATTTCAGTGGGTTCACAAGGCCTTCTGGAGAGGTTAAACACCCACCCCCCCGCCAACATCTGAGAAAGTTCAGACAGGAGGAGCCTGCTGACGGGTGCCTTTCGTGACTGTTACGCTGGTATCCCTTCCTAAAGCGCTGCTTCAGACAGGCACTTCATAGCATATTGCACATCACTTCAGAAACACAGAACTCTCTCCAGTGAAATGAAGGAAGGAGAAGGATCCTTAATCAGAGGCAGGAGTTGCTGCTAAGTCCAGTGATCAGCTGCCCCTGCCAATACGCGTCTGCTGAATGAGCTCTTGCTAGTCAAAAAATGAGTTATTTGCAGGCTAGAAGGACCCCATCGAAGCATTTTATTGTTGGTTGTAAAAGTTAAGTGACGTTAAGTACAGCGGGCTGTAAAAATTAGGACGTTATTTCCTGATACGCTTCTCTGTTACGAACACCAGAGCCTGACTTGTTTAGATAGCAAGAAAACAGGGCTTTTGAAAGGCCGTAGGGTACTGAAATATGTGCGTTGTTTAAGTTACGTATGAAACTTAACATGAAACGGTGTCGACAGCATTCACAAAAGCTTTATCTAAGCACAGCCTTGCTCTTGGAGTCTTGTGCAGATGGTGTCTTCTCCTTCTCGACTCCTGTTACTTGCTTGAGTTTGAGCTCTCGTGAACAGAGATGACATCCGCGGAGCTCAAACACTCAGTTGCCTGTATGTTATGGGAAGTCAGTGGGATGCGTACCCTGCCCCTGCTTCTCACGACCGCACCCTCAATTGCTGGAGCAGAGCTGCAGGTGAGGAGGGAGATCTGGGTTTTATTCTTGCTGGCCCAGGGCAGAGCAGAGCATTCTTGGACTGGATGTGGGCAGCCAAACCTCTTTCAAAGGCCTCGCACGGCCCAGATTGTGCCGGCAACTGTAAGCAGTGATGGCTTTATTGCGAACTGTAATCCCCGGTACCTGTTGGCTTGGTGACCAGCTAGACTGAAAGGGACAGAGCATGTGGAGAACAATCTCGGTGTAGTTCCTGAAACAAAGCGGAGTACAGCTGACCTGTAAAAGATCCCGGCCCCTCATCTGTTATCTTAAATTCACCTTCTTTTTCTTATGCAGCTCTCGAACTGGCTGAGGTGCTGTGAAATTATATCCGTTTTGCATAGCATAAATATTTAACAGCTCCGGAGCGTGTAGTTTAATATTAAACAGACAGTCTTATAAATACTTCAGAATTATAGATGCTGTCACATTACATGGAAATGGTTTGATAGGATCTAGGAGAAATATTTAGGTTTGACAGGAGAGGAAATGATGGGGTTTGAAGGAGTCAGGCACAGATTTAACTGCCGGAGGAGCCCGTAAAAACAAGCAAAAAAGTTGTCCAGCTTCTGTTCTTGAAAGGCAATTTGGGTAAGTTTCCTCCCCCTCAGGAAATAACAGAGTGGTTCCCACCCCGCTCTCTTCAAGGAATGAAAACATTCACAATCTTGAGAAAACACTGCAGAGAAAAGAGAACAATTTAGGAACCCGTGTTTAGTCAGCAGATACCACCAAATCGGAAGCGACAATCTATTCAGCGTGGGATTATCGTTATTAGAAAGGCAAGTGGGACTTAAACAGGGATTTAGATGCTCCAGAGCCTTGTTAGATTAAGTCCATGTACTGCGTTTTACCACGTAAGAGAACCTACGATTTATTACTAGTGGGTTTGCTTACAAAAACCCCCAAAATTCACAGCTGACCTGCTGCCACCTGTGAGCTGAGCCCCACTGCAGTCAGGCTGTGCAGAAGCCGGTGACCACTGTCGCAACACAGCGCTTCCGAGAGAATGAAGCCTGCACTGTGAAAGCTGGGGAGACGTTTCCGTGCCCCCTTGTGCCCACCGGCTTCCTGCGTGGTCCCAGAAAGTCCCTTCTGTCCCCAGCAGGTTCTCGAGTCATGTGGGGTGTAACTTCCCATGAGATCTTCTGAAGGCATTTCAGGATTAGCCCCTCCAGGCCTCCGTTCCCATCTGTAAAACAGACATAAAGCAGGAGTTGAGAGAAATGTGTTAAAATGCAAAGAACGAGTAACTCTCATGACTTGGGGACAACGCGAGTACCTCATGCAGGAGGTACGTTTTATCCCTAGGAGGCTGACCTGTAAGTAATAGCAGAAGGAAGGTGGTGCGGGTGCGTGGCTGCGGTTCGTCCGTCAGCACGCAGGGGGCTTCCCCGTGCTAGGGAGAAAGTAATGGCAAAAGGTAATTTTTTCTGTATCTTGTAAAAAATGTGGAATGAATTGCGTGTTAAGGGACGTGACTTTCAAACAACGTGATGGTGCGTTCAAACATCCCGACTTCCCGTATTCTGTGCTAGCTTCCTAACACAGACTTTACTTCCTGCTTCTAAAGCTGACTGTAGCATCACAAGGTCATACGTTTTTCTCTCTCTGATGTATTCTGATAGTTAAAGCGCAGTTACACTGTTCACTACCATGTCATGTCTGATGCACTGTGGTTACCGAGAATGGTAATTCTACGAGGAAGCTGGGCTGAGCTCGTGCATCAAAAATACTTCAGTTTATAGCGGGGAAAGGCAGAAAAGGCACAGAGGCTTCTGTGCATCCTGGAGACAAATACTCTGTGAGGCTGGTGTGAAGTTAAGAGCCGTAGGCTGACCCGGGCCGCCTCCTGACGCAGAGATCTCTTGGAAGGTGTCTCCTAACCACCGGTTATTTTTTATCCTGGAGCACGTGTCCGAATCCAGGATCATACCTTTTCAGCAAAAAGGGTGTCCTGGGACAGGTACGAAGTCTGGTGAAGAGCCACAGCTGAGTTTTAATGAATCAGCATTTTCCAAAGGAAAATGATGTTCCACTGAGAAGTTCTCCCGTGGTAGCCCTTCAGGCCGTGACGGCTTCTGTGATCTTCCCTGTAGACCTGCCCGAGTTTTTCACCGATTCGCAAAGAAGCTGCGCTTGTGCATGCGACAGCAAAATCCCGCTGCGCTCCTTTAAGGTATTAAACACTGCTGTTTCAGTTCATTTGCTATTCTGAGTTAGCGCAGCCAAAGGGTAAGAGAACGCTCTTGCTTTGTGCCCAATTTCTTCTGTTGGCCAAGGACAGCCAGAGTGCGTTCGGGTAAAAGCACTCAAAGGTGGCAAACGCCCAGCCAGGGCCTCCGGCGAGGTGGGGGTTCTCCAGTGTCGTTACTGAGAATCCAGGAGTTCTCACAGAGGTCAGTGAGCATCCCAGAGAGACAGACAGATAGAAACCGAGTCCCAGCCGTCTGAGTCCGAGGGTGACTTGTCTTTCTTACAGTCCCCACCAGCCCCGCTGTGCTTAAGCCTCCCAAAGGAGATCGCTCCTGTCCCCAGGTAACCACAATGTGGGAAGGCACGAACAGCGCCGGAGAGGGGAGCGGGGAGAGGGGCTCTGCAGCAGCAGGAGAGCTGTTGAGGAGGAAGCTGAATGGTTGTCCGGAACAGCAGCAGGCCGCCGGGAGCGGAAAACTGAAAGACAGCTCCTTTTTTTCCTAATTTAGTTTTTATCAGTGGTGACCGTTTACAGTTACGCTGTCAGTCTCAAGGACCCCCTTCAGCAGCCGCTGTATAAACAGTCTCAGTACCGGCTCAGGGAGGCAACTGCTCCGTCTGAAAGCCATCGGGACCTTCCCAAATCCTTGTCGATCAGCATCAGCAGTGTTACTTGGCGTGTTCCAGCAATTGTCAGAATTGCTATCGGACACCACTGTGAAAGGGCTTCAGCTTTATGCCGCCGTGCAGGACAGCTATTATTGTCCTATCTCTTCAGCGACTGTTAAGCAACAGGAACCTGGATTTAATAGGCTGGTACGGTTTTAGGAGCCTGTTTCTCGGCTAACCGCCGCTCTCACATGTCACTTTTGTTTTCCCTCCACCAGGGTGAATCAACTCGTGATGCCACCGGCCTCTGTGAAAGTCTGAGACGGTGAGTGACCCAAACCAGCAACTGGTTTCAAGCTACCCATCCACTCCACAGCCCCTGTCAACCCACTTCTTTCTTTATAAACTGGAAAGAAGTTACCTTTAGACAGGAACGGTCTGCACCTTTGCTACCCTCAACCCAAACTGGAGCAAATCCGGAACAGGGAAACCAGGGGTCACTTCAAATGTCCTTTACTGCATTGAGCTGCATCCAGAAACCTGGTGCTCCTTCCCTTCTTTGAGCAGGTAAGGCCATGCAACGGCCTCGCCCAGCAGCAGGTCTCATTGTCCAAGGCCAGAAAGGAGTTTTTTCCTGAAGGTATCTTGCCTTCATAAAACCCGCTGCTGCACTGCTCTTGGTCCAACAGCTGCTCGCTATCGAAAGACCATTCCTAGCCTATTCCACATTTTCTGCACAAAATGGCAGTGCACAAACCTGCGGGTTGTTGCTAGGACTGTCCCCCCTGCAACCCTTGATCCGGGGTGACCGCGCTGAGGCCTCGGCAGCGAGCCAGAGGGAGAGTCCCGCTCCCGCTGCCCTTTCTTCTCCCTTGTGTTCGTGCTATTCTTATCACTCACCAGCAGTCACAGCATAGCAGCTCAGAGCTGCAACGACTGATAAACACTTCCCAGCATTTTACTGTAGCCAAAATTAATTAAAGCAAGTTTTTGAAGAGGAGATTTCTTTCGCATAAATTAAATGCATTGAAAGAGTAATCACAAAATCAGAACTCAGCAACATGCTTAAGAATGGCCTTTTGGGGGAAAAGATTTAATACAATCTTTAGTACAGCAGATGTGTTATTTCCGCAGAGGGGAGAATATTCTGGTATAGGCTAAGGCTATACTAGGCCTGCCTGTACCTCGCACTCTCTGGGCTGGATGTGTACTCACACATTGTCATTTATCAGTAGCTTTTAGACAAAGGTTTGGGGTTTGTTTTCTTTTCTTTTAAAAAGCCTCAAAAATCTGGAAGCAAGGATGAGGTGGTGATGCTGAGACTTGCCCTATAAAACACAGAACCCTTGGGTCCTGTGCACATCTAGGTTTTTCGCTTTCTTCTCTTGTGGTCCGGTTTTGTACAGGTTGCGAGAAACCAGGCCATCGTTCTAGGGAATTTTTCTGTAACCCAGCAATCACTGATTTTTAAGGTCAGGGGCAATTTCCTGCATAACATGGCGCACAGGGGCTCTCACAGGAAATCCTGCAGCGAGAGACCTGGTTCTCCTTTCCACATAGTCTAGGAACGCTGCTGGCCGCTTAGCTACACCACAGCGTGCACAGCTGGTACCTCACCAGTCAAAAGATGTGCTGGTGTTGCTCTTCAAAGCACGGTCACACCGCCAGCATGCTGGGAGACAGCCAGCGGCTGCTCTGCCTTGTTAGCAGCACGACTGATAGCTGAGCTCATCCTGGGGAGGTGCATGCTGGACTGACACCCCAAACTGGGCTCTCCAAAGGACAACGGTTTTGAAAAGTGACAGTTTAGGGCAAGAGACAGTCTCTTGTTATCTGCTGAGCTCTTTCAACCCACAGTGTGAAGAGCTGTACCCACACAACTGACATAAACAAGACAGGGTTGATGCCCTTAAAGAACAAGGAGAGGAGTCCAAAACCTGCTACTGGTTCACTTCCTTGGGCAGATTTTGCCTGGATCACAGTGTATTTGCGTTTCCAATTCCAAAAGCCTACAGTCATCCCAAAGCGCTGTCTCCCGACTGGTCAAGCTGTGCTAGCCTCCAACTTGCATGGCCTCCACGACAAAGCTGAGGGGCATGTGGTCACCATTACCGATCCGTTCCTGCGACTACCCCATTAACCACCTTTTCTCTTCTTTCTTTGCAGTTGCCAGCGAAGGAAACGACATGTGGACTCCTGCTCCCACCACCACCACACCAATCTCAAGCGCGAACCCCTTCTGTACTGGAAACCAGTGGATCCTTCAGCTCCACACCACCGTGGAAGGGTTTTCCAGCACTAAGTCAATCACACCCCTCCAGCCTGCGGGGTCAGGCACCAGGAGATGTGCAGGGCAGCCTGGAGCACAAGTACTTCTTGAGCATAAGGACGTTCACAGGCTCCTCTGAGCATGGAAAGCTACTGTCCGCTGGATCCACAACGTGCTACCCAAGTGAGTGACTGTAGATTGTGTATATGGTTTTAGTTGTAGCCAACGAGTCCGCATCGTTTATAGGGCAACTTACTGACGTCCTATTGAATGCTGCTGTTCTGTCAGCACTCCCACACCCAGAGACTGCACTAGTTGGGGACCTATTCTGTACATCACCTTTTCTTTAACACTGAAGGCTCAATTCAGATTATTTTTTTTAATTTAAATATGTCATAAGATGCTTTATCTTTGCTGAAGACATTAGATGACAGAGATAGATAGATATATATATATTTAGATAAACAGTTTTTATTTAAACATTTAAAATCTGGAGCTGCCTGTACAACCCTACCAGACAAGAATAACGTCCACAACTCTCCTCCTCTCAGTGCCCTGGAATCAGGCCCTGCAAGGGCACCCACCGTAGGAACACTTCCCATGGATGACTACGTGTCACCTGAAGCTGGGACAGAGGAGAGAGTTTCACTGCACTGGGTATGCTGGTGGTTGTTACAGAAAGGCCCAGAAGAACTTTGGCCAGAAACACCCAGGGGCTCTAGAGTTTGCTCAATATGCTGAATCCAGCCTTGCCTCGGAGGCTCGTAGGTTTTTAAAATACCATCTGGCTGAATTGCTTTACCTAGGGCCTGGCAGTGCAATACTGCTGTGCCAGTGACATCGTGCTTTGTTTACATGCGTACCCTAGTACACGTATTGACAATGCTAATTCTCTGTCAGTATTTTCAAAGCTGGTGGCTGATACTCGACCGCAGCTGTTTCCCTTGGAACACCACTTAGGTTTACTGCGTGCCCTGCGAAGTCCCAGACTATTCTTACTGGGGTGTCAGTTGGTCACCTTTATCTTTATGAAGATGCATTTGAGACCTTTAACATACAAGGCCAGTGTCTGAACTGTGTTAGTCTCAAGTGCAGAAGCGTGTGCCAGTGGAGCAGTCAGGGCGCCGTTTCACTAGAGCCTTGTTTCCTGTACTTGCCCTCCACAAGCCGATTTATGCTGTCAGCTTGATGCTGCAACAGTGTGGGCAAGGCAGGCGAGCACAGGCCCTGGAGAAAGAGTCAGGCTTCCAGAGAAAGGGCACCCCCACTCCCTATTTTCTGTTTAGATGTCTCCCACAGTTAAGATGCTCCCCTCCAGCTTAGCACACATCTTGAGTAGGTGAATGCACCTCGCTCTTGTGCTCGTGTTTAGCAAGGGGCTGCAGCTGGGCTCCAAGGAGGACTACATCAGCAAAGGAAATGCCGAACTGGGACTGGATGCGAGTTAAGTCTGGAAGCTGGCTGTCCTGATTGTGGCACAAGTTTGTTCACAGACACAGGAAGGTACTGTTAGTAAATCGGAGTTTTACCTCCCATTCACTTCCAGGATGTGCTAGGACCTACAGTACAGCATTGTTGTAGAGACGGTCGGCAATTCCAGTTACCAGTGAACTGGTTAATACTCACTGCGGAGCCAGTCTCTGCCCAGGCAGATGGGTTCAGCGGGTGACTCCTGTAACAATGCGAGCTTTCCTCCTCATCAGACTCCACAGGGCTCTTCTGCAAAGGTTGCTCTGTCACCTAAAATACCTTAACAGCAGGTTTAGGATTTGGCTAAACAACTAGAGCCAGAAATTTTCCTCGAGTGCCTGGGCACCCTCTGGAGAACAGCAAGCGGGTGCTAGAAATAATAAAGCAAAGCAAATCCAAAACAATGCTTCATTTCCCCACCTCGTGCCACTATTTACATTCGTAGGGGAAATACTGCCTCCAGGAGCCAAACACTTGGCTTTAAAGGCACATGAATTTCTGATTCCCGGTAAGAAACTCCTTGTCAAGCTGTTTAAAAAGAAACAAAAAGCAACCCACCAATCAGTCACTTCATCTCAGAGACCAAAGAAGATTAGCCACATTTCCTAAACTGCTTTTCTGATCGGCTCGCTCTGTTGTAGCATTTACCGTCAACAAAATGAAGCATTCCCGCTAAAGTGCAGAGATTAGGAATTGTCCTTAAACTTAATTCTCAGAGGAGTGAACAATGAAAAGGGAACTGAAGTGTTCTGTAACTTCACTAGCTCTCCTTGCTCACGACAAGCCCCAGTCCTTGTTAGAGAAGCACAGTGCTGTTACAGGAGGCCAGCTTCTGTGCGTACGAAGGAAATTGCTGAGGCTTCCTTTTTAACAAGGGAAGAAGGATGGGAGCAAGCAAGGGAGCGAGACGTCAGTCCTACCTGCTGCAGTTCCACACCAAGGGATCCCTGAATCCCTGCTCCCACAAATTCCAGGCTAAGGGAGGGAAGCCAAAGCAGCAGCTCTGACAGCTCAGAGGAGATGAACAGAAGGGAAAGAAAACTCAGCCTTTCCCCCTCCTGCGGCTGCTGCTGCTCATCTACACACTGATGGCCCGTATTTGAATGGCCAGAAGCTGAAAGGCTGCATTTCTCATTGAGTGTTTCTTGTTTTAGCTGTGAGGAATTGTTCAGGTAGTGCTTTTATAAAGATATTTGGTCGTCTAGAGGGAAACCAGCTCACTTAGATCAAGAGTCCATGGATTAAGGCAGTGAAGAGGTATGTCAAGTCTGGACGTGGAACATATGTATTACCGAACAGAAACTAGCCCCTTCCCTGGATTCTAACACAGTGCTGCTCCCTGTCTGGGACATCAGCCTGTTCCTGCCAGTATGTCACCTGGGGAGAGCTGCTGCCTGGCCTCAGTTTCTTTGTGTGCAAAGCTGAGACAAACACTGCTGAGATGCTGTATGTTGTATTTCCGTACTCTAGTAGAGTTCAGAAGTTCCCCATTATTAAAAAAAAAAGACTTAGAGTATTGTATTACACTGGTGCTGAGCTCTGGACTTAGCATGCAACATGGTGCTGGTTTGTCTGTGACTCCACTTTGCAGAGGTATGGATGTAACAAGGCTTGGAAGCTGTTTGGGCCATTTGGTTGTGCGACAGTGTAGCAGCAGCGGAACGATTTTTGGTACATACACAGGAAGCGGTTCTGGAATGAGCACAGACTAGACTGAATGCATATTACTTACACCGAAGCTGAGTGACAACCCTCATTAAAATTAGTATTTCTGGTTTTATAAAGAAAGGCTATTACTAGGAAAAGCCAATTAGTTTTTAATAAAGAATCCGTGTGTTTTAGTACCCATCACACCGAATGAAGCAGGATTCCAGCCTGTCACTTAAGTAAGTAGTTGTTCAGGTCATCAAGGTTATGTTTGTGGTTCTAAACATCAACACAAAATTAAATAGCCGCAATAAGGACAGAACCACCTTTAAAGCCACTGAGCTCTTGCACACAGAATCACTTCATGTGAATGTCTGAAAATTAGAGTACATACATAAACAGGAGCCCTCGAATGCATCTGAAGACCTAGGGGAAAGTACTACCGAAAGGCAGCGAGCACTACTCCCACCTCCCATCCCATCCCCGCACATCCACGTCTCCTCAGGACAGGGAGCCACGCGAGGGCAACGGGGTTCAGGTTATCGGGTGGTGCTGCTGTGTCTTGCCCCACTCCCTGGTGCCTGCTGCCTCACCCTGTTCCTCAGCACTGTGGCTGGTCCTTCCCCAGTGCCCTGCCCTTGTTCCCCACCTCGACCACCTCTGATGGTTCACTGCAAGGTGCAGGCTCCTTCCAACTTTCCTGCCCTCTCTGGGACCTACGATGTTAGACGCAGCCTTTGCTGCATTCATCAGGGTCCGTGCAGGGCACAGGGAGTGCACGAGGAGGGTCCGGGATGCCCCTCATGAATCACTAGGGCTTTCTTCTACTCCACAAACTCTTGTTTTTAAGCAAATGTTAACTGCCTCCACAGCTAATACTGCATTTGCACCCATGACACCCACTACAGAATCAATCAGGCGGCTTGTACACGGCGAGAGGGACAGAGGTAATGGGAACTGCACAGAGAGGCAAGAAAATTACCCAAAAAGCAGCAAGCTGCCAACCCAGGTAACTGAAATGCCTCCTGCTGCCATCACTTACAGAATCTGGGTGAACCCAAGAGCCTCTCCCCTTTTATAGACTAGCTGAGAGAGAACCTCAGGGTGACTAAACCCTATAAATGAATGGCTGTACTCTGGCAAGCAGAGTCCCTCTCTGCACCCTCCGTCCTAATCGTTTCTTTTCTTCTCCATTTGCTTTTTGTTTGGTAAACCAGCACTTACAGTCACTTTTACTACGTGATGTACGGGAGTATATTTTATATTTTCTTGTTATACAAGGGAGGAGCATAAAATAGTTTTCTGATTTCTTTCAGGAGCTAATAACTATCTTATTTTTTAAGAGCAACTGATTGTGAATCTCAGAGTATAAAAAAAAAAAGATAAATAAGCCAAATATATATCTTTATGTAAATTAAGAAATAAAAGTATTTAAAACATACCTCCTGGCTCCCTTTGTTGTGTCACCTCTTGCTCTGGTTACGCGCTCCCATGGCTGCTGTCTGCAGGGCTGGTCCCTGGGACAAGGCTGCCCTGAGCTCCACCAGCCACGAACACTTTGATGTGGATGGCAACGAACCTACCTGGACACCAGCCTGCTTGGAGATCGTTTAAAAAAGTTACACCGTGAGCCAGGAATGTCAGAGGGAGCAGAAGAGTTGTGGGACACAGCCTGCTTTTCCCTCCGAGCTGGCTGCCGGGATCCAGCCCAGGGTCAGAGCAGGGAGGGACGGAGTCAGTGGTGGGCACAGAGGCAGGGTCCTGCTCCATCCCCTTCTAGACCCCTTGCTGCACAGCAACGACACGTCAGAGCCAAAAGGCCTGGCTGATCGGGCTGATGAAGACAGCTAACGTGGTGGTAGCTATGGGTCAGGTGCTTGGGAAGACGGGCAGGAAGCAGGCCAGGAAATTAATTCCCAAGTGGAAGCCAGGGTAGGCACCAAGGCTGCCTTTCTCCAGGGATGCGGCGCCAGCCGTCTCACAAAAGGCGCGAAGGGGCCAGTTCTGCTGCTTCAGGTGCGCTGCAGCCCACTTGTTCTCCTGCCCTGCTCGGCAGTGGCAGCACAGACACAGTGTCTGCCCTTACAGCTGTGGAAGAGACTTCTGTCTCCTGCCTTCCCCTGCAGCACCTGCCTTGAGCGTCCGTCTCCTTCAGCATGGTGTAAGCGTCCAGGCCAGGGCACTTATACAAGCAAAGGATTTGTCACTTAAACAATCAACTCTAATCACCTTCTGGCAGCGCATCTCAGGGCTTTTAGCTTAATCATACTGTGTAAATGGCTTGATTAAGCATAATTTTATAAATTCTCCTGTTCTAGCAGCTAAGCTTTGAAGCTCAGCAGCTTTGGCTTCCATCAACCGACAACTGCTAACATGACTTTACTGTTCATGTTTCTTTTTCCTCATGGACGTACACGGCCATACACACGCACTCGCGTTCTTGCACTTGCAGCCCCGCTTGCCTTCCCTTTTCATAAATCCTCCCCACGCTGTTGCTGTAGAGCTCTTACCCAGGCAATCTGCAGGCTGACAAACACGATGACAGCCGTGCTGCATGGGCTCGCACAGGGTGACTACACGGACCACCTGCGGCACATGCTGACACCAGAGCCGCATGTCATCTTGGGAAGCCCGAGCTGGCTTGAACAAGCTGATGCCATTTACGCTGTAGGTGTCCCGGTGTGACTGCTCGTGCCCTCACTATGTTTGTACGAAGAGGCCCTGACTGCATGGCAACCCCCGTTTCGCTCCTAATCGACTCCAACACACTGCAACCGGCTCCCGCTGTCCTCTGTATGACACAGAGTACATTAAGTCAAAATAAACCACTGAAGTTTTAGCATTTAAAATACGCTTAAAAGGACACAATGTTTACCTGACCAGCAGTCGATCCCNACAAGCTGATGCCATTTACGCTGTAGGTGTCCCGGTGTGACTGCTCGTGCCCTCACTATGTTTGTACGAAGAGGCCCTGACTGCATGGCAACCCCCGTTTCGCTCCTAATCGACTCCAACACACTGCAACCGGCTCCCGCTGTCCTCTGTATGACACAGAGTACATTAAGTCAAAATAAACCACTGAAGTTTTAGCATTTAAAATACACTTAAAAGGACACAATGTTTACCTGACCAGCAGTTGATCCTNTGTTTGTACGAAGAGGCCCTGACTGCATGGCAACCCCCGTTTCGCTCCTAATCGACTCCAACACACTGCAACCGGCTCCCGCTGTCCTCTGTATGACACAGAGTACATTAAGTCAAAATAAACCACTGAAGTTTTAGCATTTAAAATACGCTTAAAAGGACACAATGTTTACCTGACCAGCAGTCGATCCCTCCCTCCCTGTGGCTATATGCAATGACAGACGGCTACAGGGCAAGTCAGGAGGAAATCCCTGTGGCCAGGCTTTCCCCTGCCACAAAGAGCCGTAACATGAACCCGTGTGCTGGGTGCCAGGGGCAGAGGTTCCACGTGGCTGGCAAGCCCAGGACACCCCTCAGCACAGGAGAGTCACTGCCCCGACCCACACCAGCACCAAACAGCCAGGAGCGTCCCGCCCGCCCCAGCACACGCTGCTGGCCTTCTGCTGAACAGCGCATGGGCTGGTTTCACTTGTCTTAACAGCACAAACGAGAACACTACACAACTGCGTTAACATCCCAGTTTGAGGCAATTCCTGTACCCTTAGGGCCTCTGATTATAAGGAATTAATCCTTTAAGACACAGCAGAAAAATGCCACCATCAAGTCCTGCTTCCGCTAAGATTTGGGGAGGACAGGTTCTCCTTTGCCTGAGAAAGGGACAAAAGTAAAAATACAACTCACCATGCTGCACACTGGACTTGCAGTGACGTGTTTCTGGAGATGGCCAGACCACGCACGTGGCTTCCCTGTCTTTTAGGTGTCTCCCAGGTATGTCTCAAGCCTGACCCAGGCCGTATTTTACATAAGCCTGGAACAGCTGGAAATGAGCTTCGGACTCGCGTCTTGGCAGTTAGAGCAACTCAGAACCACCTCAGTTTCTGCTGTCCCACGCTTCAAAACAAAAGCTATTGCAGCTATGTTCCTCTGGAAGAGGACTGGTCGCTGCTGGCTGATCCGTATGCTTACTAGCCAAGCACAGCGGCCACAAGGGACACATCAGTGCCACTGCTCTGCACTGCTGTAGACACTTCCCACCCCACAAGCACACATTGCTGGCACCNCTCTGATTATAAGGAATTAATCCTTTAAGACACAGCAGAAAAATGCCACCATCAAGTCCTGCTTCCGCTAAGATTTGGGGAGGACAGGTTCTCCTTTGCCTGAGAAAGGGACAAAAGTAAAAATACAACTCACCATGCTGCACACTGGACTTGCAGTGACGTGTTTCTGGAGATGGCCAGACCACGCACGTGGCTTCCCTGTCTTTTAGGTGTCTCCCAGGTATGTCTCAAGCCTGACCCAGGCCGTATTTTACATAAGCCTGGAACAGCTGGAAATGAGCTTCGGACTCGCGTCTTGGCAGTTAGAGCAACTCAGAACCACCTCAGTTTCTGCTGTCCCACGCTTCAAAACAAAAGCTATTGCAGCTATGTTCCTCTGGAAGAGGACTGGTCGCTGCTGGCTGATCCGTATGCTTACTAGCCAAGCACAGCGGCCACAAGGGACACATCAGTGCCACTGCTCTGCACTGCTGTAGACACTTCCCACCCCACAAGCACACACTGCTGGCACCAAAACCCAGGGCTTCTCCTGCATCATCAAGACCCCACCACTCCAGGGCAGCTAATTCACCGCTAGTCGTGTCAGCAAGGTGGCTGAGCCACCGTTTGCCTCAACAAATGTCAAGCAGGGCCTCCTGCCATGGCAGAGGTTTGAACGCCATCTCATCTACAAGGGAGATCACACAGAGGGAGGACAGAGACCTGAGGATGACTGTTCAAGCACAGGCTCAGCTTGGGACAGGTCCATTTTTTTAAATCCCCTTTGCAGGGAGCACATTTTGCTGCCCAGCTGCACCCGACTGCCACATGCAGCTTTACTCCCCTGCACAGACGAGCCAGCCTCGTCCCAGCCTTTACACCCTGTCCAAATCCTACACTACCAATTCGGCACTGACTCTCCTGCCAGTCACAGGCAGCAGGGAGAGACTCAACACACCTTGGGACCAAACGGTCATGTCTTCAGTTAAGAGAGCCTACAGCCTTCACGCAAGAAGCTGGCACCAGACTGGGAAAGGCGGTTCATAGCCCTGCTCCTCCCAGGACTCCACCTGCCTGCGACAAAGGCCAGTCTCCAGCGGCGCACCGCACAGGAGCACTCCCTCGAGCTCAGTGCCGCAGTGCCTGCCGCTATTTTCTTGTGTTCAGAAGAACCCTTGAGCTCTTACGACTGCCAAAGAGCGTCTGAGCCCAGGGTGGCTGAAAAGAAAAGGCTTCATGAAAAACAAAGGTGCTCTATCCCCTAAAGCCCTGAAGGCCCAGCGACAGACACGACACAAAATCAAGCAAAATGAAACCTTTGCGACTGTTAAAAGGCACAAATAAGTGCCGGTGAAACATGATTTGACTTGGTGGATTAGTGACTGCTTTCTATAAACTGCATCAAAGCCTGCCTGAAGTCAAGTAATTTAATTGGCAAAAGAGTTGTTACCGAAGCACAGCTCGCACAATGCCTCGCAGCGTTCCTGTCCCTTCTTGCCTTGACCGCTTCGCAAGCGCTGGAAACTAAACACACACATACAAGCAGGCAGCCTCCATGCTGGCAAGGCAGAGGTCAAAGTCAACTTCTCCAGCTTGGCAGCTGACAGCTGCCACTACCCAGCTGCCATCAGAATCAACAGCTGGCACGGCTTTGGCCTCGCGCTTTGCCTTCCCCTGGACTCGCCCCAAAATGACAGTGACAAACTGATCCGCACGAACCCTTAACCTCGGTGACCCTGGCAGGTATCCCAGAGTCGCTCAGCTAGCCCCCATGGCCCCTGCTCAAGTCGTGTGGGCGAGGACTCACCCGGCTGGGGAGGGGGAAAACACTGGTACACAAGGCTTCACCCCAAAAGGCTCACAGGGGCGGAAGGCCCTGTCGCAAGGCCACAGTACCTGCTCTGCCCATCACCTGCCAGGCTCACGTTCCCACGGAAGAGTGAGGTGGCATCATCCGAACTGGAGAGCCTGGTGCGGCACTGCCCTGGCACTGCTCCAGGCTGCTCGCAGCCCTGATGACGCGCGTGAGCACCGGGCTCTGCCCCTTTGACACAATCAAGCTGCTGCCCTGCTGCACATCTGAAGAGACAGCCCAGCGAGCTCTAACGCTGTCTTCTCACTCCCAACACACCCACGTCCCTGCGTGCTCCCGTTGCTTACCACCCACCACGCCTGCATGCTGTTCCTCCTCTACTTCTGCAGGGGCAGTGGTACAAAGTCCCACGATGTCCTACTTACAGGCACAGAAAGAAGGAAAGAAATCATCAGAGAAGAGAGTGTTCAGATTTGAAACCCCTGCTCTCCTTCAGAGCATCTCTGGATCACTAAACACAGACGGCCCTGACCTGCTGGCCTTTTGTATGCTGCATTTGCGTAATATACGAAAAGTCGTCACTCGGGAGACATCTGGAGGGGCTTAGCTGGGATTGAGGTTTTAACAAAGCAATGAAACAGCATCCACCATTAAATGGCAGAGGCGGGGCAGCACCCCCAGTGCCAACAGTCCCTTTTGAAGCAGAGGCGCCCTTTTTCTTGGAGCCGAGACTAGCAGTAACTGCCAGTACCTCCTGGCTGGGAACAAAGACTTGCAGCTCTTCTGCAGGCTGCAACAGCAGCTATTCTGGTCAAGACCTTACAACAACCTTCAGTTTAATAAGTGGCTTGGGAGAAAAGGTCCAGCAGGACGAGTCTGACCCTAAATTGCTCAGAATTGGTTGGTGTTCGAGGTGGGGAAATTCCAAGTGCGTGAGCATCACACAGAGATGCAGGCATGAGCTCCTTCACTGAAGGCTCGATGCATGCTGTCCTGGGCACGTACCTGCAGCCTAAGCCTCCATCCTGCTTGGGGACCAGCAGCTTCCCGCAACCCCTGCTAGGCTGGAAGCCAACAGTTAGTGTGTGGGGGCAAAAGGAGAGCGTCCCTCCACACGCTATGGGACCTCAGCAACTTTGCAGAGCTCCCCTTCACCTCCCTCCCCAACTTGTGCCATTACCTGAAGGACGCTTCGCTTGCAGAGTCCAGCTCCGGTCCATCTATCCCTCCTCACCCAGGGCAGGCGAGGGCTGCGTCCTCCAAAGCAACGACAAAGCGCTCCTCAGTCCTGCCTCCCTTGAGCGCCAGAGGAAATCGTCTGTGGAGGCAGAAAGCGAAATGCAGAGACAGAAAGGACATTCCCTGCTGAGCCCTGCCAGCAGGTGGGCACAGGAACTCCAGCCCTCACCTGCCCCTAACAGGAGCCAGCGCACGCTTTTGGAGGCGCAGCAGACCTTGCAGGATCACGGCTGTGACACGCCAGTGAGAACGGGGCTACCCAGGGGTCTGCAACTGAACGTGCTTGCGTCGCTGCCAGCAGCTGTCTCCCAGGGAGTTTTATGCCGTTGGGAGAAAAGAATCATTGCAAAGGCAGATAAATAGCCACAGGCAAACACAGCCCTTTGCCGCTCTTCTCTTGCTCCCTCCAAAAGCAACATGACATTTCCAGTGCCCTTATCTGTGTCTGGTGGTACCGACCCACCTGTGGGACGAGAGCCAAGGGCAGAGCAGCAACAGCCCTGCTTCAGGGCCCTTCACTCTGCCAGCAGCCGCCTGCTTCTGCCAGCAGCCAGCTCAAACTCCTCTGCAGGAAGGAGAGCACCTGAGCCTTCATGGGGACTGTTCCCTCCAGTGCTGGGAGAGGAGTCAGGACCAGCCACCAACCCACACCTTCTGGCCTCCAGGAGCAAGGTGGTCAGCAGGTAGGGGTGAGGAAAGGAGGGAGGAGGCTTTAGAGGCAACTACAACATGAATAGGGTTTCAAACACTTTGAGACTCAGCTCTCAACAAGAGCCACGTACCCGACACATTGGAGAACCTGGTCCTGGCCTCTCCAAAGGGGTGATGGCGTTCTAGCAGGCAGGAGCCTGAGGATAAATGAGGAGATGCAATTCCAGCAGTCACGTTCATAGACTGTTGCAAGCCTGCTAGTAACGGGTGCCTTGCATGGCTACACAGAGCCTGCTGGCCTGGCAGACTAGCAACTCAATCAACCATTTCAATTGTTTCGCTGTTTTACCGATGTCCCTTGTGCTATCACAGGGGCCATCACCCCTCCTGCACCCAGCAGCAAAAAGGCAAGAAAACCAGATCACAGTAGTTACCGATGACACCTCGGTGGCCAAACTGGATATATTTGGCCCCATGTGCAAGCCCATTTAACCCCAGGCATTTAAGAGTCTCCACCTCCCAGACTGGAAAAGCTGTGAGTACTGCTGGGCCTGGGCAGGACAGAAATGCGCCTTTAGGAGTTACTTCTGAACCTCCCACGGGGCTCGCCTGCACAACTCAGCAGTGCCAGCACACCTACCGCAACTCCCCAGGAAATCCAAACAAGCCTCTCACTTCTGCCTTGCGAAATCATGGAGACAGCAGTCTGTGCTCCCAAGCACAGGCTGTTTGGCACTGCCAGGGAATAGAGAGCGAGCATCTACCAGAGCCTGGAGGGTATGTGACCTCCTGAAGCTACCTGTGCTCAGGCTGAACCCTCCACACAAGTCAGACCTGCAGCTTTAGGGCTCAGCATCATGGAAGGTTTATTTAATCATAGAGGACATAAAAACTATAGTTATAAAATATATTAAAACAGTTCCCTGAGCCATGCCAGGCCTGGGTGAGTCCATGGAGTTTACTCCTGCAACACTGGAATTCTCTTCTCTTTTCTTTTCTTCTTGGCTTTGCCCTGCTTCTGCTGGTTGGCTTTGCTGGTTTGCTTCTGCTGGGTCTCCTGGCTGACACTCCCCTTGGTTTTCTTTGCAGCTGGAACCTGCTCAGCTTCATTGCCTGTATCACTTTTTCTTTTTCTGTTCATCTTCTTCTTCTTCTTCTTCTTCTTGTCAGCAACAGCGTCTCCTCCATTAACAGCTCCCTCCCCACTGCCTGCCATTGCCACCCCATTCTCCCCAACCCCTCTGTTCCGATTCTTGTGTTTGCTGCCACCGGGCACGAGGCCTTTCTTCTGCTTGGGGGTTTCTGTTCCCAAGGGCTGCTCCTCTGGGGCTGCTGATTCTCCATCTTCACTAGGTACTGGTGCTACCCCATTTTCCTGGATGCCTTTCTTGCGATTCTTGCGTTTCTTGGTCTCTGGCAGGAAGCCTTTCTTCTTCCGCTTCAGTGGCTCTGCTTCCGGCGCAGGCTTATTGGCTGACTTCTCTTTCTTGGGCTTCCTGTAGAGAGAATGCCAACAATCAAGAGCAACTTAGTTACAGCCAGAGAGCAGCACGATCCATGCTACAGGCAGTCCATGACTACAGGCAGAAGCACAAGAAAGGTGCAGGAAGCACAAGCGTGCCGCGAGGACGAGTGTTATCCCTGGAAGTGGTCCTCAGGCTGCACAGGGACTGGATAAACGAACAGCAGGAGCCAGGCCAGGACTCAAGGCGGCACATGGAGACTTGAGGAAGAACCCCTGTTCCACAGACCAGATAATGCTGTACTTATTGCCGTCTTGATTACACCTGCCTGTGGCTACTCAGACACTGTCTGTGTGCCCACGGTGACAGCCTCAGCAAGGCCTTCACTGTGCTAACAATCCCAAGAGGTCTTCCAGCCAGAACCCCCAACAGACCACTCCAGTCTCATCTAGGCAGCCTTTGTACGCGTGCAACACAGCCGCCGCCGCTGCTGTTCTCCAAGAGAATCCGTCAGCAACTTCACCACCACCCAGCCTACGCTGCTCTGCACCAGCTCTGTCCTTAGAGATGAGTCCTGAAAAGGAATCAGGCTCCAGTTCCATGGCCTGGTCTTCAATGTGAAGCTTTTTGGAGAGTTTTTCAAGCTGCATGTCTTCAGGGTAGGAAAACGCTACCCTGACAACCTGATGTTAGCGCTTGCCTCTCAGCACTTCCACCAGGATCCTGTGCACAAACCACACCTGCTGTAGGCTTGCACAAGGCTTGCAACTTGCTGTAGGCTTGCAACTGTAAGACCTGCACAAAGACCTCTGCGTGTCACAGCAAGATGGCACCAACCGTGACAGCAGGCTGCACTGCTGAGCCCCAATCCCTTCCTCAGACAACACGCACCAGCTCAGTGTTTCCTACTCTAGCAAAACCCCTCCTAGCTGCAGTCTCTGCCAGTTCCTAAACCTGGCCTTATCCTTGTGCCAGCCCTGGCAGTACGACGCCAAGAGACCTGTGTGAGACTGGAAAAGGGCCTGGGGCTGTGTCACAGGGCTGGGTAAGGCCACTGTACCCTGCCAGCCTGTTCAAGCATTAGAAGGGGCCACAACAACAGATTCAGCTGCCTCGTGTGATTCCTCCCTGCCTGTGAGCCCTCTCACAGTGAGCCACATGCAAGCATTTTCCTCGGAGCCTCTTGCTGGGCTGAGATACCAGGCCACTCACATACTGGGACCACAGCTCCCAGTCATAAGCAGCCCACCCAGCATCCCCTAATGCTGCGTGTCTCACTAAATACTGCCAGCCGGAAGGGGAAACAAAAGCCCTGATTGCAAGATGTTGAGACAAAGGAGGAAAAGATCCTACACTTCTTTTTTTTTTTTTGCCCTGGAGCAAAAGTCAAATCCAGCTGCCATTTAACACAGGAGCACTAAAGCATAAACACTGAATGCTCCCCAGCTTTCAGAGCTGCAAGGCAACTGCTCCAAGCATCAGGCTGGAGATCCAGACGCTAAGGAGTCCAAAAATCACTGGAGAGGACTGAAGGTCCTGGCACGTACTCTCTGGTATCCAGTCTCTTCCCAGGACAGCTACTCATTCCCTCCAGCCTCACATTTGCAGAATTAATCCACAGTGATGTGGGAGGACCTTAGTGACTCACCCTAGCCTAGCAATTCCTCTGCAGCTTCAGCAACGGCTCTTAAACCAGGCCACCACTCGGGATCACCGAAAGCAGACACTGTATCTTTGGGTGATCAGCTGTCTTATCTCTACTGGCAAGACGCTACCAGATATCAGACATGCCTTACAATCCTTACCCATCAAGGCCCAATCCTAAGCATGTAAGCACCTGGAACAATGAGCCTACAATCGTTCCAAACAAGCAGAACAACAAGCATTTCAACTTCACCAACCATTAACTCAAACTCCAGCCTGAGCTCGGTGCCTTGACTTCCTTTCTCTTCCTACTTCCCCACAGCAATGAAGACAAGCAGACAGGCGGTCAGTCCCCCAGGTAAGCCAAGAAGCCCGTGTGCCAAGCATACATACGTGTAATTTAGCCAGCGCATGACGTTCCAGTAGAGAGAGCTGAGACGCGCCGAGTTCCCAATGCCTTCTGGCTGGTTCAGAGCTACCAGCACTTTGTCCAACTCTGTCAACTTCACACACAGCTTCTGCAAGAGGCAGGTACAAACAGATAATCTGCAGAGGGAACGCAGACGTGGCAGTCACAGCAGCAGGGCACAGGCCAGCCTCAGGATAAGACTACGGCAGGAATAACCAATCCTGTCCGGCTTCTCCAAGCTGCTGCCCTGAGCCCATTTGCAACACCACTTCAATTGGGGGGCGGAAATTGTTGAGTCACACCACACCACCAGGTACAGGGTTTGCTTGAAAACTGAGACTCTAGAATGAGAGGCATGAGTCTAACAGCTAGAATTGTACTGGCATAACAGAGACTGAAAGGTCCTTTGGTCCTCGTTCCTCTTCAGTTCACGGCTGGGAGCAGGGGGAAGAAGACACGTGATTGTGTACCTATCTAAAAGAAAAGCAGCAGCATTTTCAGTCTGGTTTCTAAAGGACACAATCATGTTGCCTCTAGCTGCCTCTACAGCTTCTGTAACCCACTGGATAATTTCAGCAAAACCAGACAGAACAGGGTGTCTCCAAGGCTATTCAGTTCCTACAAGAGCCTTGGAAATAATCTCTCTCCTCCACCCACTTTCCTACTAGGTCTTCACAAAGAAACAGGCTGTGGTGTGAGCTCAGGGCTTATCAGTAGGAAACTAGGCTTCAGCAATGCTGCTGCTTGTGTTATTTTGCTCCAGTAAATAAGACCATGTTGGAGGCTTATTTTGCCACCTACAGAAAATCTTCTCATGTTCAAAAAAGATGTTTTTCATTAGTGAAAACAAAGCCCCAGAATAAAGCTTCACTCCAACTCACAAAGCTTCTGAGCAAGCTTCCAGTTTGTGAAAACTAAAATCTCTGGAGTCCAGTGGAGAGGACAGAGAATCATATGGGACAAAACCCAGATCACCCCCACTGTATCCCAGGTCGTATTTCTGCTGATAAGAAAGAAGATGCCACATGCATTTGCGCAACACTGTACAAATCCTTCAATAAGCTCGTGGAGATCAGCTCACAAGAGCTATGGATCACTCCTTCAGACATGAGGGCTTTTCTGTCCTCAAATCCAGCTAGGCATTCCCTCCTAGGGAATGCCCCCTTCGGTCAGAAACGAGGTGGGATGTAGCGATGGAGCAGTCACAAGGTAAAAATCCAAACGTGACATTTAAGAGGCCTTTGTGGTATTCAGAAGAACAGCCATTTGCCACACATCAGGTCGTGCACTCACCTGCTCCTTCACGGTTTTGAGGAGGAAATTCAACAGCTCCAAGCTCTTGGCGACTTTCTCTTTCTCAGCCTTCAGGATACACTTTCCATTTTCAACCATTTTCAAACTCTGCAAGTTGAATGGGGAGATGGAGAAGGAACACGCATTAAAGGGGGAAATAAATCACTCTTCTCAGGAGAAAGCAGAAAATGAGTAACGCTTGGTGGGATTAACCTGTCACCAAAATAACTCAGGAACACAAGACCCACCAAACTCTGGCAATGCTCAGGAGGGTACACGGTGGAAGCTGCTGATGCCCAGGTTAATTAAGAAACAACTGGACAAAATAAGAGCAAGCATACCACAAAGGCACAACCCTGCTGCTCTCTGTAGTTTCTAAGCGAAAGCACAACTGGAGAGACATATTGCTGCCTCCTGGAGAAGAAGAGGAAAAGACAATATCCGCCCCAGCCCTGGCAAGGCCAGGAGGCTGCCAGACAACAGACTCACCTGAGGGACCACAGCTACTCAGCTGCAGAAGCTGGGATTTACACGTAAAGCGCTAATACAAAAATCCATTAACACTTACGCCTAGGAAATCCCAGTTGCCAGCACTAGAACAGGGCTTGTCAATCAAGCTTAAATTCACTGAAATGACTGAGAAAAATCTCATCTCTTTGTGCTCCCTTTATGTGCTGCAGGGTTTCTGAGACACTGAAAGGTTTGGCTTAGAGGAAAATCACTCCAAAGATAGGTCAAATAAAAGCCAGAGTTATTTACAAGTGGAGAAGGGCAGAAAACAGCCATAAAAAGGCAGCTGGATCAAAGAGGCGGCCCAGGGGTACTGATCCTCTGCCTGCAGCTGGCCCTCTCAGCCCCGCTTACATGGTAGTTTTCTTCCCCACTATATTTTTGTGTGGATGCACACACCACAGCAAGCTCCACAGTGTGCTTGGATTACACTAATATGAGATAGGATTTGCAGGGACAAGCTTACTGTAGACAGTGGCATGTCACATCACAGCCTATTTCTCTGGAGCAGGCTGCACTTGTGGCCAAACCTGCCTTTGCCTGGAGTTCAAACACGCCAACACGGCCAACAAGCAAGGTCCACCCCAGCATCCTCGGTGCCGCAAGCAGCATGCATCGCTGGTAAGTCACTGCACCAAACCTGTACCCAGCGGCGGAAGCTCGTAGCTCTCCAGGAGATGCAATCCCTCCCATAAGAACACCATTGCTTTTGCTCCATTCAGACTGGAAGTAATTTTAAGGACTCTGAGCAAACTATTCTCCATCTACATCAGCATAAAGCCAGCAAATAAAGCAAAAGTCCTCATAGACACTGAGAGAAGTAAGACATTTATTCCCCAAAGCAAGGTCTTCCAGTAATGACACCCACAGCAGGAAAATAATGATGGCCAGCAAGAGCGTAAGGAATACTTCTAGCAGAAAAAGTAAGGAGACCAGATAACATACCTGCAGGAAAAGCAGCCTTCAGCCAGAATTATTTACTACCTGTACAGGCTCCACACTACTCTGGGAGTATCTTTTTTAAATCATAAAGATACAGTTATTTCCTGACCAGGATGGTCCACTCAAGCCCTGTATTAGAAAGCCACCATGTTCTGCTGACTGGAACTCATGCCACAACTTCATCTGACTATCAATAACTTGCTAATTACTCTCTCCTGATACAGATAGATGCGCTGCAACTCTATTCCAGAGCTGTCATTAACCTACAAGGTCACACAATTCAACAGCTCTAAAGTCTTGAGGTAAAATGAGAAACAAATAACGGGTGTGTAATTTAAAAAAAAATAAAATCTTCAAACGCAGGCTGTAACACCCCATGGGCCATGCACACTCTGTTTATTAGGCTTACCACAATTAATAATAATAATAATAATAATAGCAGCAAATCAATTATGAAAACAAAAAAAAAAGCTTGGATTTGCATAGAATTTTCTTTGCAATTTGAAGAACAAGATACTGCCAGGCTAACAGTCATTACTTGTGGTTAAAGTAGCTTTCAGAGAGGCCATTAAGTGGAGCTCCTTATTTTGCTCTAGCGATCCCTTCCAACCCCTACCATTCTATGATTCTGTGATTCTAAGTTGCGTACAAGTTCACAGTCAGAGAAAATCAGTATGGATTGTCAGCTCTTCAGGACAAGAGGAATCGGGGCAATACTGAAGGAGAAAGAGCCATAATGAAGTCAACTGTCATTTCAATTTTTAAATATAGAAACATTTTAGAATTAAAGTGTTAAAAATAAATTGCATTTTCTCTTCACTGTAGATGAGTGACGTAGACGATCGCATTTAAATCACGCTGGCTTGACTCTGTCTGCTCTTGCTGCCAATCCCTGCTTCCCAGAATTGCCCTGATGCTTTGAAGGGTTTGAAACAAATCCTACTGAAGTCAACAGAAAAGTCCTATAGCTCTGAACAACATCTGGGGGGCTGATTTTCAGAAGTCTGCAAGCAGTTTTCAGGTGCTTGGGAAACTGGGGCGTGCATCTAGTTTGGGGTGCCCAACCAAATTCATGCAGACCTGCAGAACAAAAAGGATGGCTTGCCCAGCTGGAGATGGAAGATATCACCGGTCTAGCAGCATCACTGCTGTAAGACTAAGCATCTATAGTAAAAGCAGAGTTTTGCATGAGTCTGGCAACACAAGCACAGTTCCACCAGCATAAACAGCCAGAGGCAATCCAGTACAATTTAGGTGCTCTGCAAACAAATAGCTCCCTATTGAAATGGATCACAGTTAAGCAGCTCTCAAGGACCAGGAAGGAACAAGGAAGAGGGTGAGGGTGGGTGGAGAAGCCAAAGGAGCAGCAAAGAAGCAGGAGATAATTAATCCCTACAGAATGCAGAATCTTCTCCAGTCCAGAAGCAGAATGGATTTAAGCTGGATCCAGATAATGTCTTACTATTTCTCAGTATGTGTCTTTTCCCTTTCCCTTCTGCTACAAAGGGTGTACAAGAAATTTACTCCATAGAGCACAGAAACGCCAGCACCTCTGTACTGGGTATGGTTGAGACAGTCAAGGCTCCTTAAAGACTTGAGTCCAACTCCTGCTCAGCTCAGCGTCACTTATTACCCTGAACTCACCACCACCTCTCCAAGTACTTCCCCATCCCACGTTACATGAGATGGTGTCTTCTGTCACGCATTGCTTCACCCTCACCCTCCCATAGCAGGGAGTGTACACAGGGGAGCGTTTGCTTCGATGGGATTTGTGTTAGCATGTGACATCGATATAAACACGCTGTGCTGTGGTTACATAAAAGAAGCTGACTTTGGACTGGGGCTGCTGGGAAGCCTCGGGGAACTGCTCCCAAGGAATGAAATCCCAAGTCGCTTCCATGGGAACTGGGTCCAAACCTCAAAAGCAGCTTTCCCAAGTGTGTGTCATAAATTCTTACTGCATAAGGTACCGACCATCATCTGTACGTTATGGTTCGCACGGCAGATTGCTTTGGTCTGCTCCCTCACTCAGCTATCTGAAAGATTAAATTAGCGCTGCCACTCCAATTGCGTAGGTCGATCATCTTACAGGCCTAACGTGATTTCATTTGGGGCATGTATAAAATGAAATCATGAAATTAAAGCAAAAGCTACTATGTAACAGATGGCAAACTCCAACACACAGCAAACATGCCTGAAAAAGTAGCATTTCAGTCATTTGCAGCATCCTTAGGAGAGCCCCAAACACTGATCGGATCACAAAAAACTTGCGCATGGCTGGCAACTATCTCCATTTTACATAGCAAGACTGAGGTTTTGCTTCCAGCTATGCTACAGGTCAGTGGTGGAGGGTTAAGGGAAACCCCAGCAGAACTCGTCTGGCCGCCTGCTCTTTTATTCTCTGCCACGCTCTGCTCACAAAGGTATCCAAGTCTCCCTTCCCCTGCCCTCTGAAAGCATTACCAACCTAAGAGTCACACAACACACTCACTCAATACTAAAAGCAGAGACCACGTGGCTTATATTCAACAGCCATGCTTGCATCACTGGCTGATCAGGTTAGTTTTCCCCCATTTTCTGCTTTTCTTACTCTGCTCCTTCAGTAACAGCCAGTCCCACTTTCCAGGGAATCTCGGTTCCAGTTACAGCTCAGTAATACCTCTGACGGTTAATCATGCCTGTGCATCTGAGCTGTCAGCAGATCTGGGCAGGTTGTATTCCAGAAGGGAAAAATATGGAGGCAGTTTTCACAGCTGGAACTCCCATCTCACCTCAAGCCAATACAGCAATACAGTTCCTGCCTCGCCCTACATGGATTCAGATGGCAGAGATGGTTTTGTCTTGTTAAGTCAGAGGCTTCCAAAAGCCTCTGGCTGTTTCTGGTAGATGGCACTCCTGGATCCACAGTCCTCTGCTTCTAGGATTTCTACAAGAAGAACAGCACAGCCCTAGCATCTTACCAGTCAGTGTGTGTTTGCTTATATTCCTAATTCCTGTATAACACAGAGGTATTCCAGCCACTGCAGGATCCAGCCTTCATTCCATCTCTCATTGAACTTCACAGTATTCCTTCATCTTCACAGAGTATAGAACAAGTCAGGTTTAGAGCACAGAAGGTGAATATCTGCAGTAATTCAGTCATACAAGGACAGAGGGCTGGCAGCTGGTCAACCACTGAGCTCCATGCCTTAGTTTCCCAAGTAGGATTTTAGTCTAAGCTCCACTGAAATCTGCAATACAGCAAAAAGTGGTGCATGAGCATCTAGAGCCAAAGGCAGCATCCCAGCCACTGCCCAGCTTTCCCTGCAGAGGCGACAGCGATATGCTGTTACCGGGAGCCAGGCAATGTTTCTGGAAGCCTCCGCATTCACACCCGCCTGCACTCTCAGCCTGTCTGCGCCTCTTCCCCTTTCACAGGTACCACAGCGGGGGACACGCTTAGCCCAGACTTACAAGACACAGCAGTATCTCAAGAGTGCCGAGGAGTGTTCTGCTATCAAGAGATGAGCACATTTTCTAGCTGGAAGTTTGAACACCATTTAATCTTCATGCATTCCCAGCACGTCCTTCAGTTTGTTTCATTGTTAAAACAAACAGCCCTTCCCCTCCGTGGGATCAGCCTGACAGATCCATCACCGCTCCACGAGCTGGAGAAGCCTGGCCAACCTGCATTCTTTCCACACACTGCACTATCTCCATCCTTCCCCCTCCTCCCCCATAACAGACGTGATGCTGATGGATAAATGTGCAGATTCATGGCTGAATACAGTGCCAAGTGCCTTCTGCAAAACACATACCTCCACCCACCCTGCACGACCTTCCACCCCCTGGCACAGCCCAAGGTTGCTAAGGTAAACTCTCTTCTCTAGCAGCAAACAGTTCAGCAAAATTTCCACTGTACTGAACGTCCACAGTCACGACAAGAAAGCGCTTAAGAGCTCTGATCTCACAATGCTGACTGCTTTCACACTGACTGCGAAAGCTAAAGCTTTGCCCTAGCTCCACGCCGCACGCAGGGTCCCAGAGCGAAGCCTCAACGTGGCATTTTGCTGTTGTGGTGGCAGAGTCCCACCCAGAGGGAGCCAGTTTGGGGCCCTACAAGCGCGTGCCCGTTACCTGACCCATGCCCACACACAGGTAAACTGAGAGGTCCGGGAGGGGCACAGCCTTCCGCTGCTGTTCAATGGTTAATAACAAACTACAACCAAATGAAGAATTTTAGTATTCTGTATGCTCATAGCTCCTGTTTTTAGCCGATGTAAGAACCCTCGCCTCACCTGTAATTACTCTCACGTTTCTCCTGAGAGGCAGGAGGGAAGCGGTATCATTTCATCCATTCCACAGAGGCTCAGAGAGGCCAAGTAACACGTCTGAGTCACGCAGACCATGACAGCGCCAGGAATCAACCCTGAGCTTCCCAAAACCCAGACAAGCCACCCCCAAATACTTCCTTTCATGAATACAACAGAACCCAAGCTGGAACTTAGGGCTAAATAACGCAAGACAAAGAGGGCAGGAGGGAAGAGCATGCCCCTTCGCACCAGTTTCCATCTACCCACAGGGCCAGACCCATTTCCAACGCCACGTACACAGGGTGCACAAGCACACAAGAGGGGTTCTCGCACCACCCACCTGAACACAAACAGCACAGGAGCTGCTGCTCAGAGCACTACAAGGAGGAAAGAAAGCACTGACAGTCCCTCCTCTCTCTGTTCTCTCTCACAAAGTTTCTGTAAGTATAAGTGTTCAAAACTTTTTTCCTTGCACCTCTAGCAGAAACAAGTCATCAAGAAATGCTCACAAAGGGAAGGGAAACACCAAGCTTCTGCTTGTCCCTGACCAAGAGGCAGAGGGAAGGCAGGGGACTAAGCAGACCCACACAATGACAGGGCATAACTAAAGGGCATTTTTTGTAATGTTTATTTTGGCTGTTATTAGAGGGAAGAGCCCAAAAATCCAGAAGCCATTCTCACAGAAAATGTCAATGCTTTCCCAAGTTTAAAGGGTGTTTTGGGGTTTTTTTCCACAGACTGTACAAAAATGCAGCAGGGAAAAACCACACAGGACAGCTGAGGGAACAGAGGAGAATGAATTCTCCGCAGAGACATCCAGTACTCTGAAAGCATGTCAAAGATATCAGTTAAATCACTGCTGGCCTCATTTTACAAGCTAAGAGGCTGAGAAAGGGCAATGAATTAAGAATTTATAAAGACGGACAGATAAAAGTTCAGGCAATCTTCAAGAAAAAAAATTTAAGAACTGCTTTTTTAGAGATTTGATGAAGTTACTGTTAATAATTTATCTTCCTACAAATTAAGACACTGATAATCAAACGTGACGACCTTCAGAAATACAGGGCATGTCTACACCGGAATGCTATAGAGCATATCCCCCTCCCTCTCACACATTCTGAGTGGCCCCAGCTAGTTATTTCAAATCCCTAGCCGAACAACACAATAGCAACAAATCCCTCTAATGCCATACAAGAAGAGCCTTCAGAGAGCATACAGTAACTTGCCAATGATACGAGTCTTGGAAAAGAGGTCTTGGGTTATCTACACCATCCCTTGCACAGGCCATGTAATCCCCTGTCCGTCTACATTCGCGCCTTTCTACAGAAACGCGGTTGCCTGCCCAGTCCAAGCCTAAGGAACAACCTGAGTAGAAGGAGACAACATCACACGTGTCTCATTAGGATTATGCATATATTTTATCTGAAAGTCTCCAATACCGGAGACTGACTGGGAGCGCTTTGGTCTTGCACTGAAGTTAGGTATCAGATTCTGCGAGCATTTTTACATTCCAGGATGCCTTGATCCCATTCTGGCTTCAAACAGCCAATTTGAACACTATCTGCTCTGCCCATCCCTTATTCAGGATATGACATTGACAAAACAAGCAAAGGAAAAAATAGTAGTAAAGTTGGGCCCTTCCTATGATGTACTTACTGCAGCAGACAGACGAAGGAAACCCTCAGGAAACTGCTGCATGCTGCATGCGAGCCAGAGAAAGCAGTTTTACCGATAGTTTTTCTGAGGGCTGTTTTGTTTTCAAGTTGCTCAGTGGTGAAAATACACTTTTTCTGGAATATTGCTCAAAATCCTTTCCCACTTCCCCCTGACTTTTACATCGTAACTGGGAGGAGTTTCAGCATAAGTTGGGAGTTACACAAAGCACCGCANAGACTGTACAAAAATGCAGCAGGGAAAAACCACACAGGACAGCTGAGGGAACAGAGGAGAATGAATTCTCCGCAGAGACATCCAGTACTCTGAAAGCATGTCAAAGATATCAGTTAAATCACTACTGGCCTCATTTTACAAGCTAAGAGGCTGAGAAAGGGCAATGAATTAAGAATTTATAAAGACGGACAGATAAAAGTTCAGGCAATCTTCAAGAAAAAAAATTTAAGAACTGCTTTTTTAGAGATTTGATGAAGTTACTGTTAATAATTTATCTTCCTACAAATTAAGACACTGATAATCAAACGTGACGACCTTCAGAAATACAGGGCATGTCTACACCGGAATGCTATAGAGCATACCCCTCCCTCTCACACATTCTGAGTGGCCCCAGCTAGTTATTTCAAATCCCTAGCCGAACAACACAATAGCAACAAATCCCTCTAATGCCATACAAGAAGAGCCTTCAGAGAGCATACAGTAACTTGCCAATGATACGAGTCTTGGAAAAGAGGTCTTGGGTTATCTACACCATCCCTTGCACAGGCCATGTAATCCCCTGTCCGTCTACATTCGCGCCTTTCTACAGAAACGCGGTTGCCTGCCCAGTCCAAGCCTAAGGAACAACCTGAGTAGAAGGAGACAACATCACACGTGTCTCATTAGGATTATGCATATATTTTATCTGAAAGTCTCCAATACCGGAGACTGACTGGGAGCGCTTTGGTCTTGCACTGAAGTTAGGTATCAGATTCTGCGAGCATTTTTACATTCCAGGATGCCTTGATCCCATTCTGGCTTCAAACAGCCAATTTGAACACTATCTGCTCTGCCCATCCCTTATTCAGGATATGACATTGACAAAACAAGCAAAGGAAAAAATAGTAGTAAAGTTGGGCCCTTCCTATGATGTACTTACTGCAGCAGTCAGACGAAGGAAACCCTCAGGAAACTGCTGCATGCTGCATGCGAGCCAGAGAAAGCAGTTTTACCGATAGTTTTTCTGAGGGCTGTTTTGTTTTCAAGTTGCTCAGTGGTGAAAATACACTTTTTCTGGAATATTGCTCAAAATCCTTTCCCACTTCCCCCTGACTTTTACATCGTAACTGGGAGGAGTTTCAGCATAAGTTGGGAGTTACACAAAGCACCGCAGTCCCTGGGAAAGGGATGACAAAAAAAAAAAAAGGTAATGAAACCATGTATTCAGATCCTGGCGCTTCCTGCCCCAAATCCGTCAATGAGTTACTAAAAAATTGGCCAGCTTCAAGGTCACTCTAAAGCCAAGACAGCAATTCTGTAACACATCAGAAAGACAACAAACAAATCTAACAAGAGGAACAAATACCAAAATGTGCCCACAATGACAACAGGGAGAACTGAAAGACCAAATTGAGAGGAGCTTGGTAGAGTCAAAATGACAGCGTGTGAGCCCCGGCGGCCCCACAGAGATCCCTCACCAAAACTGCGCTACAGTTCCCTGCTTGAAACAGGAAACTTGAACCTCCTGGGTTCTGCCACTGGCCTCATTGCATGGCTCTGGGCAGTCTGAACTCAAAACCACCGGCATCCTCCTTAGATAACATGGGGACAGAGATCGCTATCCAACACACTGGGCTGTCCTGAAGCCAAGCCAAGAAAGTGTCACATTGCCCATGCACAACGAGGGTCTCTGGGGTGTCTCAGAGCCCCAAGTTTGATTCTTGGCTCAGCTCCCAGCCAAGTGTATGATCTGTAAAACAGGGTGAACAACTTTAGTAAACTAAATGCTTTAGCTCTTAGGTTTCTGCAGAATACTTTGTTCATTACATCAGCAACTCACTGATTTGCATTTGCTTTGTAAAGCACTTTGAGACCTACCAATAAAAGAACAAAGCTCTCTTGGAGAGGAAGAAGTCTCTGTGAGATGCTCTAGCATCTCAGGTGAGCTCTGGCATTTACAAGATGAAGTAACACTATTTCTTTATACTGTAAACATAACCAAGTCATCTAGACTCCCAGCATTAGAATAAACTTGAACAACTGTAGCAAGGTTCTGTTTTGTGTAAAGCAACCATTTAGAACTTGGGAAGGCAAAACTGTGCCTGAGCTATTTCTCTGCTTCCTCACCTTTGCAGTCCCAGGGTTTGTGGACAAGGCTTCCTGCCCAGGTGACCCTGCAGAACAAGCCAAGGGCACCAACAGCAAGCAGGGCTCCCACAGGAACAAGCCAACTCCACAGTACCAGCCAGGTACTCGCTGACAGTAAGGAGATGGCAAACATGAATCCCTCATTACTGTGATATATGTTTTATAAGCATGCTTCAACATTTTGGGAACAAATAAGGTCAAGTTAGCTTATGTAAGCACAAGAGCCATTGCCTCTCAGCAGCCGGAGCTGCTATTTCAGGAAACTGTCTCTTCATTTAAAGTTCCTGGCCGTTGATTCTCCCTCATCTGCCTCTTCATTTTGCAGGCATAATTCAATGATATCCAAGACTGCAGTTGTCTAGCATTGCTTCTTTCCCAGTTTGAGCACATACCACTGTCTAAAACCATCACAGGCTCCCTGCTCATCAAGTGATCTGCAGGTATGCAATGCAATCACTGAGGTGAGACAGGATGAGAAGGCAGACACCAGGAGATAGCACCCTATCCTCTCTTACAGCCTTATACCTGCAACGGCAATCCTGCACTTCAAGAGCTACCAGCCCCATAGCTGCAAATCTGACCACGGACACAGACAGCAAAGCCTTCAGGTGACACCTTCCTCGTGAATAATATTGCTGCTTGAATTACAAGTGCACATGAGTATAGTCAGTTGAAGAATTGGCCCTCTCAGGTTAAGACTTCTCCCTGGGTCAAAGAAAGGCATAAAATTCTGCATTATCACTTATTCCTCTTAAAACAGTTATTTGTGAGGGATGGTGGCAGGAATGGCCAATGACAGCAAATGCAAACCCTTCAACTAGAGGTAGGGCAATACAACTTCACCATTCTCTACCACATCAGGAACTACTGCTCTCAGTCGAGGTTGGCATGGGTAAGCGCTCACATGCCAACATCTACCTACTTAACTAGCTGTCTCCAAAATCACGGCTGACCTGGAACGGCCCACCAAAACAAGGCTCAGATGAAAAGGGGCAAGACTGAGCTGCAGGAGAAACTCTCAGTTCTGCAAATGCCCTCCTAGATAATCAGAGGCGTGTGTGGACATGAGGGACAGAAAGGGCTACCGTTCAGCCCAAGCTCTTGCCTAATACAGTTCAAGCAAACTCACTCTGTAATTTCAGCATCAAGCCCCTAATTTCCACCCAACCTGCAGCTCCTCTTTCAGTCATGCACACAATCTCCACCTGGAGATTCAAAGCTAATAAACTCTTCAGCAAGTCATTTTAATGGTGGATTAATCTCTTTGACAAATACTTTCTACAGATTCTAAATTTGCTCAGTTTCCAGCCTCTGACTTCCGCTACCATCTCCAAAAGAGACCAGTCATGATATGAGCATTGTTCTACCACACCATAGAGCCACTGCACGTTTTCACAGCTATTACTCTAAGTGAGCGCTTCTGCACCACCAAAAAGACACCGAATACCTTCTGCAGCTTTAGAAAGTTTTGCAGCACGAGTGTCAGCCTTTGGCTATAAATCAACACTGTTACATGGAATATAAAGTCCTTGATCCCTCCTAATTACAGCAACATTTAAAGACCTGCAGCTGCCCCAGCTCCAAGGAGCCATGGCAGCACTGTGTTGGTACAAGGGGAGAGCAGGAGGAAGGGAGACAAAACACAATACATGTATGTCCACCAACAGAGCACTCTGTAAAAATGTTCGGTCAGGGCTTTTTCAGGCCAAAAAGAGAACTAGCACCTATATGCCACTGCCAGTTAATAGTATGGGAGGCCTCCCACCCGCAGGGCATACCTTGCACAGCCCAAACAAACTGGCAGCATTTCCCAGGAATTTTTCTTTAAACAAAGATGACCACAGAAATACGAGGCACTAAGGAAGCTTTGATAGCAAAGCTCATTAAAATACCGGATGGGTTGCAAGTTGCTAAACTTTCCCTGACAAGAACAACATAACGCATTGTAAATGTTTGTCGTTTCCCAGTGAGTCCTGCAGGTATTCAGCTGCTAAAGAGAAACAGGGAGATCACCAAGTTGGAAGGAGTGGCATGTTTTATGCAGCTGGAAAATAAAATCATACCGAACTCCACCCATTGGATTCCTGATGTAACCATTCAATAAAAGCTATTTAATTAAACACATGTTTACCTGCTTCCTCAAGAATTATAAACAGCACCTCTGAATTCCTTGATTTAAATTTGCTTAGATTTTGTCCCCCTTTGACAAAGGAAAGCAGAGCTAATTGTTCTGTTCCAATACGATAAATTACAGAATGGCCTAAATTACCACGTAACCAGCATTTAAAGAACGAAGTAAAGAATGAAAGCTACACTTAGAAAGAGGTCAATACTGCAGTTACATAGGAACACCAAGACTGGAATCTGCCATGTCATCAAGTTTAGTCACCACATCATAACATTAATTTGGCTGTTTGGTTCCCACTGCGTCAATCCACAGAACATAACTGAATGGCACTTGCTTCTTCCGTCTCCTGTCCCACAGATCACTTCCTGCATAACAGCTGCATCCAAAAACTGTCTTCAGGTACAATCCACACTTGCCACTGAATCAGGAGTCCTGCAATTTCTGTCACTGTTTTTTCTGTACGAATTGTTTCCCAATGTATTTTAAGGTTTCCCTCATAAACAATGTTAGTAAGGGAGTCTGGTCCAGAAGGCCTGCAACGCACCAGGGGTCTAGTGCAGCTCCACTCTAGCTCTTTGGCCCTGAAGTTCAAACACAGAACTTCCAGACCATTTTCTGAAATTAAGTCAACATCCACAATATTTTTCAATTCAAGACTTGTTTTTTAAAACCACTTTACATTTATCTGAATGAGTGTATTCCCTAAAACTCAAACTCGGTATTTTGGATACATACACAGGCACCGCTGAGCTGTACCAGGCGCATTTCTTTCACTCTGTGAAAATTCACCTTAACAGCCGTGTTACACAAATGCTGTAATCCTGGTGGATGCTACTGAGACCTGGTGCGAGCAGGCACAACCCCAGTGCAGAGCACGGCCGCAGACTCTAGGTCTGAGAACGAGCACCAGAGTAGTAAAAGCAGCACCCATTAGGTGCTATCTATACATTTAACATGTTGAAGCTTGTTACCTCTGTCACTTGGCTGATGCTTTCTCTGATCAATTCCTCCCACTCCTCCTCTGTCATCAAGAGCTTCAGTTCACGAAGCAGCAGAACCTTCTGGAGAAGAAAACAGGCCTGGGCCTGAAAGAGAAACGGGAGAGGAGACATGAAACTGCACACTCTCTAGGGAAGGTGTTAGCAATGCAAACACCCCGCAGAAGCAAACAGCTAAGCACGGCATCCAGGGAATGTCATGTTACAGATGCTGCATATCCTCACAAACATGTATGTTGCTCTGTTAGAAAACATTCTCTAGAACCTAACAGAGTCACTCCTCAGGAGACAGGGTGGAGGGTTTTGTTTGAATGAACATACTTAGAAGAGAAAGTCAAAGGAGAGGGGAGGGATCGTGTCGCTTCTAGGTTTAGGCATTAACATCCAAAATATGCTTTAATAGCTGCTGCAAGTGCATCACTTTCAGTCTCCAAAAGTCTTCAGGCAGCCCTTTGCGTGACTGTACCCTTTACCATGCCCTGATGAATGCAGTAGGCACAAATAAACAAAAATACAAGCTGGCAGGTTAGCAAATGCTTCGTTTCAAAGGAATCCTAGATGGAAACCGCTGCTCAGAGCGGCACGCAGCCTTGCCTCCGAGTCAGATTTGCTCATTAAGCCTCTAAGTTAACACAGCAATGAAGAGAGTAGCCACTAGAAAACCAACAGTAATCTGCAATCTTCTTACAAGTCATTTTCTATTGCAGAATTCCTATTTTAAGGCTGTCTTAGGTACAAGAAAAATGCAGCAACAGACAAAAGCAAATGATGGAAATCCACAGAATAGAGCAATGAGGATTAGTGCAAATAGTTTAGAGGATTTAAAGGGAAAATTCTCGTAGCAGCACAGAGATAGTGAGCAAATTCTACCCACATATAAAGAAAAAATGTTGCCTCTAGCTGCCATCACACAGACCAAAACTGAATGCAGGTATAAATACCAAAAATCATTAGGAATTACATCAAGAGTTAATCTCATCCAAAGAAAGCAAGGGCTGCCATTTTTTAACCACACATTGCAACTGAACCCACCCTACAGAAAACAACCGAGCGGAGTTTGTAAAACTCTTTATCAAAGGCGTCATTGAGATCAAAAGTCTTAAGAGGGCTCAAGAAAAAAAACGCAGCCTGGCAATACCCAACCTGGCCTCTAGGTACTCCTTGGGTCCAAAGGAAGCAACCTGGAAAACATGTGGCAGAAGGCTAAAAACCAGCCGTACGGTACCCACACTTCTACCAGAGCATTTTGAGGGAACTATTTACTGAAGAATTCGAAGTGAGGTAAGAGAAGAAATCCCTGGATCTCCTGAGAGCAGTAAGACCAACCTAAGTCGTAGGTGGCTGAACAGAACACCTCACGAGCTCAAGGAGGTCTGTGTTTCCCATACAACATACGCCAGGCTTCTGGGAGGGACAGGACACTGAACACAGGTCCCCCACTGCATAATTCCAGCACTCATACTTGTGTTACAACAGAGTAATGCCACACATCTACGTGAGCTGACCTCCAGTCTACACCAGTATGACCAATGAAGAGAAAAATCCAAATAGAGCAAGCTTTCACTCACAACCAGAAATTCTGCTCTTTACACGAGGGAGAAAATGCAGCAGGGAACCAGTGAGACTACGTCAAAAGACTTATGTTGATTTAATGAGAGAGCACACCCTAATGCTGTATTGGAGGCAGGCAAGCTAACATATTCCTTGTAATTATGGGGAGGCTGTGTCTTACAGAACAAATTATGGCATGTCTGCACACATGCATCAAATGTAGTGGAAAGTCACTTCAGTGCAATTACAAAGAGAACGCGGCCCTCCGAACAGATGAAAGGCCGTAATTCATTCTGAAAGGCTAAGGCATGGTCATAAACCTCAAGGCACCATCTTTTCTTTAACAATTACAAAAGCATTCATACTGCAAGTGGGTGCAAAGCACAGAGAAGGGTCCTGTTGAGCTATCCTGATGGTACCTCAGGACTACAGACTTACTCAAGAGGCGAACAGAGGACCAGAAGCAGCAGAGACCAGGGCCTGCTCAGGAGTCTACCAGTCAGCAGTAGGTGGGAACACTGCAAGTCAGTGAGGAAAAGAACTGGAAAGAAAACAAAGCCATCCAAAGGAACACATCGCTCTGGAGACCTGAGACTCAGATGCTGGACTGACAGAACAGACCCTGAATGAGACCTAGTCCTCGGTAAGCACTAAGCCTGAAAATTATTTTAAAACAAACAGGAAAAAAACCCACTGAACATTCCCTTCTGCGTGTCATAAATGAGGAAGTCAAAACACTCGGTCATCTGAGTATCCCAGCTGGTGCGATCACTCTGTGACAAAATTATGTCACACTCATAGCTTTCACGCTTCCAGCCCGTACCTTAGATTCAAGCACAGAGAAAATGTTTTGAGATTCATGTAATTAAAACATTGCTATTGCTGTACTCGAAACAATCCTGTGTTTCCTGATTGTTTTTTAACCCAATGATAATTTAGGACTAAGCATGAACAATTCCTCTCATTTGAAAGAATAAAAATAAAATAAAAGATTTACTTACTGTTTGAGATCAAATTTGGCTTAAGAACATCTCCATCAGACAGCAAACGTGACACTAATAACTACAAGGTCCTCAATGCCCAGTACCATGCTATGCTGTAGTTTAAGGTTATCATATTCATCACCGAGTCAGTGACTCCTCTATTCCTAGAGCTAGTTATTAACACGTAGCTCTTGCATAGCCGATTTTTCCAGAGCAAACTTCACAGTTAAATAGCGAAAGTTAAACCACAGCAAGGGGAATTGACATCAGCGGAGTCAGCCAGAAATATCAGGGGTAGAACCAAAACTAAAACCCAGTTCTTCAGTCCCAGTCCAAGGGTAAATCCAGTAAGAAACAGCACTTCCCACTCCTCCCACTGATGCCATCCATCTCAGCAAGTTCAAACCAAAACAGGAAGGGCACCAAGTTTCTTTAGAAAGAGGTGCAACCATCACACCTCGCTCACACCATCGATCAGCACGTGGAAGAGGATCCTGGATGCCATCAAGATTGCATAACACATACTCAGAGAAAACAATCTAGCAACCAGGACCACAAAGCTGCCACATGGCCTTGGAAAGTAACAGTCTTCAGCAATGGCTTTTCAGCCACAAGTTCATCTGGCAGGGCTGAAAAACACCAAATCTCTGGCTGCAAGGGGATGAACCAGCTCCCCACAGAACAGTCCCTGGCAGAATTCACAAAAAGGATTTTAAATGCTCAAATAGGAATTGCTTTCATGAGTTCTGGGAGCTTCACCAGGTAACATATGCTTTATCATCTAATATAAGAGGGGCTAAGAGTATGAGCACTTTGCAAAAGTAAGGAAAGACTCAAAGTGAGTCAGATCTCTAGGAAGCATTTCCTTGAGGTCACAAAGAAACAGCTCTCTCTTTGCAGTTCATTTTCCTTGGTTTATCTTCTCAAATCAAAGCACACAATGCGGCTGGAAATAGACACCTTAGAGGTGCGACCATCTACGCGTTTCTAAGTGAATGTTCATCTTCCCCTTGCACCTGCTTCAGAGGGCTAGTCAAGAATTTCCAGGTACCACAAGCCATCTCACTTGCTCATCTTGACACATCGCAGCCTGATTTCTGGGAGCCAAGACACTCCATGTTTTTTATGAAAACAGCCTCAAAAAAAGTGAGGCTGCTCAGAGGATTTTTCAAGCCATCTCCCACAACGAGGGTCTTCCCATCACTAGCCGCTTCTGAAGACATGCGCTGCTACCATTTGGTGGTGCTCCTGTGACAATACTAGTAATCCAAAAAGGTTCTTTAGAAATAATAAATGGTCACTAAATCTACCTATTTTTTGTTCTGTGAAACAGGTTCTACGGTGTGTGCACATGCATGCCAGAAAATCTATGCGTGCAAGAAAGTTACATGAATGCAAGCGTGCAAGACATTTTCAGTCACGCACATTTAAAAACATACAGAGCAGCATTTTACTTCAAGCTTGCGCTTGGAGACACAAGCCCTCTCTTTGCTGAGCAGTAGAAAAAAGAAACAGTATAAAAAGAAACTTACCCAATGCAAACATTGCAGGGCTGATTCCCGCCTACTTTCTTACAGCTTCCTCAGCAGCAGTTGGGACCTGTTCACTAGAGGCAGCACGCACCTCACACAAACAGCCAATTCCTACCTCCTCACCAAGACTTCTGAAGTGCAAGGCCACACACAGAACGCCTTAGGAGGAGCCAAGCCACCCCAGCTAGTTCCAATCTTTCGCATCAGAACACTACCACCCCCCATAACTCCTCACAGTCCATCATTTACCCTTAACATCTTCATGATGTTAAGGCTGCCCAGAGAGGTTGTGGAGTCTCCTTCTCTGGAGATATTCAAAACCCGCCTGGATGCATTCCTGTGCAACCTACTCCAGGCTAACCTGCTTTAGCAGGGGGGTTGGACTAGATGAGCTCTAGAGGTCCCTTCCAACCCCTACCATTCTATGATTCTATGATTATACATGATACTGAGACCAGCTGCACCACCACATCACGCAATTAAAAGCTTGGAAAGTACTCCCACAAAACTCAGCACAGACCTGGAGCTCAACAACGATCCAGTTCTGTCCCTCTCCCTCCCGCCCTCCCCAGCATCACTGATTTTTTTGAATGTCTTACAAGGATTTGGCAATTTTGGAAGCTGCCAGAACAATATCGTTCCCAAAAATATCGTAGAGGATCCTCTGCATTTTCTCAACACCAAATCAAGCCTGCTGTGTTCATGACAGACCTACAAGAGAGCCAAGTATTATCAATGCTTCACAAATGGACAAAAATAGCAGAAGACCCGAGTCCCAGCTACCAAACTCCAGTCCGGTTCAGAAGAAAAAAATCGTCGTCCCCCTACATATGCACTATCTCGGAAATGAGAACGTGTGAGAATAGTCACACGCAGCTGACAGCCACATTAGAGTTTTTTATTAAAGGTGGAGGAGAATGCTGCAGCCCACCCTGTGCCCTAGGAGCCACCCAGTTGCCGAATCGAAACGTTTTCTCCTTAATGTCAGTTTTCAAAAAGAAAGGCCATAAAATAGTAAAAAAATAAATAAAAGTGAAGTCTACTCAAGCAGGGATAGTAGATACAGATACACACTCCCACTTGTATCTATCAGCCATATGACTAACTGAGGCAGAAACGCTCATTATCAGTCCTTGTGGGAGAAGAGAACAAACAATGACTAACTGCAGGGCCGACCCTATGATTTTCTGTCAACTTTGTTTATTTCTTTCTTATCTATAATGATTACACAAAATGCTATCCAGTATAAACAGTCAAGATTTCTTTCTGAATTAGTAAATGTGCTCACTGCAGTAACTGAGACGTGCTGGTAATTCCCAGTTGTGCTCACCTACCTTACGTAGATGCTAAAAATGAGTGCAAGGGGGCGGGGTTGCTGGGTTGTACAACCTGCCTTTACCCTTCGCAGTCAAGGACAAGACATGCAGCCTGACTATTTAAAATGGCAAGCAACAGATTAACCCCTACCAATTCAGCCACCGTTTTCTTACTGAAAGCTAATAGCTAGCACAGGTGTAGAAGGCGCATAGGTGAGAAGAGCAGCTGTCCCCAGTTACCATCCAGGTGACTCAACATCCAGGTGAGCTGGATGGAGGGGAATACATCAAGACGTCTTTCAAATCACTGCAGTTGTGAAACAGAAAAGCCAAAACCAAACAAGCCTTTGCAATGATGAAGAGATTCTGTTTGCAATGATGAAGCGATGAAGGCATGACCTAAACGCAGGGTTGTTTTTCAAAGAAAGGCACGCTGCTAATAAGAAGACATTTGTTTCTAATGTGAAAAAAAAA
>VZSC01010417.1:19135-60017 GCA_013398225.1 Steatornis caripensis | reverse complement strand
TATATATATATATATATATATATATATATATATATAGTACATAAACACATCAAGAAAATGTTACGTGGAAAATAACAACTCTGTGCAACTCAAACATATTTTTAGAACTGAAGAAGCATCAGGAACTTTAGGGCTATCATCATTTCACTGCTCTTGAAAGTCCAGGAGACAAGAATATACAGGTGGGATCACACCACACAAACTACTGGTATTTTAGAGCACTGATGTCTCCCTTCTGGCGTATACGCAGCAAAGCTACAGCATAGCCTGACCTGCCAGCACACCTGATTCAGTGCCAGCTCACGTTATAGAACAGCAGCTCTCAGTATGTAATCCTCAGCAGTAAGACTATGCTACAACCATAGGGATATGGCAAAAATAATTTGCACTTCTAGAAATTCTCACCTACCAAGCCCTTTGAGACTGCAATCGCATGAACCACATACTGCATTCGTGAGAAATGCTACCAGGAAAGCTGGGGTAAAAGAACATATGCCAAGAATACAGGAAATTCTAAATATGCTTTCTTTGAATTTTAAGAAATAGTCAAACTATGAAATATATTCCTCAGCTATCTACAATTTGTTCCATGTTTAAAAAAATAACACACATGTGTGCACACCCCCCCCCCAACCCAAACCCATAGCAAGCTCCAACAAACAGGACTCTTGGTTATAGGAGAATAACCTGTTAGTTATTACTACAGGGCAGGACATCCAGGGCACCACAGCAAAAGCAATTACTGTCAAAGCTTTTGCGAAAAGAAAACAAACAGCATGCAAAGCCATGAAGCAAGTGCCAATCCATCCCCATTTCTGCTCCCACCATTAAGCTACTCTATTTTCACATTTCCATTGGTCGTGGGATGGAGAGAAAGGCTCCAACAGAGCAGTCTTGAGTTTCAGGGCTTGCTTTTTGTTTTTCTACCATTTGTTCCGTGCATTTGAGCATATCTGAGCCTATAAGCTACATGTTTGATAATGGTTTGGCAGGCGGAGTCCAAGTTAGGAACAGCCTAGCACCTTATTCAAAAGGGTAAATTATGAGAGGGAAAGGAGAACAAGGCCAATAACAATGGCATTGCCCGTGCCATACAGCAAATTCACAGCAGGCTGTTCAGAAGCAACTGCAGTTCAATGTACCTATATACATGCAAGTTTCCTAACCCTCCTTGACACATTATAATCAGAATTATAAAAGACTGAGCACTCCAACACTGCGGGCAAGACGGTCTTGGCTAAGAACTGTCATGACAATATTTAACAGAGGACTTAGACTTGTGACTAACTTAAAAGTCTGGAGTTTCACACAGCCTGTTGACCTCAACAGGACCAAGCTGCAAATTCTCTGGGGGAGGCGAGGACAAAAATAAAACCAACCCAAAACAAAACAAAAAAAAAGACTCCTTCCTAAGTTAAGGACAAACAAAAAAATGTCCTTCAAGAACTTTAACAAGTATCATCACTGAATGAGCATCAGATGCCAATTATTTACTTAAAACATACAAAACATTTGCCAAATCAATTCTCCTCAATCCACAAGCTGTAACTGCCGTGTTTCACACACGGCACCCGCGCACAGATGTTCCACGTATGTTTCAAATTCAAGGGGAAGGAAGGATAAGGCAAAGCCCTGGCTGTGGCTTAAGAAAACTATTTTTGAGAACAAAAATTAATTTTTAACCTCCTCAGCCCTGCTGAAACAAGGCAAACACAAGCCAAGATTCCCATTTAGCCACTATCTAAAACGTTTCAGAGCGGCAAGTGCTAGAGCGTTCTGGGATAAATGCGACTGTTACGACAAGATGGCCGGCATGTTTGGTTGAGCAGAGCTGCCCCTGCCAAGACACCTGAGCATCTCCGTAACTATTTCTTGGATTAAAAATGCGCTGTCAGTGCTCCAAGGCAGCATCGTAAATTAGACATCTGCTTCTACCCCAGCTTCATCCTGTTCTCCCCTCTGACCAAGGGACCCAGGACATGCCTTTCCTGCACCCTGTTCTGGGCTGCCCTCTCCGTCCTGCCTGGCCCAGAGACATCGCCAGGCTCAAGCGGAGCTCGAAGCCCTGCTGTGCACCACGCTGCAGCAGCCAGTGTGAGAAAGCCTCCCGTGGAGAGCTCCTGTCTGCAGGGCCTGTTGCACACAGGGACACCGGCGAAACAGGCCTGCATGACAGCAATGCCACAGCGCGGTGCCTAGGCTGTGCGGCCGGCTCTCGGCAGGAAAGCCGTGTTATCCATCACTACACAGACTCCTGGTGCCTGCAAGCAGCCAGAGAGAGCTCATGCTGGCCCAGGAAAGATCACGAAAATCTCTTCTGCATGATTGTCTGGCTCAGGAGCTCAACTGAGTATTTCCTGCTACAATGCAGTGTCTTCAGACTAATCAATCGGCTCTTTCAAGAGGGCTCTTTCCCTCAGCCAGCCTTGACGAGGTCCAGTATCATTGTCTGAGGTAGGCAGAACGTGAGCAGGATACAATTTGGCCAGCGCAGAAGTGGTCCTACCAGACGCCAGCTTCCAAGTCTGCAAATTTTGCCCTCCCGCCTCCAGAAACAGACAGTGATGCCACGATAATGCAGCAGAAATAAATGCTGACCAGAACCAACCCCTCCCCCCCCGCCATCAACCACGAACACCCGCTCCCACACCTTCCCTGTGCACCAAACACCATGCTCTGGGCCAGAAAGGAGTTTCTCCTAGCCCTCCCTCAGTCTGGCCTTGCCAAAAAAACACAAAATAGGAGATTTACGAGCCCAGGAACAAAATTCTCCTTGCCAAAAAGTGATCAAAACAAATGGTATTTTACAGCTTAAATTAAGTTCCTGCAACAGATGGATGAGAAAAATTTTGCAAGGCTAGTTAGTTACAACATGTGAAGCATTTAAGTGACACCTAAATCACATTTTACAGCCTTGGACGAGAAAGGTGATCTTGCTCAGTGTACTCCCACCAAACGTCCTAGGTCATCAAGCTCTTGCAAATTTTGCTGTTTTAGAATAAGCCAATCTGCGCTGCAACCCAGTTTCATGCAAAGTAGGTTGTACCTGTTCTTCCTTCCTAATAAAAAAGCAGATTTCCAGCGATAGGGCAGGATGCTTTCCGTCCAGGAACCTTTAAACAACTCACAACGGCTTGTGCATTAGCACATTGGAAATAGTTGTCACACATGAGACACATTTTGCTCATTTGATCATCATCATGTTGGTCATCTATTTAGGCCTTCTTGAGTGCAAAAAAAATTATCAATGAACTCTGTTGGGTTTGGGTTTTTTTTTTTTATGTTAACTTTCATTCCTAAACCTCTGAAACAGCCAACACCCTCCTCTCTAGCTAGTTTCTAAACAAGCTAAACAGTAGTTTGCAAACACAAGGGCTTGTGTCTCCTCTCAAGCTGTTGGAACACATGACCCCAGTAAGTCCTAGTGCGGGCCAACTTCCCAGTCACTATTCAGCAATGCTAAAAATGGAAATGCAATCACCTGCTCATAACCTGCTAGGTAGCAGGCAAATTGGGTCTCCAACGAGAGGCTCAACACCAATGACTCAGGGATGGTGGAAATCTCTTGCTAGAACACCTGCAAGTACGGGAAAACCTGATGCACAGGATGTGGTGCTATACTCAGATCTTGGTTTCCGCCTTGGAAGGTCTGCTTTCGGATTTGAGGTTTTACTGCTTTGCTTACTGGAAAACAACAAAGCTCCCTGGAAGACAGCAATTGAGACAAAACTGACTGTAAAGAAAACTCCATCTTTCTATGCCTCCTGCTGACTCCCCTCTCGTCTTTATTTTTATTATCCTTCATAAACCTCTTCATCTGTGGCTCAGATGTCCTGCTTTAAGCAGCAGTGATGAGAAGTTAAGACATCTATAGAATTCTACTACTATTCCCAAAGCTCTGAGCAGCAGCTGTCACATCGATCAGATGGGCTGTTAACTTCATTCTGCTGCTACTGAGTACTTGTCTATACTACAGAAAGTTTTATCACATTAGCTACGCTGGCACATCCTCTGCCTCCACAACACGAAAACAGCTATTGCAAGACACAAGCACTTAAACCATCACCGCTCAATCTGCCTGAAAATGTGGAATGAGCCACACCCCATAGAAACCACCTTTATATAACGCAGCTGCACCTACCCGAGTTATGTCAGCCTTAGTCCTACAGGTAAAAATAGTCATTGCCTTCACTGACAAAGTCACACCAGTATGGTTTTTTTAAATGTACTTGAGCCAGCAGAAAGGCCAGGAGTAGCAGTCAGGACACCACAGCAGCCTGCCTGCAGACCAGGGCATATATATATTATACACTCACATGCAGGTTTCTTCATGCCCTAAAATTTCATTACTTAATTTGTTTAATCAGGGACTCTGCAAATCATGTTCTCTCCACTGCTGCCAAGGAGTGGATTTTTTCCACGCTTGGTTCCTCTGCAAACAGTGCTCTGGGGATGTTCTTGTCAGAGCAAAAGCCTCATCTCGCACTTGCCTAACCAGAGAAGCCCCTTTGTGAGAGCCTGCTCACTGCAACAAGATGTTTGTGCCCAGTACAAGTGGGTGCACGTATAGCTGCTTCCTGCAGCATTGTTCTGTTGGCAGCTGGGAAAGGAGGAGGGAAAAAAAAAATCATTAAAAAGTCATTAAAAAAAAAAAAAATCAGAGCTCCCTCCAACGGTCACCACAATCTCACAAGAACTAGTGACAGAAATAAGATGTTGCTGGATTTTAAAGGCAGTAAAGATGAGTCGGTACACACAGGGAGAAGATGTGACACTGCAATTTTTCAGAGGATACTGCACGTTAGATACTAGGCTTCACTGGCAGGCTTTCTGCCGGAGATGAAGGATCTGCCGGACATTTGGGCAGTCAAAACAATGCACATATAAAATAACACACTTGACTCCTGAGGCAGGCCTGGCTGATGGTATTAGATACTAGCTTTGAATATTTCATTTGCATACAACAAAGAAACAGCTAGTGAGCATTCAGGGCTGGGGAAGACATTATTTACCTCCTGCTCTTCTTTCACCAGAGGCTAACAGGCAGACCCTCAGGACACAGCAATCCATACAGAACAATCGATATACTGGTCTGCTGCTTTGGTGAACACAGAGATTCATTTCTCCCAGGGGTAACCACTGAGCATATCAGAAAGGCCAATCAGTCCTAATGTTTCCCTCAAAACAAAAAAAAGTCAGTATCTTATTTTCCAAAATTCTTGAAAAATAAAATGATGCCATAACTGAGTGAGCCATAAGAATGCAAGATAAATCAGCAGCAGAATACAGATTAGTGCCCGTGAGCACAGATGCTTTCTTGCTTTTTCCATAATGCCCATTTACAGGACTGAAACATTGGTGGGGAATATCGGTACCACAGGGCACACCAGAGGGCACACCAGACGAGAAAAGAACAGCAACGGATTCTGTGCAATGCATCCAAGCCTCTCCCTTCCTGCATTAAAAAAATAATAATAATGATAATAATCAGGAAATATGCCCATTTCCCTCTCCACTCCTAAATATACTTCTCTCCCAAGTTAAGAACAAAGTCACAATTTAAAACAATAAATAAATCTAAGACAATTTGGTTTCTTAATATGGCCCTGTTTATTCTGGAGCATTTCCACTCTGCTTTTACAAGCCCTCACTCTAAACATCAGAGCAAGAAACGCTCTTTTGTTAAGAAATCACATCAAAGATTCTCACCCAACATCCCAGTAGCTGTGGCTCAAAGAAACATTACCAAATATCAAGAAAACTCTTGCAAAATCATCTGGGGCACTATTCTTTCGCTCAACCCTGGCTTTCCTCTTGGGGGAAAAAAACCCCAAACAAATAACTACCCCCAAAGCTTTCATTTGGTCAATTTTTATTTTACACACACACACCTTGTATTAGCAAACATCAAGAAGCTCCACTGACACCTCAAGTTACTTGCACACGTCGATAAGACCAAAACCCAAACTGTCCCCTCCAGTTCCCCCTCATCTGGCCGCTCCTCCCAACACTTTCTAAGCCAGACATCTCCTCTGCACAACAAAGCCAATTTTCCTCAAATCAGGAGAGACGTGCAATAGGATTTTCTTTAGGCTATTCAGAAGACAGCTACTGCATAATGCAGCCTATTTAAAGAGACTTTACTAAAGTCAGATTTAATAATTTAGGAGATTTAAGAGCAGTACGTATTCAAAAAAACCATGTTGCCTAGGCACTGTGTGCCTTTTAGCGGCTGTCCCTGATTCACCAAACCAGTCTGGATGTTGCAAGGACAAAGGTCTTCGTCTTTTGAGAACATTTATCAGCAGATAATGAGAAATTAGAATTCCAATTCACTCAAACGTCAACTACTGAAGCTTAGCTTTCAAGCAGTATAAAAAAAAAAGTGCGTCAGTAAAATTGTTAGCTTGGAACACTGAAATAAACAGCACTGCTGAGCAAAAAAAAAAGTTTGTAATTGTACTTGGTTGACCTTTGTAGATTCATCGATTCAGATGCTCACCAGCAGACCCACCCATTCTGCAGAATCCAGTGACAGAAGCACCATGATGTGACAGACTGCATATCGCCCTTGGGGAGAGGGACGTGGCTCGAGACCCTGTTCTGCTAGGAGGCTGCTGAGAAATCCTGCAGAGAAATCCTAACTCCTTTCTTGTGCTTTAACTTCTGCAGAGCGGCATTTTAATACGTGCCAAGGGAAAGCAGAGACAGACGCAGCCAAAGCCCATTCCTCCCCCACCCCCAAACAACAACAAAAAGGCACCTACCACTTTCTACACGAACCCGTAAGAACATCCTTGACAGTGGATACAGCCCAGGCTGGCATTTCATTTTATGCTGCAGAAGCCCTAATCTTTCTCCATTTGCCAACGAAATACCCTTCCAACACACTTGCTAGTATTAACAAACCAAGATCCAATAGCCCACGGTAAACACAGCAGAAGTCATTACCCGGAACTTCAATAAAGCGGGATTCTGTCCTGATGTTTTTGTAATATTTTGTAGGATGACTGTAACTCGAGCCCATATGACTGAGATATTCACCAATTTCATCACAATCACAGACATTCATTCTCCTCCTGCTTTTGTTATGCTGTTATTATTAAATACATGGCAACGAGCTTGCCTCCAAGCAAACTTTCCCCATTTGCTCTACACAAATCTCTACCCATCAGACTGTCGGAGGGGCTAGGTTTGTCAGGCTGAGCAGAACACACTTGGGTGGTTCACTCTCTTCTCAAAAACTATCAACTCTCCATGTGTCAGGTGGCAAGTTTAATTTAGTAGGCTAGAAAGTTACCCAGTCTTGGAAAATCACTGCAATATGGCAGATATTTAACTCAGCAAGTCCATCCGATATGCAGGGTTGTTAATGCTACTGATCAGTTCCATCCTCGGATAGCTCTTGCCAGCAGCTGTGACTACAGTAACAACTAAAGCGTGTGCAACCTTTTCATTTTCTCATTTCTTCCCAGCAGCAGACTAGAACGTTCCCTCCATTACTGAGGATTTGCTACATGATCATCAAGACAATCAGCTGAACATTAGTGAGCAGAATAAACACAGTCTGCATCTCCCAGATCAGAATAGAGGCAAGTAGGAGCTTTTTCATGTTCTGTTTGTGCTGCACCCAATATGGTGGAACATAAAGACTGGGACTGCTAACAGGGCAGCTTCTCTGTACCAGTCAATTAATGCCTGGTATCGTTATGGATTTGGATGGGGGCAATGCAGGCATCTAGCTGCTAGACATTTTTTGCAAAAGACACAGGGGCTGTTGAAAGGCACCAAGAAATACAACAAAAAAACCCCGATATGATGGAAAAAAATAAAACAAACATAAACAGCTAAAACATGCAAGAAGCTCCAAAGAGACCCTGCAGACTCAGTGGCAGGGGCCCCTTGTTCAACCGAAATAAACCACAAGCACACAAAGTTCTTAATGCAAATGCATTAACTCAGGCCATGGGATTTCAAACATTCAGCTTGAATGCAGTCAGGAGGACCTGAAAAATTTAAATAAATCTTTTTAAATTTTCAGCCACCTCACACAAGTGAGAGGAAAGGGAGACAGAAACATGGCTTATAAAGCAGTACATCAGAGCGCGCTACGTTTTACTGTGGCATCAGACACCCTTCCAAAGAACATCAGAGACTATTTATAGATGCTGTCAATGTCCTCCAACTCACCAAAGGAAGATAGCTTCTTTGAGCTCTCTCAAAAATGAAAGGTTGAGATGCAATAATCCGCATTCACCACCACCCTAAAGGTCTAGGAATTCAAAATCTCTACACAAAAATGTAGAGCACTCTGGCCCTGACCCAGCAAAGCACTTAAGCATTCAACTGTTTCCCCTTCGACTTCAGAGGGACAGTTTACATCCCTTGAGCTAGTACAGGTCACAGGGCTTGCTGGCTCATGATCAGACAGCTCAAAAATGTGCAAAAGCCCACCCATAGCTCAGTTTTACCTTGCAAAACAGAGAATCTCCTTGACCATCTCCTTACTCAAAACAAAAACTTGAATGGGAGCAGGACACTGACTGGAGCCAAAGTATGTCAGTTTGACATACGTTTCCCAGCTGTAAATCATTTCTCTTCATTGAGGAGAGGGCGCATACCGAACAGAGAAAGACAAAAAGGAAGAAGTCCGCAGGCAACAGCCACTGTAACACTGTCACACACAGAGCTATCGCTGCCTGTGGGTAACGCACCCTCTGAAAGTCTACTCACCTCAACCAGACCTTGGGGCACACCTTCCCCCTAGTGACATCTCTACCGAGGACACAGGCACTGCGTGTCCTACCTCTGCGAGGGGATGGAGGATGCTTTGAAGAAATGGCACCTTCCAGTCACGGCCTATTGCTTAGCTAGCATCAGCAGCCCAGTTCTCATTTCTCATGCAAAGGAGGTAGAGCTGAACTGGTGCTGGTGCTTATCTGGGGAGGTTTATTTTGCTTCATTATTAGTAACAGCTTCTGCAAAATATTCCATAACAAGTCCTTCCTATACCACCTGCTGGAAACTATCTGTGAGAATGCAGGCAAAGCATGGGGCATTAACGTAGTGATCCATTCATCTATCACAGCACGAGGAGGAATACTCCCACACATACACACAGAGAGGTGCTGGCTTATGATGCTTTGCAGTGCTTTTACTGTTCTTGCTGCATTAAAGTTTAATTACTTTCTAACTTAGATATTTACACAGAACATAAACCGTTCAGAAGGATAACTGTCAACCAGCCAAGACCTCTTTGGCAAGACTTTAGGATCATATTTTACTCTTCTGGTGATGGCAGCTCTGGCACAGAATTGCGTCAGTTCTGTAAAATTCTGTCTACATAAGTTTGATCCCTTTGGGGAGACTGCCAAGCACCAAGATTAATTAGCAGCTTACCTAAAATACATTCTCTATTAGATAGATCTTAAAGGGTTCCTTGTCGCAGACTGCTTTATAAAAACACATTGTGAAATATTAATGAATCTATATGACATAAGATGACATTTTGAACTCAGTGTGGAGATGAGAATGGGCACTGATACAAAGTAAAATCACTTTTATTAGTTACATGACAGCTCTGCACTTACATCAGTTTTGCAGAGTTCTAGCCAAATCATAGAAAATAAACTCACTTGATGGACAAATAGAGCATCATTATGCTCCCAGCTACTGCAACATCCTCAATCAATACAGCTTTAAACGCAAATAAGACAGGGATGTATCCAAACTGATGTGTGATCACAGTGCAGAAATAATTGCACAGGCTCTTAGTAACTGGGTTGAAATACACACTAGTGCTTTTCCCAAAGGAAAAGAACACGCGACACCTATCAAATAATATGCCTAAACCCTAGGAAAAAGTTACAGCTGGAAGTGGTCTACGTGCCTGCCAGTATAGGTGAGATGGGGACAACACCTTCCTCCTGGCAGCAGTGGATGCTTCATTTACTAACCTCCCTTTCCAAACTGGTTCCAATACTGCTGGTAAACAAGCTGTATTTCTGAGGGAAAAGCCTGCTTGTTCTGGTCCAGGCTTCCAGAGAGGCTGTGCTTCAGCCTGTTTCCAGTTCACAGCTGGCACTTGCCTGCAGAAGCCTGCATCACCAGTAAGCCTGGGTGGGTACTGCAATGCAACGAGCCACAACATTTTCCTTCTTCACCTGATCCTCAGACTAAGGTTTTAGGGTAGAAGCATTAGTCCACAGACTCATCCAGTCCTCTGGCAGCCCAAGCATGTGTGAGAATGGGCAGCGGGGAGGGCACTGCAGTAAGAACCACACCACAACTAACAATGCACCACCCAGGGGTCTGTGCCGTAGAGCATCAGAGGGACAGCCCAAGACCGCACACAGCTACAGAACTAGATGTTACTGTAGCTATGCTCATCATACTAATGCTGCTAAAAATAAACCAGGAAGACATTCCTCACCTAAGGCTCAGGAGGGTTCTGGTATGTAGCTGAGTCATGCAACAATCATTAAATTAAACACATCTTGATCCCTGGTTCACACTCCATCAGCACAAGCCGAAAAAACAAGCCTTTTGTGTGTATCGAAAAAGCAACGCTGCACCCACTGAAAGCAGGCACAAAGAAGTAATTTGAAGGTCAAAGTCTCCCGAAAAACAACTGCAGTAGTAAGATCAAATTGCATTAAGAAAGGAGGAAGCGAGAACAAGCGCACACACTTTTTTCTAAACAGAATTTGAGAGAATGTGTTTAGCGCTTGTGGAAGGCATCAGACTGACAGCAACATCCTTAGTCAACAAAACAGCACAAGCCTCCCCCACCTGTTAGCACCACACACATTCTGCTTGGCTAATTGCAAGGCTTTGCACTGTCAATGGGATCATCTGTGCCAGAAGCTTAATGCAATTCATTAGCACTAGGGTCAACTCAAAGGTGTAACACAAGCTCCATTTTTGATGACTTGTCGTTTTCCTATACCAGTCTTATCACTGAAGACTACATCCCTAGCTGTCTTTTGTACCTGAGCTACTTAGAGCACACGTGTGTATGCAGGTATGCGATTCTGGAAATGCACTTCACTCAGGTGCAATATCTTCTCTGTAAGAGAAAGCTATCAAATCTGTGGGTAGGTACACACATAGTGATGTGTGCACCAGTCCCATTTTCCTACCACTGAAGACATTTCTGCTGGCCATTACAGCACGTACAAAGTCATACTGTGACTGATTTTCAGGACCTCAGTCCTCAGAACTGCATCCAACAAGCTGGATTAGACTACAAAAAAATTTCATTCTTTATCACCTTCTTTCTTTTTTTACTTTAACTTGTAACACTTCTCACACAATAAAGGTTCTCTTGAAAAGCTTCACAGTAGCTGCTTAAAATCTACTGATTTCATATAGTTTCTACTCACTTCTTTCTACAGTAGACAACAGCACAAGAACGCATCACAGGCATGAGGCATGCCATATTGTGAGAAGACAGTGCAGCTTTAAGTTATACGCTGGTTTAATGTATACGTATGGGAAAGCAAGGATCAACAAGAGTTTAGGAAAAAGATCCCAACTGCTACTGTAATAAAAAAAAAAACCCAAACCAAACCACAGCAAAACCCACCAGATTTCTCAGTTCAATAAATGAAAGACATTCAAACATTGGTGTGTTCATTTCTTATAAGCCTGAAGCATTTTAACTTGCACAGAGGCACCTGTGGGACAGCAGTCTTTCTTCTTTAGCTCCACACTGCAAGAAATGGAGAATTCGGAAAATATGCCAGCCAACAGATAATACTGAGCATTCAAAGCACCAGCTGCCAGAGTCACAGTGCATTTGATCTGGCACAAAACGATTCAGTGTCCTGCAGTCAGTGTCGTCTCACAAAACGTGCAAAGTCCAGCTCAGATGCATGAATTGCCTGAAACAAGGCAATTTTGCAGATCCACTGTCACACAGATCTTCATCTTGTGTCTTTCTGACATACAGGTTTAAACAGGTACTAAGTGAATTCAGGGTGGGATGACAGGCATCCCCTGCCCTTCCTTCTCCCACTCACAAATGACAACGATCTCTCCAGTTCTTTCCTTTTCCAAGGAAACTGCTGTATTACTGTCTCCTGTAGGCATCCATGCTCCACGAGTAACATCAGAGGAACAGAACTTGGACACGTGTACAAGCTTCAGTTTCAAGTTCAGTCTCAATAAGATCACTGCAAATTCATCTTTCCAGTTTAAAACTTGTTATACAGGTTGAGCCTACTGCTAGGAAAACTTACCAACTCAACCACTGTGAGCCAGGCTTAAAACTGCCCTTAGAGCTCTCACCCCGCAAAGTGCTGTTCATCTGATCTCACAAATTGCTTCAGTATGGACGTGAACAACCTTAGTGCTGCTTTAGGCATGTAAGAACAGTGCCAGAGGAAAAGGGCTGACTTGATGTCAGTCGTACTATCAAAAGGTTCTGTTCTAAAGCTTCCTTTTTTTCTGCTAAGCTTTGCATTAAGATGCACCCTCTGACACACCTGCCTTCAGGTGTCTCCAAAAGACCCTTCTCTACAGCAATCACACAGGCCAAAGAAATGCACCTCCCAGAGAGACACGTAACACCCATCTGACAGCTACGAACACCTCTATTTTCACAGACACAACACTGCTGCTGAGGGTTCGATGTTCTCCGGGTTTGAGAGGTGAGCACCTGAGTGAGACAGGATGCACATAAGGCTGCAGCAATGCAAGACCCAGTTACCCGAGTCATCAGCTACAGCCAACAGTCCACGCAGACAAACCCTGCTTTCCAGTATTCTCCTACTCGCTTCACAGAAGCCATAATTTCATGTTAATGAACACAGCTCTTTGATGAAACAAATCACAGCTTTCACCCATCCACTCCTGCCCCTGAACCGACTATCCCCGTGCCCAGAACAAGACCAGTGAATTGATTGAAGCTAATTTTAAAACAGCAAAAGGGGGAAAAAACAGTACGTATGCAAAACGAAGGTAAGTTTTCAGCCAAATCATCCTCATGTCCACACTATGACGTAACTGCATGAATACTTGGGCACTAGACAGGTAGTGGGGTCCCCAGGGTCAGGACAAACGGCTGAGGCCGGGGAGGCCAGACTGCTCCTCTCCAAGCCAACGTCAGCTGGGCAGCATTTGAACAGCTCCTGCATTTCCTAGAGGATCCTCTCTCGGTTACAACTGCCCAGAAATTGAGTTCGACAGACCTACAAGAGCCTACAACAGAAGGCACAGGAACAAAATTTCACATGCAGTTCAGGTTTGCTGTTGCTTGCCAAGAGCTAGTGCACTGCGTGGCTTGCTGAGCGCACAGGGAAACGTGCTGCAATCACCTCAACCAGGCTAGTCCAGGGCCATCACTTAGTGATCAAATTTGACTATATACTAGAGGCTCAGCAAGAGCAGTGAACCCTGAAGTTAAGAGCGAGACATGTACACCAGTGGACAGAAGATCTTGCCTTAAAGGCCTTAAAAAAACTTAAGGATCAGTCTGGCTGAGAGGAGAGATGGAACAGACCCACCTCCACGCCTCTGTCACAAACTCTCAGATATTCAGGGCAAGGAAGCAATACTCTCCCTTACATCCTCCTCATGAAGCACTTTCCTTTTGTTCAAAACCACCTAAAAACCCAGCCTAAGGCAGTTCTGCTTCTCCTGCCCCTGTGGGAAGAGCCTCCCCCAGGCCACCTGAGATAGTGGCCAGCAGCCCTGCTGGGCCAGAGCCCCAGGGTTCACTACCAGGCCAACCCACGACACCTGGCCAGAGCAGTGAGCCTCCACCTTTCCGTGCAGAGCACGGCTCTCCCCGCCCAGCACGGCTCTGAGGACTCCCTGCCAAAGGGATGGGCAGAGCCAAGAAGTCAAAATCACACAGGGATTAGCTGTTCATACAGATGCAGCAGGCATAGCCAGAACGATCAGCATTAATAACAGGAGTGTTAGAAGGGGAATTAAGCCTCATGTCTCTGGGACTAATCCGGTTTAATGATTAAAGGCCAATATGCAGGGGCTGAAAATGGGAGACAACCCCACTTGCCTCTCAACCATCAGGGCTGGCCAACGTCGGGGTATCAGGAGGCCTTTGGTATCTTCAGGACTCTGAGTTAGGAGAGCCCTTTTGGTAGCTGAGCCCCTCACCTCACTCCCCCAGAGGCTGCCAGAAGCTGCAGAGGCTCCAGAGAAGTTACACCCCTGCTTTACCCACGACATCACTTTGCCACATACATCCATCTAGCCTGCCCTCTACCCTACCCCCTAGGATACCACCGAAGCACATTTGCATTTAGAACCAGTGGGAAAATTTAAGTCAAAATCTGACAAATTGGACATTTGGTGAGGGGAAGCCAGAATTCCTGAAAGGGAAGCAGTCTGCAAAAAATGTAAAGCTGCAACTCCAGGCTCTCCATAGCTTACTCTCCATGTTGCCTTTCTTTAAACAGTAGTATATCCGTGTTCTCTATCTGGTCTCCCACACACAGCGCACTGCAAGCCCTCCCCTACTCCTCCCACCCACAGATAAACAGGCTCTGGAAACAAAGCCTGAGCAGATAACTGTGGAAGCCCTGAAAGGAGGACAATGCTAGGAAGCAAAGATACACACATAAATGAAGCTGTCTGCTTGGGATGCTGTTCTTGGTCTCTTGAGGATAGGTTCAAATATGTGACTTATAATTAATTTGTTTGTTATTTGTGTGACATCCTTATTTCAATCCGCTGAAATCACTAATAGCTTAATTCACTCTCTCTTTTTTTTTTTTGTTCTTGTTTAAATCAGAGCTGTTCTTGTTGGTTAAAAGAGCCTGCAATGCAATTTACACTGACAACGTAAAGCAGCCTTACTGTAAACACATATCTAGACCTTTAAGTTCCCTCCGACGATCAGAAACAATAAAACAGATATTTATGAAACAGAAAGGTCAACCTAGGATGCAGTTCTTCAGGGGACAGATGCATGTTACAGATAGCGGGTTGGAAAGTTTGAGACACAGTGCTATCGGCCTAAAGGGGTTTTGGTTATTAACTGCATGGAAGGCAGCCCCACTGCAGTGCATGCTGCAGTGAAAGTCCAGACAGGCCTCATTCCTTGCTCACACAACAGCAAGCTGTGCAAATCACCCCACAATGTTTTATTGATGAGGCTCCACTAATTTTGTGTTAGTGAGGCACATGCAATCAACCATCAAAAATCAGAACTATAGTACAGGTGGTTTTAAACTAGACACAGAAGCACACGGCCTAGAAAACACAGGACAGCTGGCAAGGCGCAGAACGGACTCAAGAAGCTAACCTCGAGTTAGCATTAGGAGGCAAGGATTGCAACACACTACATTAATACAGAGGAACATCTTACAAGTAAGAAAGTAATCAAGGAGTGAGTGACTGAAGACAAGCTCTACAACAATCAGACCTCAACCCTGAAAGCAGCAAGCAGCTTTTAAAGGAGATGCTACCCAAGAACCCCTGTGACTGCGAACACATAAGCTACTTCCACAACTTCAGTCACACACCTGAAGCAGTAAGGCAGTATTAGCAAGAGCTCTGCCCCCAGGAAGCCCACTTCTCAAAATTGGGCAGCCCTAAAAGCAGAAATAAGCATATTAAGCATCATCTAAGCTGCCATGATTAAGTGACTTCTCTGATTGACTATTTACTACAGCTTTCTTTGTTTGCTTTCCTTCTTACCTGCTGATGTTGCCTGGCTCCTGCTGTGATAGACTTGACAAGAGTATCTACTAATGGCTTACACATGATCTGTAACAAAGAAAGACCCAGTCTCTTATTAGTGGTTTGCTGATAGACAGGTTTATTTTTCAAACAAAACAGTCTATATTTTACACAGCTTCTTGAGTGAGAAGAAAATGCCAGAACAAAGAAAAGTGCCCAGAGATCAGCAACCGCTTATTTCAAAATTAACAGCTTTGCTCACACCAGCCCTGAGTGAAATCTTGATCACAAGGAAATCAGCAGCAATACCCTCAAATCAGAAAAATCAGGCAAAGATTTCACCTCCCGTATTCTGCCTGGTTTTTGATTTAAGTCTGCATCTGCCTAATACTTTACATAGGAGTTAACTTTGTGCACAGGAAAAATCTGATGCAAAGGAGAACATGCTGAGTTAAACTGGAGAATGTCAGAGCTTGGGGAAAGATCTGAACCCAAATGCTAAAGGGGCCAGAATCAACCATGTCAGGAGGAAGCCTCCCTGGAGACAGGTTATCTTAAAATTGTCCCCTGCAACAGGTCTCGATCAAAACACTCTAGAAGAGGGGTACTTGTCAGCAAACTTGATAAATCTCTGTTCTGGCCTAATCCACCCGTTTCTATGTTTATAGGCAAAATATTTCCAAATTGAGGGGCACAAGGAATCCAGACACAAGAAATGAGAAAGCATCTGGACTGTAAATAGCTTACTGGCATACCTCTAATGTCATCCATCTATCAAGCCCTGGAAGGAATGGCCCTGACAAAGCATGGACAGCAGTTCACTGCACAGTTCACTGACACATTGTGCAGATAGTTACTCCAACCACGCCACCTGAAATGGCTTCTTTTTAGGAGTAAGAAGACTACTAAAAGAACAGATAGCTCTAGCAAGTCAGCAAAGCCCAGCTTTAAACAGGCCAGTATATGTGTGTATCATTACTTTTGTTTTATAAAAGGGATGAGCTTAAAGATTTTAAAAGACATTTCTGCAAGGAACAGTCACATGGAACCCACAGGCTCCAGAAACCTGCAGATGGGATCTTAAGCTTGCTGTCCATGTGGGCAGCACACAAACCTTCTCTTCCCCCTGTTTCACTAACTTATATACGTGGCATTGTGGGTTGGTGTGCTAAGAAACCTGGTATGCAAAAGAACTCTCTCCTGGATGGATTCCCTCAGAGTCTGAAATCATCTTCCCCCAGTTACACAAGCCTTCCACCCTCCCATCAGACATCAGCTCTAAAAGGTTGAAGCCCTTGAGAAAGGGCTTCTGGCAGCTCGCTCTACCTCACTCTAACCTAAAAATCCCTGAAGAACTGCATGACATTCAGATCCAAGGCCTGTTTCTTAAAAGCTGGCTGTCCTCATAGTGGAGACCAGCTCCAGACACGGGTCTAGTTGAAGCAAATACCTCAAACATTTCAGACACTGGCACTGTCTGAACATCCCGCTTGCAGATTAGATTGCAATTAGACTCTATGCTTTACAGCCTTCTTGGAAGAAAGCTGAGCGTGCAGTCCGAGCAAAGCCGGGACAGGAGCTACATTAGCTGTTTAAAAAAGCTGGGCTTTGTGCAAACCCTGCTCATTCACATTGTCTGGAACACTCGTAGAAAAATTAGAGCTTCTTAGGCTATGCTTTAAAGAACAGCCTTCTGTCCGTCTACATTCTCCATGCAGTATCCCAATTCAAACCATAAATGAGATCCTGGCCTTCTGTAGTGTTGCAGTCTGAGCAGGTGAAGATCCTAGGAAACCTTACAGCAGTTTTAAAAGCCCGCAATAAAGTGGAAAAGTGTATCTCCCTACTTTCCCCAGAATTACAATTGTACTTTGGAGCCACCAGAATACAACATACCACACTGTCAGCAACACGTACCGGGAAGCGTTTGAAGAGATCATGGAACATGGAGCTTGTGAGGGCACTGTTCCGTTTGGTCAAGAATTGTGTCAGTGCTTGCTGATATATTACAGTCACCCTCTCCATATCCAAACAACCTGTGCTCAAAAGCTGTAAGGAAAAACCAGAACAAAAAAAAATCCCAGTGAAATGCAAGGATGAATCACTAGCAATGAAGTAATTAATTTTGATCAGTGCACACAGATTTTTCCAACAACTAGATATTCTTGGGTAGTTTATATGATACAGGCCTACGAGATACAACACAGAATCGTGAAGGAACAACAAAGATGGCCCCAAATATGGTCTCCCAAGTACTGATAGCAGTATGACCATGTTAGTGAAGGGCAACACAGCCTTCCAGTAAGACTACACACACTGCACGTAGTGCTGTGTAGCGTGGCGCCCGTTCTTCAGGTTTGCAGCGGACACGTCTAACACACATTAGGTTCACAGCGCACTCAAAGACCATGCTGCAGCAGCTGTGCTGTGCACATGGTGTTCTCAACTGTATAGCTATCTGAATCTGTAGATATTAGTGTATGTAGACATCTAGATCTATACACACTTCGCAGCCACGTCCAGGATTTCCAGGTACCCAGCAGGCAAGCCCTAGCTCTGATCAGGGATCCAGCAACGCCAGAACTGTGTAAATGCTCTCATATCCCACTCTGGGTGGGAACAAGAAACCCAGACATGTAGCGATCAGCTGAGACCTGTACAGGCCATACGGATCTAAACTAACAACACAGGGACGAAGGAAGAGCTAAGTGGGGAGGATTGCATCCCAACATTCCTGACTCTTCTCATATTGCCAGGGAAGCACAGGTCTCTGGGAAGAAATAAAAATTAAGGCCCAGGAGGTCAAAGCTGTGATCTTCACAATAGTAGAAGAGCCTTTTGCGAACCTCTGCCCAAGCAATTTTCCCATGGTCACTTAGCAAGTTAAAGCCACGTTAATGTTGTGGCCCGTTCTCAGGTCAAACTCCCAGAGTTACTGCAGCCGAACATAGGCTGGAGTGGAACAGAGGAGAGATGGATCTACATGACCTCAGTTTCCTAGTGAAGTGTCTATATTTAACATTTGCCATACACATCCGCAGGGAAAAAGTGGATTTCTCCTCCTGTGCAATGTTTACTGTAAAAAATTTCTTCTGTAGTAACAGGCTTTTCCATAAATTTGGCTACTGCATCATAGGGTCTGCTCTAGTTCCACTTTGCTGCTTACTTAAAAGCTCCAGATTATGCTCACAAAGCACTGCTCACTGGAAACACACCACACCTTCGTCTCCGATTCCCCACTGCAAAACCTTCCCAGCCTCAACACAGTGTCAGTGGCTTAGGAGAGCGGACAGTGAGCTGGACTGAGAACTAGCTGAATGGCAGAGCTCAGCAGGTGGTGATCAGTGGTGCAGAGTCTGGTTGGAGGCCTGTGACTAGTGGTGCTCCCTCGGGGTCGGTACTGGGTCCACTCCTGTTCAACATATTCATCAGCGACCTGGATGAAGGCACAGAGCATACCCTCAGCAAGTTTGCTGATGATCCAAAGCTGGGAGGAGCAGCTGACTCGCCAGAAGGCTGTGCTGCCATTCAGTGTGACCTGGACAGGCTGCAGAGTTGGGAGGAGAGGAATGTGATGAAGTTCAACAGGGGAAAGTGTAGGGTCCTGCACCTGGGCAGGAACAACCCCATGCACCAGGACAGGTTGGGGCTGACCTGCTGGGGAGCAGCTCTGTGGAAAAGGACCTGGGAGTGCTGGGGACAACAGGGTCACTATGAGCCAGCAAGGGCCCTTGGGGCCAGGAAGGCCAATGGCATCCTGGGGTGCATCAAGGAGAGCGTGGCCAGCAGGTGGAGGGAGGTGATCCTGCCCCTCTGCTCTGCCCTGAGGAGCCACATCTGCAGTGCCGTGTCCAATTCTGGGCTCCCCAGTTCAAGAGAGACGAGGAATGACTGGAGAGAATCCAGTGGAGGGCAACAAAGATGATGAGGGGACTGGAGCATCTCTCTGACAAGGAAAGGCTGAGAGCCCTGGGTCTGTTCAGCCTGGAGGAGAGAAGGCTGGGAGGGGATCTCATCAGTGCTGATCGATATCTAAAGGGCGGGTGTCCAGAGGATGGGGCCAGGCTCTTTTCAGCAGTGCCCAGCGACAGGACGAGGGGCACCGGGCACAAACTGGAGCACGGGCGGTTCCCCCTGCACGTGAGGAAGAACTTCCTTGCCATGAGGGTGCCAGAGCCCTGGCACAGGCTGCCCAGGGAGGCTGTGGAGTCTCCTTCTCCGGAGAGATTCAAACCCGCCTGGACACGTCCCTGTGCCCCCTGCACTGGGGACACCTGCTTTAAGGGGGTGGACTGGGGAATCCCCAGAGGGCCCTGCCAGCCCCCGCCATTCTGTGCTTCAGCACCAGCAGCATCACACAAACTGAACTGGGTCACTTCCCTTAAACCAGCAACTCACTTCAGCTGCTGGCTGTGTCCTTGGCTGATCAAGACCACAGGTCTGTTCCTGCAGGAATAATAGCCTTCCTTGTGAAAGACAAGGAAGCACAGAGATGCTGTGAAGCATGCCTCGCTCTAGCCTCAACGTCAAGTGTGTTGTTTATATTCCCCATAGATCCCTGTTTTTCTTTCCGGAAAGGCCCAGCACAGAACAAGAGCTGCTTGGATTAACACTCTTGGTCTCTCACTAAGCCTTAGGAACATGAGCTACCTTTTCAGCTGCTAATAATATCTCAGTGTTTGTAATTTCCAGGCCCTCCCTTGTCACAAGGCAGCCCTGCTTATTTTCCTCCCTTACAAAATGTCAACAGGATTAAGCCACTAATTCCTGCACACAATTTGAGAGGTTCAGAGACAAGCATCAGGCTAGCTAGTGAAACAACTACTTGCTAGGTTGCTAATGGAAGTGACTGGACTGGGCTGCCCAATACATAGGGTCACCAAATCCAGACGCATGTTAAATTCAGCAGAGACAGTAGGTGAAAAGGAACCAGGCAGTAAGGCTCGCTGAGTAATATACACCCACAGCACAACCAGATGAAGAGTCTCCCTGCAAACAACTACCACTGAAATCAGGGCTGCTTCACACTCTCTTCACTGAGATAACTCAGCCCAAATCCCAGAGAAATAGGAATTCACTCTCATCCACCACTGTCCTGTGCCTCCCTGCTCCTCAGCACCCTCCCAGAAAAGAATGCAACAGTAACTGCTGAAAGGTTAATGGAAAAAATAGCAAATCATCCAGGAGAGCAGCATAAATATACATTAGGCTTCTTAAGCAATTAACCTGGATCCACTGCACATCAGCAGCCCCTGGTGGCGATGAGCAAGTGAACATTGCAAAGGCAGGAGGATGAGGGCCAGAAGGGGATGGGGAACGTGACAGCTTTACGGAAAAGAAATCACATAGACAGGTATCTGCAGGCAGCAGGAACAGTGAGTCTGAATAAGCAAGGACCACTCAGCAAAATGGGGTAATGCAACTTTACTGGCAAAAAAACAATGCCTCAAGAGCAGCCTGCTGCCTTACCTGACAAGCCTGTGGGATGGTGTTGCTCTCTTTCTTTGTAAGGGAGGTAGAAGGAGCTGATGACTTTTCGGACAGGTTTCCTCTCAACACTCTGAGCAGGTATAATGAGGCACTAAAAAAGAAATGCCAAAGGGGAGAGCATAGCAGTTACCAGTGTCACAGTGCCACTGCAAAGCCACCTGAGGGCAGAGGCCAAGAGATATAGGCAGCTTATTCTGTACCAAGGAGGGTTACAGCGTCTGAGACGGCCCCTTCTCTCAGTCTAACCCACTCTTGCCAGACCTAAAGATAAATAAATCTTAGGAGACTGCATCATTTCATTATCTGTCACTGCAGTCAGACATCCCCACCATCAGCCTGGTTTCCTCAAGCTCATGCTGCTTCCTATCCGTTTTGACCAGCACTGCTTGAGGGTTTCTGCATTGGCCCAGGATTTCAGAGCCTGTACAGCTCAGCCAGCACTGCAGTGCAGCCCTCTGAGGCCAGGCTGCTGTGTGCCTGGAGAACATAGGCAGATCAACTGAGAGAGCATGCAGACAGCATGCTGCTTTTGAGAAACGTTGTATTAACTACGCATGGCTCCACTCAGGACTACCACTGCCAAGAAGCCACCAGGGAGCCATGCAGCACACACAGCCAGCCCCAGTTCCTGCACAGCAATGGGCCAGGTGTGCTGCAGAGCCAACACTGCCTGATGGCACTGGGCTGACCATGCTAGATAGTACCCACTGCAAACACAGTTGTGTCAAGAAATCCCAGATGGAGTATGAAAGCCCTCCTGAAACTGCATGCAACTCACAAGGGAGCCTACTGGTAAATGGCAATCCCACTTACACCAGGAAACAGCTCATGTTTCCTAAAAGATACACATACAGCTTATCCTAATTCACCTGTATTCAGCGGGAAAGGAGTAAACACTGGTACCTACAGTCAGGACCCATAATCATTGCTGTTCTCATTGTGCTATTGTGGAGACGGGAAACCAGAGCAGTTGCAGAATGATCGTTTCAGACGGACTATAAATTACACTCAACCTCACACTGAATCACACACAATTCATTACTCCTCGATGAAGCCTCAGGCAAGTGCTTCCCATCACTATCAACAAAGCTGTACCAGACCACTCCTGTATCACAGAGGCCACAGGAAATGATGACCAAAAAGTGGACACCTGTTTGAAAACGCTTCAGACTGCCAGGATGACTAACTAGTCCTCATGCCAAGACACAGATGCTGGCACCCAGCCTTCATCAAGCGTCTCATTTCTCTGAACTGTTTTAACATGCAATGTTATGCCTGCTTGCAGACCAGCCATGGTCACAGCACAGAGTAGACAGACTCTTTTTTAACACTCACCTGAAATAATAGAGAGCCACTGAAGAGTCAGTATGCTTGCATGCTTTTTTCACAAGTCTCTCCACGAAAGCGTGTAAATCTTCTTGCAGGGCATCCACTCTCTTGCAGTACTGCTTAGTTCGGCACAATGAGTTCCTGAAAGAGCATTAAAAACAAACCCAAAGCCATTACCTACAGAAAGCTCTGGGGAACAGATGGCTATGAACTCTTATCACTGGGCTCAGGGCGACACATAAACAAAAATGGTGCTAGATGTGGGCAGCAAAACAGCCAGTCATTGCTGTGGCAAGAAGGGTGAGGACACTTACTGCTCTTCACCTTCAAGCACCTATTTAGGCATCAGACTTAACTTTCCTCCAGAGCTCCCACAAAGGAGATTGGCTGCCTCAAATCCTGTTACTGCAGAACTGCTTATCAACAGAGGGTAGAGAGCAGCACTGAAAATGATTTAGAGCAGCAGTGAGACTGTCAGGGAGTAGTGCACAGAAGACACATCACGTCACACACCGTGCATTATGTCTCTGTCTAACTTGTATCACGCCTCGCTTCTGGCCGTGAACAGAGAGAATCTGCACTCTGTCTGCCTCAATAACAACTTGGTGGGAGTTTCGTTCCAGCCACAGCAGCAACTCTGTAAGCCTAGGGAATTGTTGCATGGTCTGACTTGGAGATCAGAGGCCTGTGGAGATCCTCAGTGACATGGCACCACTCCTGCAATACCAATATTTGTCCCTAAGGGTTCCACCTGCAGACAGATTTGACGCTTGAAGTCCCTTAGACTAAAAAAACCAGATCCTAGTTTCTTTGCTGCAGGTTATGACTAAGCAGTGTGTGTGTGTTTGTGTTTGTGTGTGTGTGTGTGGTGCTGGTAACCTAATTTTACATAATCTACAGCACAGCAATTGTCTTCAATCTTAGAAAGACCAACTTCTGGGATTCAACCAACAGCACCGGTGTCTATCAAAAGCCATCGCCTATTACCTGGAGGACTAAGGACACTTACTTGAAGATATTGGCTGTTTTCTGGAGGAAGTCAACCTCCTGCTTGTCAGAGTCTGAGCTCATGCATTGTTCAATCACTCGAAGCAGGGGCTCAATGATATCAAACACCAACGGGTTCTCTGACTGCTTAGACAGGAATGCTTCAATCAGATCCAGAACCTGCAAACACCAAGTTACTGACATAAGAACTAATGCAGACATGGAAACATGATGAATCTACCCAGAGCAGCTCCTTCAGACTGGAGTAGGTTACAGAGCAGCTGGAATGGGCTGAAGAAAACTATTTGCAGCTGACACCTGTACACCTTTTGCGATCATTTGTACTGCTAAGGCATGAGAAACTGAAGATTAAAAATTTGAAACTGAAAATTAAAGGCTGTCTGTTGACTTCAGCCGATTTTGTGCAGTGATATAATTTAGAAACAGCCGTTACGAGAATCACTGCCACCTAGTCAGACCTGCAGACCTATAACTTTGCACATATCTCTGTTAGCACCACTGACAGCTCTCACCCCTGCATGCATAAAATCAGTCTCTCATAGAACCGCATCAGAATGAAAATGCAGTAAAGCCAACGGCTCTCTACACCATTCAGTCTTCATCTTGGCTAACGTGACCCCAGACATTACTATAGGTGAGCAGCTGGAGCTGTCCCTGGATGCCCAAATATCCTGGACAGCCATGCTGACACCAGGTGGCTTGAAGTCAGTATTACAGTCACAAATAACCAAGGGGTGTTAGCCATAATCCTCCTGATTTTACTAGCATAACAAGTAAAAAAACCCCCAAAAACTTACACTGCAAAATTACCGGAGGGATTTTATCCCTGTCACACTAAGGCACATCAAGCTTGTCCAGTTTACAAAAACTGACAAGCACCTACCTTTGGGTAGGTGTGGGGAAGGATCTAATAAACAGAAGCATTTCAGATCAGCAAATGAAAACCATGGTTTGCTTTTTGATAGCACAGTCCTGTTTCTTGTTTTGAAGTAGCCATGTGAAGCCCCAGTCACTAACCATGATCTTGCTGTGCCAGGTGCTGTAGAAAACCAGAACAAACCAGTCCCAACTGCCAGGAGCTTATGACATACATGAATGTCCAAGCTGTTTAGGGTTAAGTAGCTCATGGCATGCAGTAAGCTGCAACCATTATGCTAGTAAGCTAGAGGTCTTCACACCAAATACTACTCTCCCACCTTAATCTTGAAATCCCTCCGCAGGATCTTCTCTTTCCGCATCCTGTCTTTCTCATCCTTCTTCGCCTGGATCCGTTTCTGCTGCTCCGCAAAAAGGACTGAGATGTTCTTGTCAAGAGCCATCATAGCCTCATCATCCAGCTCTTCATCACTCTCATCTCCTCCCTTTTGTTTTTAGAATACAAAAGCAACATGTCATCCCATGCACTTCAAAAAGACAGTGGGCAGAGAACCACAGCCAAGACCAGACTCACAGCAGGGATGTAGCTTCCTCTAGACCCAGAATAACAACATGGGGAGGGAAAACAGATGCTCAGACCCATGAGAAATCTAGCTCATATTTCCTATCAGGCAATCCTGGCTGCACAGGACTAACATGTAGAGCTAGAGGATCGGGAGGGGGAAGAAGCTGAGGTTTTGATACCAACTCCCTCTGTGCTGTTGCTCCTTCAGTAAAGAGGTTAGTATGTTGCTATGTCTATAGCCTTTACAGGAATCATTAAACCACACTCTAGCACTGCTGCAAGAAGTCTCCACAGCAGCCTACAGGGATCACACTCCTCCACACAGGCACCATGTAACAGTATCTCAGCGCTTTAGTTCACAACAATCTCATTTATTACAGGCAGGAATACAAGCTGTATCAGGCTGGACTGGACAAGCTAAACCACTCAAGTTGCACTAAAAATAAATAAAAGAACAAGTTACTTATTTCCACAGCTTGCTTTGAAGATTCTGACCTGCTTCTTGAAATGCCATACAAAGATGACTGCCAGGGTTATCTGATTGCCACATGACTGCATGGGCTCAGACAGGATGTGGGTATTCAATAATCTTTCACCACCCTAAACCTCCTGATATCCGTAGCAAGGTAGGCAGTAAAAACATACCAATGCATTCCCTGCTTGGAGAACATTCATCAGCCGACTGCGAAAATCATCATCAACTTCTTCATTGTTTTCCTCATCTCCACTATCATTCTCTTCCTCAGTGTCGCCTTCATCTGAGGAGTTTTCGCTTCCTTCCTCATCCTGCAGAAGAAAAGTTCATCTCCTGAGCCCGCTACTCTTCAAGCCCTCCTCAATTCTCAGGTGTGTCACTATTCAGAAATAAAAACCTCAAGCCTCCCCTCACCCCACCGCCTTGCTTCCAGCCCTCAGATTCACGTACATACACCTCCGATAACAACATACCAAGTCTTCACAAGAGCTAAAAGCAGAACATAATAAAGACTTCTCTGTCATATTAAATCAGTATCAAAAAGAAGCTTCCAAGGAACATCGAAGTAGCAGCCCCCATCTGACACTCCTTTCTGCTAACGTTTGTAATGCTTTGTGACTCGAATCTCTGCAGTTTGTAAAATCTGAGATCTTGAATTCGGGTGGCTGTGCATCACGGCAATGATTCAGTCTATGGCTACAAAAAGGAGAGGCCTGTGCTCATTTCAGGATGCAGTCATTTCTTCTCAGGAAATCATCTATTCAAACAGCCATACTTACAACAGCACTTTCCTTCAAGGCCAAGAAACTAATAAACATGCACTTCCAACCAGCCATTTGTATGTTGCACTTTAAAAACAAATCGAGCAATGGCCATTTTACTCTAGCCAGAGAAATGCAATTAGATCTATTACCACAGATCAGGAGGAACATTTTTTTAAACAGTGAAGCTGTGAAGAGTATTCATCACTGGCAATGGCACATCAATTACCGTGTCCTGTGCAGATTTGATCTTTCTGTCTGATTCTTCCATCACAACAACAGCACTTTCTTCATTTTGTTCTTGGTATGGGTCAAGAACCTGCAAAGAAGCGGGATTTGTGTTTATTCAGTGTTTTGTTTTGATGCATTTCTTTACAACAGACAGGAATTTCGGCACACTAAGCCAGTTGAATAATGAAATAGTAAGTGAGGGCATTCAACTTTCTGGCTTATAACATCATGTTTGTTAATATGTTAAGTTCTTTCTATAAGTAACAAAAAAGAAAACCGAAGAGGTTGGTGACATCCCACATTTCGATTTGTTACAAATGAACTATTAGCTTCATCACATAAAGAACCTGACAGCTCATCTTCGCAATTCACATATTGCTCTCTCAGACTACACCACCTTACTCAGCAGTACGACCAGTTCAGATTTTCAGCGTCACTCATTACTAGAACCTCTATGACTAGCCTTTCTAGAAAAGTTACCATTTACACTCCCATATAAAATCTACTAGCTATATAAACTGACCCGTGAATTTCTTCAGCCTAAAACTGCCAAAGAATACAGCTTAAAGTTAGCAGATCTCAAGCTGTCATTAAAAAAAAAAAGTCTCTGCAAGCTACTTTTAAAATACAGTAGCACTCATGGTGCCAGATATTTTCTAAGACAAGGAGACTTTTATTTAATCCCAAAATAAAGACATGCTTGTACATCCGTTAGGGTTAAGACAGGCAAACAGTACAATGCCCTACTAGTGCCTCACTTACATCCAGGATCAGCTGCAAGCCCCTCTTGGTCAGATTAGGGCATATCCGTACAAACACACTCTTAGAAATCCGACGTATGAGTAGGCTGGGCTGGGCAAGGAGGGAGAGAAGGATTTCCACCATCACCTCAACCCATCCTGGCTCTGCGGTCTCTGCATAGGAACAAACAAACAATGATAGGAAGGGGCAAAAACACTGCACTGGCACATCAATACGAGACTATGGAAAAATTCAGCAAGGAAAAAAACCACAGTCCTTCTAGCTGACTATTAGAAGTACTCATTCAGCAACACCAACCAGAAATAATCAAGTGTGAAGCTAAAGATTGTAGCTGTATTGGAAGGCTGCTAACCATAGGGAGAAACATGCTTGAAATTGTCGTTAGGCCACTGCAAAGTCATTCCAAGTAACAAAACCTACTATTCATTAAATCATTGCTTAGATTAGCAGTTCTGCAAATCATGCGACACCTGCTTGGCCACATTAAAGCAATCAGCAGCTAGTCAGCAAAAGCACATACATTTTATAGCGTTTCCAATGAAATCAGGAGTCACAGCAGCCCATTAAAAGTGGTGACATTTGAAACTGGTGCATTAGATGAAAAATTTGGGAATCCTGATCTACGTACAACCAAGCCACCGTGGAATTACAGCTTTTATTTTCACAGTACCCTCAAATTTACAGAGATTTAAGGAGAACAAGACCATAGTCAGAGAGGAAGTCAAAAGGCCAGGACAGGTTCTTTCCTGGTTGAGCTACAACCTAGCTCTGCAGGACATAAACGAGGGCTAGTCTAAATCAACAAACAGGCTGTATCTACACACAGGACACATTTAGTTTGCCCAGAACTTGAGCTCTGAAAGTGGCAAGTTTCAGGCCTACCAACTGTAAGGACAGCCCACAGCTTTGCCTTGGCAGATAGATAACGCCACTTCAGTCAAGTTCTTGGCCAGCACAGAGCAAGGACTCAAAGAAAGTGAACTCCCTCGGACACTGCTCATCTGAACAATGGCCAGCTCTGAAGCCCACCTATTCTTTAAGAGGCACACCAGAACACAACCCACTGAGGATGCGGACAGAGAGCTGGAGCAAGAGTTTTAAAAGACAAGGAAAGAGAATGAAGGAGAGCAGATTCTCCTGGGAATAAGCGCATCAAGCCAGAAACAATGCAGAGTGCTTCACTAATGCAGAGCTACCATTTTCTGTCTTTTGACAGACTGTTAACACTCCCACCCCATTTCTTTCTGTAGGAAGGACTCACCAGTCTTTTTCTTCTTAGGTTCTTTGCTGAATGCCCTCTCTGTGCAGTTCAGAAGGTCACTCAGAACATCCACTGTTTCAGCTTGACTCTGTTTGATCACAAGCAGACAGTAAACACCCTCTCTGAACTCCCCACTACCAACACTAACAGAAGGAATATACCTCAAATCCAAGGACCTCTCTAAATAGGTACAGATATTAAAATCAGCTACTACAACTCCTCTGTGGAAGAAAATACAAATCAAAGTAAAAATTGCTCCACTCGGCAGCAAATCAAGGGCAAAACTAATGCTCAGGCCAAGCTCTGTCCCTGTAAGTTGATGTCCACAGTCAGTGTAAGAATCACAGTTTATTAGCTACCAGTTGCCCATTTTTAGAAGGCAGTGGCTGTGAAAGATTGGATCTCTGAACACAAAGAAACTCTGCAGCACAGTGTACAGAAAGCCCAACTATCAGTCCATTTTATACCACTCAAATACGCTTCAGAGGTCTTACCTTGAAAAGATGGATGGCCATTAAAAGTAGAAGTTGCTGGAAAGCAACGACTTTGGCACTGTCTGATTTGTTTTCTTTCTGCAGATTCTTCACAGACTGAAGTGTTCTGAAGAAGAAACCCTTTTGAGTGTTTCACAATTACAACAACAAATCCGCTCTTACGATGAGACTAAAAACGTGACCAAATCTATAGTACCCTTTTCTGTACTTAACATTCAATTTACTGAAATTGGACATAGTACACAACCTCAACTCAACAATAGCATCTCACCATTTGTGGCATATACAAAAACTCTGCAATAGGGCACAAGCTAGATTCCCAACACTACAGCTAAGGCATAGACCTTTAGGGAAAAATCAAGCTTAGAAAAGAGCACCAGAAAAGAGTCACTGAGAAGTTAGTACAGGCATTATTAGGAGAAAAGATTAGCAGACTGAAAGTCATGGTTGGGAGGGACACTATAAGCAAAAACAGAAAAGGACATGGCCATCTACACATAGTTAACACATAGAAGGAACAGGAAGAAAGGTATGGGGTGATGAGAAACAGAAAAGCATTCTGAAACCCAGACACAGGTGCAGGATACGCAAGTGGAAGTAATAGAACGGCCACTGCCTGTAAAATGGCTCGGCTACAGCAGCCAGAACAACAGGAGGAGGAGAGAATACACTCTTTACTGGCCCAAAGAGAGACTAAGACTAGGGCTTTTCCATCTTCCTCGTCCCAACAACCCAGCATTCAGCTTCCCAAGCCTCTCACCTCTCCCAGACATCCCTCTGTCCTTCGGTAAAAGGCTTCACAGGTTTGACATGCTCACTGGAAAGCAGCTTGTTGGCATACTCAACAAGGATAAAGATCCACAGCTTCCCATCTGCAGTCACACCATGGATGTGCTTCTCCCTCAAGGCTGCAGCCTTTGCTGTATCCCCCAAAACAGTCAAGGTGTTTAAAGTCTGAAGTAACCTGCAAAGAAAAAAAGCCAGCACATTACTGCCAGAGGAACCAGATGGCCTTCTCACACTTTCCAAAATAACACCCATTGGTAGAGCACTCTCATACCAGAACTCATTGCAACCCAGATTCACAGGGCATAAGTTTCAACCCATGCATGTATCCAAGCACGGTAATGTATAGCTCATTGTCCTGGTGTCCCCAAACACAGCTGGTGCCCCCAAGGACACTAACTTATTCTCAGTTGTTTCCCATGCTGCCCCACCATGTCCTCTGCTTTCCCTCTACTGAAGCTGGAGCACCAGCCTTGGCAATCACCTAAAAGCATCTATTGTTACCAACTCCATCTCCCTTGGTACAGCGAGGACGGCAGAGCCATCAGCAGCTCGCATGCAGAGAGGACAGAAAGGCAACAGCAATCGGCACAACCACATAACCTCTTTCTTGGGTCCTTCCACTTCTAGATTGCAACAGAGGCAATGGAAATCTTGTGAGAAAACGCAGTCTGAGCTCAACTCTACACCTACTTGATCACCACACTCATACTCAGCACATTTGCCATGCAAAATTATGGTTTTAATGGACAAAATTTAAGGATCTTTGAGAAATCTGTCTAGGATCTCCTTAAAAAAAGCCATTCCCTGGACTTGGAGAAAAACAAATGCTCCAGTAGCAGCTCACAATCCCAAAACTCTTGCCCTGCCATTCACAGGCTAATCTTATCCGCAGGAAAAAAGAAATTTCCAAGCTTAAAGCATGCAAGCAAAATCCTTACCCAAAGAAGTAGTTTTCTGCCAGTGAATGAGCCTGTCCACCTAAGGGCTCTGAAGGAAGAACACTGGCCTCACGTACTTTGGAAGTCTTTTTCTTAGTCTCAAAGAAAGCATGGAAGAAACAAAACCTAGAACGGACCGAAACAAGAACAAAATTACAAGCCAGCTTGGTCGTAACAAAGCAAAACCAGCCCATGTGTGCAAACCAAATAGCACCACATATTCACATTTTTTTAAGGATGTCCAAGCACTGAAAAAAGTCACTATTTACAATAAGACCTTTCCTCAAGGTACGTAGGGTAAAGAAGAGAGAAGGATGCTCACGGCGTCACAAAAGTGAAGTGCCAGCACTCGAGGCCGCACAATACAATACTCAAGACTGTCAGATTTGGGTCATATTCTCCAAGATTTTTAAAGTGACAGATAAATAAGATTACAAATAGTATCTTCCAGCAGTCCAGGCAACCAGGAACCTAAATTTACTGAAAACAAACGGGACTAAGATGATTTTAAGTGCCTGAACTACTTATGACAAGAGTTTGTCCAAGTCTGCAGAACGTATTTTGAAAAACGGAACCTAGCCTCCTCAACGTCTTATGTTATAGAATATTTCCACTACTGAATTTGCCTAGTGAAATGGGGACAGCTTACTTAGAATACTTCTGTAGAGCTACACAGAATTCCTCCAAGCACATAGGGCATTAAGTCTTTAAATCATTCTCACCTGGAAATATCCATCACAAGGCTCTCTTCTTTTTTCATTGGACTTTCAACGATGTTAGCAAGTCGCTGGATGATCCATTTTCTTAGTCGAGCAACCTTATGCTGTGCTCTTTTGATAAGGAAGTAGACAGAATCAGTAGTTTGAACACTATCCCAAGATAAACACAAACCACATAATCCACTGCAGCAAGAGGTGACTTTCAAATATTTAGAGGCTTTACACTAAAGATGGCAAAGTTATGTAATAAGAAAGCAACAGGGACATAAGAAGAGATACAATCTTCCCAAGTTTGCTTTTTACTGTGCAAAAGACAGTGTATTTAGCCCACTGAGGTACTGCAGTTTAGCAAAAAGCACTTTGAGAACTGCAGTAGTCCACAGAGTGAGGTTATAGGTGCACAAGTAACACACAGACAGACTGTTTCAACAGCTTACATCTTCTTTGGAAGAAGCTCCTGTAAGCAACCCAGTACCCACAGCACGACGTTGTGGGTATTCAGCTAGCAGCAGTACCAAAGAGGACAGAACTTCCTCTTGGGAAGTTTTCCTAGCTAAAAATTGCTACCAACGCCTATCAAGGATATAAGTATTTACAGGCTACTCTCAAGATGTGGAAGTGGGTGCTTCACTGTGGGCCAAGGAGAAGAGGGCACTCAGGCCAGCTTAATAGTCAAATAAAATCAATGCACAGTTCCTACAAATGTCTAAGAGCCTGTACTGGAAAAGGAAGCTGCTGGACATTTTTGCCAAAGCAGTTGTCAGGGCTAGAAAAACAAGAAAAAAGGCTTCTCTGGTGACCCAGCCTGCTTTGGTCAGGCTGGCTGATTCTCATTGTGTTTGCTCCTATATGCAGAACTGAATTGCAGAATTGTCCCAGCAAGAGAGTCAGATACTGGGGCTAAGCCTTCTGGGACAGAGGAAATAGAACAGGCAGCAATTGTCAACTCATGGCAAGGGAACCAGCAAACGTTGGCTGTCCAAACCAGACTTCACACAGGTAGCTACTCTAACCACAAAACAGAAAGAGACGAGGAAGGTGCATCATCTATACACTCACATGTTGACATTTTCCTGGTTCTGTTTTTGACGGTTACTTGAGAAGTCTAAACAACAGTCAAAGTCTGGCCTGAGGAACATGTCTTTGAGCCAGTCAACGTATTTTTGCAATACCACTGGCTGCAGGTGTGTGACTACCCTGGAAGAGCTGGAAAACACTGGATAGCCTTGATTAGTGAGAGTAGAGAAGCCGATCATCACTGCCAGCTGCCTCTCCGGATCATCACAGCTGTTCAGAAATTCATTTATATATGCTTCCATCTCTGGAGCAAACTTAAATCGGTCTGGAAGCTGAAAAACATGGTCAAACAAGCAGGTTAAGAACCTCACACCGAGTCCGAATGTCTTTGTAAGTACAAAACACTTTATAGATTTGATAGCAGTAAGTAAATTAAAGTCACGTGCCTGAACATTTGTCATAAGGCATACAGCGGGACATCGGTTTCACCTCATGGTCTTCCTCACATAGAAGCAACCACTTTAAGCAACCACAGAATCCCATCATGCACCAACTCCAACCCTTTAATCTGCACCTTCCCAAACAGTTAGGCTTCAGCAGGCTGGACCACATGCTGGCCAGTGCAGCTAAACTCCTAGGCTGATTAGCTCTTATTTTCAGTGAAAGCCCAGGGTGTTTCTCACATCATCTGCCTTAGATTTTCCCTCAATTTGGAAACCCCCCCACATAAATTCCAGTCTCATCTAGCAGCCCTGCAGCTTGCTGACCTACAGTGGGTAGAATAAATCACACCTCCTCTCCCTGGTGTCTCAGAAGCATTGAGGCATTCTGAAAGGAGGGGGAGTTGACATGTTTAACCTAAGAAACATATCCTGAGGTGTCGCTGTTTTGTGCTAAGTCCTATACTGAGTCCTGCCACTGATCCACAAGGCATACAGCTGGCAGGCTGCTGGCCGTGGAACACTGTCCAGCAGCATGCAGACCACTGAGGCATATCCCATCTCACCACATATCCCATTTCCTCATGTTCTTTCATAGCCCCCAGTGTTAAATCTCACTCATTTGCTCTGCAAAAAAAACCAAAAGTGTAACTGGAGAGACCTCAAAGAGAGCAAGCTGTGGCTTCATTCCAAAAATGCAATGCAACTTTCGTGAATTAATAAAACAACTTGTTTGGTACAGTGTCACAATCAATACAGTGATCTGGCAGGAGCAGAGACAGTAATGAAAGTCTAGGGAACACTGTTCTTTTAAATACAGAGCCTATAAATTCCTAATGAACTACAAATGCATCCAATAACAACATAAATATGCCTGCAAGAAATCTCACACAAAACACAAGTGAGGAAGCTCCTGCTTCCACTGTTGGAGAACTCAATCCTTGTGCATCAGTATGACAACTGGGAGAAAAACTCTAGGAGAGACTGCTGTAAACAGGCTAATAACTCACAACAGGGGTTTCATCAACCATGTCTCAAGAAAAGCAAATCAAGTACATTTGCTCCTCTGTTGAAAAACTGTAACTGTCAGTAAATACCAGACTCAACTTTCGTCTAGTTTCATCTCCAACAACAACCAGAATCCCGTAAGAAAGTGCAAGATAACCATATTTGCTTTCCAAAACAAACAACCCCTGTCAAGGAACAAGACAAACCAAACCCACAAAAACAACAACAAACTCAAACTAAGACCTCTTCTACTTCCTCGTCATCAACGATATTAGGGGTTTCTCTTTCCATTTAGTCAGTCATTGTCTTCAGTGGGTTTGTACGTTTCAGACAGGAATTAAATTAACATTTATTTATGCACACGAAAGAGCACAGCCTAATTCACTGTGCAACAAGCATAAAAAGCAAGAAACAACAAAACAACTAAGTCAATGGATAAACCCTGGAGAAAGCTGGTCCATACAGGGCAGCACCATGGTAAGCACTATTTTCAGAGCAAACCCACACACCTATTGCTGCTTTGATATCAGAACAGGAAGATTGTCAAGTTCTATTCCTCCCAAGAGAGGGGAGTGATTTTTGGGCCCACATGAGGACGCTTAGGATTATGTTACCACAAAAAGTTAAGACAAAGCCTGTTCTTATCAATATTCCTGTTTTATTCTTCCTTCCTTTATTGCAGGGCTGTGTTGTCTGATGGCTTCCAAGGACGGAAGGAGGAAGAGGAGTTCCAAAACCCAATTCCCAAATCAAATTTGTGCTTAAACCTCAGATGTGCTTATTGAAACAAGCACTAACATAAACAAAAGCATGAGCTGTCCCTTTTTGTCTTTGCCTTCAAATGTTCACGTAACACCCAGCACAATGGCAGACAAAAAGGAGCTTCTGGACATGCAAAATCAAAAGGACTGTTAAAGGATGACATATGACATTGTAAATACGCTGAGGGCTGCCCTCCCTCTGCTTCCCCCATCATTAGAGCTTTCTCAGTAACATCAACGAAAGCAGTTGGGTCCGTGCTGAACAATTTCAAAACCCTTAGACTAAGTCTGAACGAAAATACACAAACAGGCGATGACGATTAACCACAGTCTACACTCAGCCCACTGCAACCAGTGGTCATACAATAACCTTGCTTTTAGTAAGAGTTCAAGGCCTAAAATTACGTAAACTTTTTTTATGCAAGAAGATGGGAAACTAGAAAGGGAGACAGAGAGGACTTCTGCTCAGGACAGGGTCTTTAGCCCAGAGCACGAGTACTTTCAGAAGACCTACCTGAGTCGTTACCACGTGTTCTCCATAGTGCTGCATCACCTTCCCTTTGAGAACCGTCTGTAGCTGATCCAGGGACAACAAGGGGAGAGCACTGCCCAGCAACCGGTAGCACATGTAACTGAGTGGAAACAAAGAGTATTGCCCCAGTTAGAGACACAGCAGTAAAGCCACACACAAGCGTATGACAAAGACATAGTGGGGCAGGCTACATGGAGCATGCAGGAAGGCAGAAGTCAAAAATTCATGGATCCTGTGTTCAAAAATCCTACTGCCCAAAGCTTTTATTCCGACTAGCACAGCTGTTAAGATCTCTCCCCACAGCAGGGCCTCTGCTTTCTAGAAATAGATTAGTCCCCACCAGCAGTTCCTTCCTCAGTCCGCCTTCTGTACCTCTTCTCCTCGGGTATTTATTTCCACAGGCCTAATAAAAACTTACTTAGGTTTTGACCACACAAATTTACTTCGTTTTGACAGCAACTTACTGTCAAACATGATCAGCGTTGCCCAACGAGCTCAGGACTTCTTACATAGACGGCACTAGCCTCATTTCTGCAGGAAATCAGGCTAAAAAAGCAACACTTCTGAGCATATGAAGGGTATTTTCAGACTTATCCAAGCCAAGGAAAACAAGACTTACACTGCTCACGCTTGGAAAATGGTGTCCTTTCACTGCGATACTCATATAATATGTTAAAAAAATTTTTGTAGGGATACTGCTACAATTTTTAAAATCTTGATCTAAGAAAGATTTAAACCTGGCCACAGACTGCATTCCTACGGTCCAAACTAAATTACGCTCTCCCAAAACCCTCACAGATTCATATTCCGGATTTTGCAGAATTTTTATACAACATGAGTCTCAACAGACAATGTATATAATCCTGCAAAGACCCAGTATTAGACTTGGAAAAGGAGCTGAAATAGCTAGTTATCACGCCAGCCACAGCCGTATCCTACTTAAAAACATGGGCCATGTCAGAATCCAAACATATCCAGGCATTTTAATTCAGTCCATCGCACAAAGCACAAGTCCAGACACAAATTTCAGAAGTAGGGTTTGTCTACACAGGAGCTGTCCTTCTCGAACCGCACAAGCCAAATGACTCTCCCTCTCAACCACTTAGAGACTCTGACAGTTCAGCTCCTCTGACAAGTCTTGTAGGAGCAAGCTACAGATTTAAGACACCTTTATGCCCAATAAGGTGCATCACCTTTATGCATTGCCCTAGTTAAATTTAACCTCAAATTTCTTCTATGTCACAATTCTAAGAGAAATCTTACTAAACCCTGGATTTAGGCTCCCTGTAAGTTTCTCAGGAATACCTAAATAACCAAAAGCAAGTGTTCTCACATTGTTCATGAGAAACCATATGCTCTACCCTACCACAGGGCAGCAGAAAGACTGGGGCAAGAAACAGAAGGAGAATATGGAAAACAACAAACAACGTATGTTAAAACAAACCTCACAGGTCCTGATTTCTCCTTCAGTAGCCCATTCTCCACGCCTTCCTTCCAGAACAGTTCAAAGGCATCTTCCTTCAATGAAACTTGTAGCAAATCAAACACTACACTGGGCAATTTCTTGTCCTTCTTCTCAGACTTGGCAGCACTTTGCAGAAGCTCTATAAGTCTAGAAGAAGAAAGAAAATAACGTGAGAGATCTGGCCTAGAAGGAGACTGCTGAAGGTCAAATTCATCCTGCTGAAGGACACAGAACGTTTCCTGAGCACTGCAGGCTGTGCCTCCTGGGAGAAATGACAGAGCTGTAATTTAGGAACCTGCATAACAGTTAGTGCCCAACTCTGAACAGCAGCTGCAGTGGCAAACACAGGCAGGTATCAGAATGAAAGCAAATTTCTCTCACTGCCAGCCAAGACACCGAGAATGCTGCATTTAATGCTCCTTATTTAAGAACTTACCTGGGAATATTTCCCTCGTTTACAACAGTAGGTGAGCCAAACAGCTTCTTCAGATTTTTAGGTTTCAGAACACCAGGGAATTTCTGTATGCCCACAAGCAAAAGGTGCAGGTTCTCCGGAGATGTGAAGGCTGAAGCGAGGTCACTTTGTAAGATGCCGAACAGGACCTCCTCAAACAGAGTTTCAGGAACCTAGACAGGAATGAAGGTGAGAGCATATGAGAAACATTGAGGGCATTTTATTAACTTGCCATGTAGCATATTAAAATATCTGCATCGTAGGGCATTTTACTAAAAGCCTGCAGTGTTCTGGAAACTTTAGAAATATTCTTTATGGTGACACAACCAAAAATAAATAATAGATGCGTCCACTACTGCCATACAGAGCCCAGGTGCTTAGCCATGTGGAGCAGGACAATATGCTGTCATCAGATAGCAATTCTGGTCAACTGACTCCAGCTGCAATTGTTCTCCTGCTGTCTGAATGCTCCTGCCTGTACAGCCGTGCAGCCCAGGGAGGAGGAAACACTCTTGTATTACTTTTTAATTATATTTCCCAAAAATAAGTTACGTGTTTCAATGAGATTTTCTGGTAAACAATTGTGTTCAAAGGTTTTAGAGAAAACTGGAGCCAACGTTTTCATCAATAAAAGAAGTGCACAAAAACTGCTTTAATTTGTATTCTTTAAAGATTGGATTCAAAATACATTTAAGCCTAATACCAAAACTAAATGACCCAGAATACTTCAATACAAAACATCACTTAATTTTGATTTAACATTGATAGTCTTCACATCTACAAACAATAACCACATAAAAGAAGGAAATAAGCAAACTCTCCTTTTACTACATACTCAGAGCTCCTTTACTCCATGTCCCTACCTCCTTTCACTCCCAACAGCCCAAAATTCCACCTTAGGCCCAGACCTGGTGCATAAAATAAAGAAAGTTTGCTGTCCAGAGTTCTCAGCATACTTCTGTTCAAAAGAGCAGACGGTCTAACATACCACCCAAGCAAGCCAACTGGGAAAAAACAGACTACGGGCTTGTCCATGATATAATCAGACTAAGCTAAACCAGAGCATCCTTCCCAGAATAAAAGCATCTACCCACAGACAATATAGGAAACAGCTCCCACAGTTTAAACCCCGTCTTCCACACCCCTCCTTTAACTTTCAACTATGAACAAACTAAGCAAAAAGCAGTCCCCGAAGCAAAGTCCTCCCTCCTCCCACCCACAACGTGCTGTGGCTATACCTCAGACATGATGTCAATAAGAGTTTTGCGAGGGAGATCCCTGAGGTGTGCTTGGTGATGCGCCAGCTGCTGGAGAAGCTGGATGCTCTCCAGCAGAGCTTTCCGGTCCTAGAAAGAAAAGATAAGCCAAAACCAGAGGACTTACGTCAAAGATTAAGCTGAAGGCTCAGGTAATAATCCATTCTTGAGACCCTTGCACCTACATGGAATAAGAAACTTACACAATTGCTTCCTGACAGGCCACTCAGCTTTTCCGAAAATAGTGTTTTCTGGCTAAATCTGACAACAGATCCCTTCCTTATAGGAGAGGTAAGAACCTCCTGTACTGTCTGACACAGTTCCTACATTCCAGTCAGGAACAGAGATTTAAAAGGCGCAAAAAGTTCATGGCTAAGGCAAAAGAAATGAACTGAACTGGAGACTCCCAAGTCCCACCTCATTGACTAGCCAATGACCCAGCCTTTCTCTCTCCACTTCAGACAGCACTAGAACCAGCACTGACAAACAACACAACAATGGTAACGTTACCTTAACGAGCCGGCCAGACTGAAACAGAGCCATAACTCCAAAAAAGTTTCCAAAAGCAGCATTTCTCACACATTTCTGAAAAGAAAAAAAAAAAAGGGAGGGGTTAAAAATCCACTTCACTGAGCAGTTAGATTTCACGTTCAGCTATAGCTCTGATCAGTGGGATAAGATGGCTAGATCTAGTCTTGAACACCCTGCCATATGACGATAACATACTGAAAAGCAACCCCTTGCACTACGTTTAAGAGCAACCATCCCAGATTATCTTTCTGTCACACAGACAGATCTCAGCTAAAACAGGGCCAGGTGACAATGCCATCAACTCCTAGTTTTTACAGATACTCCCATTATTTCATTACAGTCGTTTGCCTCAGCAAGAACCCCAAACCTACAGTATCCAGGCACCAATGCGTCAAAGAATAGAGAACAGTTAATTTAAACTAGCTGTTGGCCAATGCTGCTATGAGCCAACTCACCTTTTTTACTTTTTCCAGATTGTGTTTTTCTTTTATCTGTTCCAGGACACTGCATATCGGAATTTCCTCAAAAGCCTGTAGAACCTGAGGAGATGGATGGAATAGCTCACTTTGCAGTTCTTCCATTTTATTAAGTTTTATTGAGTTCAGCCAATAGAGCTGAACAGTTGTTCAGCACAGCAGCACATGTGCTGCTTTATTAGGCCAGAATACAGACAACTAGATCTGTAAAATATGCATCAGAATAGGAACTAGTGTAGACATAAATACACCTGCTGATATTCCTGGTTTTTTTCTCCCTGTACGTGACACTGCAGGATTAACAATGAGAACACTGTGCTGCAACTGCATGACCCTGTAACAGAAGCAACGTGACTTTTCAGCACGGGCAAGGCCTGATCTAAGTGGGAAGAACACAAGCTCTTCTGCATTATCTGTTTATCAGGTGAGACAAGGTCAGATCCCACTCGTGATCCCAATTGCTGGGACTCTCCGCTATGTTACAGACTCAAGCAGCATAGAGAAAAGACCCCTTTGAAATGTGTGATCTCGCACATAAACAGCCCAGTACCAGGAGCAACTCAGTTTGAAGAAGACAGAATAGTACCAAATGCAGTATATTTGAAAACTTTGTCAAAGTTTGCAAATTAAGGATGCTTCTTGAAGCAGGACAGAATTCTGTAGCATGAGCTTGATATTGGTGTAGCTTATATCTTTACCAGCGTACTGTTTCTAAAACAGACTAACAGCATTTAAAACCGCAGTTTTTCTATGCTCGCTCCAAGAGCCTTCTCTGCCACCCGGCTGCAGGAGCTGCCGGAGGGGAGCCCTGGAGCCTCCTCACAAAGGGCAAAGCGGGACCCAGAGCACTGTGCTCTGCTCTGGGAAATACTGACCTGCGCCAGGGCCAGGCTGAAGCCTGGGCGGGCGACCTCGCGGGTGGCTCCCACGCCTTCCACCAGCCGCTTCAGGGTGTACTGCAGCTCATCGTCCTGGAAGAGAGACCCAGCTCCGGCGGTGCCCACGCTCGCCCGAGCCCAGCGGGGCCCCCGCGGCACGCCCAGCCCGCACCCCGGCGGGCCTCTGCCCCCGCAGAGGCGTTTCCAACGCTAGCGGAGGGAAGGGTCGGCACAACCTGCCCGCGCCCACAGCCCCTCCGGCCGGCCCGGGCCCGGGCCCGGCCCCGGCCCCCGCCTCACCTTCCTGCCCTCCCGCAGATGCCGCAGGAGGTTCTCGGTGGCCGCCAGCCGCACCTCCTGCTCCGGCTTGGCGATGTCCCAGAAGAGGTCGAGGAAGGCGCGGCCCCGCCGCAGCACCCCGCGGGGGTCAACCGCCACGCCGCCGCCGTGGCCCTGCGGCTCCGCCATGCCTGCGCTGCCGCACGTGGGGCCGCCGCCGCCCTCCGCCCGCCCCGCCTCTTCCGGGGCAGCGGGGCCCGACCGGCGACGGGTCTGTCAGCTCCGCCGCGCCGCGGCCGCTCAGCGCCCCGCGCTCCCCTCACGGCCGTCCCCCCAGCGCCCCGCGCTCTCCTCAGGGACGCTCCCCCAGCGCCCCGCGCTCCCCTCAGGGACGCTCCCTCAGCGTCCCGCGCTCCCCTCACGGCTGCTCCCCCAG
>VZSC01010417.1:0-19125 GCA_013398225.1 Steatornis caripensis | reverse complement strand
CAGCGCCCCGCGCTCCCCTCACGGCCGTCCCCCCAGCGCCCAGCGCTCTCCTCAGGGACGCTCCCCCAGCGCCCCGCGCTCCCCTCACGGCCGTCTCCTCAGCGCCCCGCGCTCCCCTCAGCCCCGCGCTCCCCTCCGGGCCGCCCCTCAGCCCCGTATTTCCCTCTCCACCTCACAGCCCCGCAGGTCTTGGCGGTCCCTCCCCTGCCCCAAGGGCTTCCTTTGCTCCCCCGCGCCCCGCTGAGCAGCTTTCGAGGGAGGTTTGGATCCTCTTCCCCAAGGGAAACAGGGCTCGGAGCGGGGAGAGAGCTAAAAGCCGGGGTGGCGGGCGCCGCGCACGGAGCGCTCGCTGTGCCCCGCCGAAGTAGGGCGGTCGGGGCGCGCGGGGTCGCGAGGCACAGCGGCCCAACTGGTTGTCACACGAGAATGCGTCTTGTGGCTTTATTACAAACCCTGAAGCAAGGGCCTCGGGAAAGGAGATCACCGCGTGCGAGGGGCACGCTCCTGAGGGCGCCAAGAAGCTCCGGGGTGCAGCCCGTTACCGTCATTTACCACAAAACGCAGCACGACGCTCCTGCAGCCGCGCAACGCCGGCGCGCGCCCGCCGCCTGCCTGCCCTCCCGCCTCTGGCCGCGGGAGCGCACGGAGCGAGGGCGGCGCCCGGAGCGCGGCCGATCCGTGCCCCTGCTCGTGCCAGCGGTGGCCCCGGGACGATGTGGGGACACGGGAGAGGCGGCGGCCACCGCACCGGGGCGGCCGAAGCACGCTTCGCAGCCGAGGGCCTAGGCTTGTGTCAGCACCAAACGCCCAGCCCCGAGCCCCGCGGCCCGCACCGGAGGCTGTGCCGGGAGCCCCCGGCAAAGGCGGCCGGGCCGGTGAGCGCCTGTGACGGCGGCGGGGGAGCGCCCGGGCACCGGGACTTCCCGGCAGGCAGTAGCGTGGACAGCCCCGGCGGGGCGGAGGGGGGGGCTGGAGACAGGCACCGCGCCGGGCAGCCCTGGCCCGGGCCCCGCCGTATATAAGCGGCGCGGGGTCCTGCGGGCGCGGTCCTGTCACGCTCGCACGGGGAGGCGGCTGAGGTGGCGATGGCGGATTTTGATCCTTACGACGATCGGGCCTACAGCAGCTTCGGCGGCGGCCGGGGGTGAGCGCGGCGCTGCGGGAGGCGCCAGGCCCTGGGCCGCTGGGGAGCGCCGAGGGCTCCCCCCGGAGCAGGGAGGGAAGGAGGGAGTGGCGCTCCGCGCCCCCCACGGCCGGGCGAGGAGGGGGCGCGGCCGCGCGGGGCCTAGCCTGCCCCTTTCCGTGTGGAGATGGCGGGCGGGCACGGCGGGGGGGGCTGCTGGCGAGAGGGACGGGGGGACACTGCCTCTAGGAACCTTTCGGGCCCGTCTTGCCCCGCCGCCTTCCCTTCCCCAGGGAACGGGGGTGAGCCCGGCGTGGCGCGGTTCCCTCCGGCCTTGGCGGGCCCGCTTTGTGAGGCGAGGAGGAGGCTGTGGTGTCCCGGGAGGGGACAGCGGGCGTCCCCTCGCTCCGCGGGGCGAGTGCCGCAAGGTTTGGGGCCTGGCGGCTTGGGAGCGCCGGGAAGGGGCGGGGGGAGGAGGGTGTCGCTGTGTTCCCGCCGGCCCGGAGGCGAGTGGAGGAGAGGGGGGGTGGAATTTAGGGAGGTGCTGGGCCAGAGCCAAGGTAGGCCGTGAGGAGCTCCTGCGGGGACAGCCCGGGAGCTGGGAGGAGGGAGCTTCCCATGAAGGGCTGTAGGGCAGCGAGAGACCGCTGTTCTGGCGGGGGGAGCTGCAGCGGCGCCCCCGAGAGCGGGCAGCGCTGTGATGCCGGCAGCGGGAGGAAGTGGGAGGAGGGCTCGGTGGTGCCTCCGGTCGGGGGTGATTGCAAGCCGCCGTCCTGCATTATCCGGGCTCCGGGTGCTGACTCCAAGTCTCTGATCCTTAGGAATAAGGCTTGGCTCGTCTCTGTTTCTTTGCTGGAGATTGCATATGGGGGAGGAACTACAAAAGCAGTAACCAGCCATTACGAAGTTTGTCTTTTATCAGGTTAGGAAGATGCAATTGGTAATTCACTTTTTGGAAGGTTGGTGCCACATAAGTTTTTGTGTGCACTGAAATAAAACAGTAGGCATAAAACGATGACATAAACTGTCTTTGCCAACAAGTCTTAACGAGTATGCTATTTTATAATTGAATCTTCCAAGATACGCTTCCGATCAACAGTGTTCTTGTCCTTTCCTGCTCTTAGAGGAATAAATCCGTTTTGGGCTGTTTAGGCAGCTGAGGAGCTACTGCTGAGGTTACAATACGTGTAAGTTTTCTTGTCTTTCTGACACTTGAGCTTTGTAAGCTCATTTTTATGCCTAGATACCCTTCGTGTCTAAAGAAGAGATGTCCCAGAGCAAACAGATGATGTAGCTGCTTACAATTCTGTAATTTCTTAAATTCTGTAACGGATAACCTTGACAGCAGCCTAAAGTGGCACTTGACACTCGTAATGAATTCAGATGTTACTATACAGCCTGCTCTAGTCAATGTAGGCACATTCTGTGAAGTAATAAAATTAAAATGTTACTTTCATATTTAGATTTCTTTAATAGAACACCTAACTGGCTCTCAGGCAAGATGTGATTACTCGGTGAACCAAAGGTGGCATGCTGATTAGTAGATACCTTTGCAGATGAGAAAATGTACTTACTCTGAATGAGCTGTAGTTTTAAGCCTCAGCTGCTACTAATATTAGAGTGCAACTTGTACTTGCATCTATTTTATCATTGTTAGGAGTAAGTTACGAAGAGCTAATTCATGGTTTCAGACCTTACCAGGTCTCTCTGCTTTGTATAAAGGCCCATAATATGCGTAGTGTCATGAAGACATGACTATTCCTCTTGAAGGTTCTGATAGAAGGATCCTGTATTAACTGAAAGTGACTCCTACTCACTTTTAGGCTCTCTAGGACTGTAAGAATAGCGTAAACTCTGTTGAGATATAATGGGTTTTGTGGAAGTTGCATTTTGCATAACCTTTGGTTAACCTAGAGAGTGAGCATGGGATAGAAGTGTGACAGAAAACAGTAGTGCCCAACAAGTTCTAACTTACGTAAGATATCTGCCTCTTACATTCTTCAAAATTATGATGGAGAAGCAATGGAATATGACTGATGAGATGAGACAGGGGACTTCGCTACACCTGAGATGTCTGGTAGTGCACTGATTAGGAGCTGAAGCGTAATACTATGGTATGAAAAAGGCACTTTATTCCAGATGAAGAACACACTGCTGACTTTAATAACAAAAGGCTTGCTATAAAAGCTTTTTCGTGTTTTGAGGCCTAAAATTTAACACAAAAAGCTGTGCTTAAGCGTAGTAGAGCTAGCTGAAACTCTGAACATCTGTAGAGCTTCTCAAAGTTGAAGGAAACAGAGTATTTATCACTCCTGACTTGCTGGTAGGGTGTTTATTTAGGTGTGGCTTTAAGCACTGGGCTTAATATTGCTAGGCACCTCACTCAGAGGTTAAGATTCGTCTGTGAAAGTGCTGTACAAGTAAGTAGAAATGGAGAGCTAGGCTTTATCCTTCTCATGTTTTGGATCCTGTGTCTTACCAATTTAGTGTTAATAAATGTCTCCTAATTTTTAGGCTCAAATAAGATTTTTGTTGAAGACATCTAATGCTCACTGTAGAGATGTGCTGAATTGCTTGAATAAATTTGGTATGCGGTTAGAGTTGTGTTCTAGAAGACTCTTGACAGATCTTGCATCCTGCTGAGCCTTAAGCTGCCTCTGGTAGAGCACTAACGTTGGAATCCAGTTAGGCTGTTGTCTCTGTGCTGTTCAAAAAGATAAATGCTGAGCTATTGTTTTCATCCTTAGTGAAAGGCTAGGTTTCAGAATATTATTTGTTTTGAACTTTTGAGAGATTTTCTTTTCTGGAGGGAATAACTAAATGTTTCAAAAGAGTAGCGTCAAGATGATAGTTCAGTTGTTCTTTCACCCCAATATGGCCTTACGACGTCATTAACTGAGTTCCCCAAAAAGTCAGTCTAATTATAGCGATGTTTACTTCTGCATTTGCTAGAAGCAAGCTTTCCTCTTCAGCTTTCTGCTTTGGTTTTGTGAACAAGAAATCAAATAGTTCTGTGTGATTCCCACATTAAGATGACATAATTATTACCTAATTGTGTCTGAGCAAAAGTTAGCTGAGTGGGAAATGCAATATTCATTTAACACTTTGATGTGACCCAGTTCACTTAGTTCAGAGATGTTTTTAATTATAGTTGACTTTTGTCCTATTTTGTTACAAATGAGAGCATTTTCTTTCCATCTCATTGTTTGGTTACTGAAGTCAGCCTTATGGTTTTTATTTTGCTGTTTCAATGTTGAAAAAAAATGTAGTTTCTTTTTGCGTTGCTACACCGGGATTATGTAGGAAACTTAGTTTGGAACTTAGTTAATGCCCATTCCTATTCTTCAATTGGAGACTAAAATACCAAACATATAGTTATATATTTGATATCTGAGGCCCCAGTTGTTCAAATTAAATAAAAAACTTCATTTTCCGACTTAATATCGGTAGGAATTGCACAATAGGGCATGGATTTCCACATATGCACCCTGTGAAGCTCTGGTATGCTATGGCAGAAACAAGGTTTGTCTGTAGAACAAAATTCTTCTGGGGATTGCTAACTTGAGGGTGTGGTTTCAGAAGCAGCTCAAATTGATCTGAGCAGAGGTTGCTGTTGAAAGCTATAGTTTGAGCCCTTGCATTCGTTCTCCTTCCCACGTTGGCACAAGTGCTCTTTGCGGCTGTGCAGATCACCTTGTTGATGTGGCTGAGAATTCAACTTTAGGGCAAGTTTTTAGGTGAATCAGCTCACTGAACGAGATGTCTGGCAGTTCAAGAAACATGATGAGAATGTGTAGAAGGAGGGAATGCTCCTTTTAAACTTGGCCAGAGCAATTCTGATGTTCCTATAGAACATAAAAATTAAGATTTTTTTCGCTGCAAATTAAATGTATGGTATTCAATAGCTGTTTGTAAGGCCATGGATGAGAATTAAGGACACGGGTATGAAACTGATTCTACATATTATGTAATTCTTTAAAAGAGCAACTCACTCAGCTTTCTTGGAGGTCCTCCTTAAAACTTTGTCTTGTGATTAAAGTTAATTCTGCTATACATTCACAGCACCGAACTACAGCAGCTTTAGTTCTCCAGTATGTTTTTGAGTCTGACTTGTTAATGAAACAAAGGCAGATGAGGAATATTGTCAAAAATGCTAAAATATGAACCTGGGTGAACATTCATTAAAGATACGTATGTTGTGATTCAAGTACATTTAGCAGCATGCTGGTAGTGTTGGTGACAAGTGACTCCTGCACCAAGCTGCTGCCATGAAAAGGCACAAACGACAGGCTTACCTGAAAAAGTTAAGGAATCTTATTCAAGATTTCTGCATTATCTGATTCATTAATAGTAAAATATTTATTCTGGAGTGAAAAAACAAAAAGGCAGACAAGTATGTTGCTTGCCCAATGGATTTTCTGGCTGCATGCAACCAGCCAGAATAAAAGGAAATAATAAAATGCTTTGACCTTCTGTATTTTAGGTGGGACTCTGCAGAAATCTAATTAGTCCATGTCACACTAGCAAATCCTGGTTTGGTACAGTTTGTGTTCACCGTGCTTTCAAATGCACAGTGAGCCTCTGGGAAGGGGAGCGGATGTGAACAAAGCCCAGTGAAAGTAAGTTGTTGAAGAGAACATGGGCAGAGCAGTAGGTGGGCATCTCTGGTAGAAGTCAAGGATTGCTTAGGTAGGGCAAATGGTGTTGGAACCAGTGAGAGTGGCATCCTGTAGTCTGGAGCTATAACTTCAGGTGTGGGCCTTGTGCCCACGGCACAAATCTTGCTCTCTGTAAAGGAGATCAAAGTTGGCTTTAGGAGAGTAGGCTCTGCAGGAAATTGACACACAGTTGTGTTACATTAATACAGTAAAGAATTCAGGTGGTGCAGTCTAGTTCCTCAGCAACCAGTGCCAATAGACTTAACAGTGACTGAGGGAAAAGACAACGTAGTTTCCCCCAGTCTGTAATTTGTGAGACACAAAGGAAGAAGTAAACATCCAAATAGCACTGAAATGAGTTTCTCTGCCTTAGAACACCTTGCTCAACTATGTTTTTTATATGTGTTCAATTCAAAGCATTCCAGTCCCGATATCTGACAGTTACGGCAATAACTTCAGAGTTTGGAGAAGATGTTTCTGTTAAGCTAACTACTGCTGAAATAATTTAGATAATTGTGGAGTGGATGTTGATAACACACAACCTAGTTAAAAGCGTTGGATCCAGCTTAATTTCAGGATAAGATGGTGAGCCTGTGCCATGCAAGTATTTCTTCATTGCTATAAATTGTTCTTAAAATCTAGTCTAGGATGTGTTTTTTAAGAAGTAATGTTTTTGAGTAGGGGACAGTAGAGATAACCTTACCTTGCTTTCCTTAATGGATTGTGGGATGAGAAAGTTCATTCATCACTTCATTACTGTGTTCGTCTGTAGTGTATTTAAATATATTGTTCACTTGTTTTCCTGCTGAAGTACTGCATCATCTAATATTAGAAAGGAGTTGGCTGATAGTGGAGGTGGCAGGTACAGGCAAAGGGATAGAAAAACTAACCAAAGTGTGGAAAAATTACTTCCAAAAAGTCGGACAGCATCTGAGCAGTGCTATATTACCGGCTGTGCTGGGAGTCAGGTTCCAGAGAGGCTGTGCTTTTTCTCAACAGATCTCGTGGTGGCGGCCTTGGTTCCCGCAAACAGAAAGAGCTGCCAACAGAACCCCCTTTCACAGCTTATGTGGGAAACCTACCCTTCAACACTGTTCAAGGAGACATAGATGCCATCTTCAAGGATCTCAGTGTAAGGAGTGTACGACTAGTCAGAGACAAGGAAACAGACAAATTTAAAGGTGAGTGTTCAGAGTCGTTTTAGTTGTAGATGGCTAACCGGTAGGAGAAAATGAGGTAACTTCTAAAGTCACTCTAATGGGGAATTTCAGTCTCTACTCTAAAGTGCAGTTAGCTTGTTGATCTGCATTTGTTCTTTATGTTGACTTATGCAGGTTTCTCATTCGCTAACAAATAAACATCTCATTTGAATGAGATTCACTGTTACTTCCATCATCTGAAGATACAGACTAACCTGAGTGACTAGAGTCAGTATTTGCCCTGCCATGAAAGGACTTTCTCAAACCTTGTTTGTCTTGTATGTACTCTGATGAAGCTGAAGCGTCTGACCCACTTGAGATCCATGACCTTAAGTGTTGGGTACTTACACAATCTTTCTTTAGTTCAGAAGACTTCCATCGCTTTGGCTCTGTCTTTGTTTAGTAGACGGGGAGAAAAAGCAAGCAGATAAGCCATTCAGACAATGTATTTAGAGGATACCAATCTGATTTCCATTGGAATTGGCCAGTGGAAAGGGAGTATATTTGTAAGTTACTTTTGGGGAGGAAAAGGCTTAACTCGAGTAACAGAGAGTCTCAGAAAAGGAATAAATTCACTAAATGGTGTGATGACACAAAATCAGACTGCCGGCCAAGCAGGTACTGCAACTTCTTGTTTAAAAATACTAGTAACCAAATGTCAATATTCCGCTAAATAACTGTCTAAAGGCATAGAGAGTTGTGTACCTCTTGCACTTACTATATCGTAGCTTGCATTTGAAAGAGAAGGGAGGCCGTTAGCAGATATGCAGGAAGAGTAGCTTCTTACAAAGGCCTTTTAAAGTGCTGGTATTAACTTGTGAGGTTCTTCTTACAGGGTTTTGTTACGTAGAGTTCGATGAGGTGGAATCACTCAAGGAAGCTCTTACGTATGATGGTGCAGTAAGTACCCTTGCAATTAATTTGTGAAATAAAAAGATAAGCACAAGTCTCAAAACTCCTTGGCAGCCCATATGGTACATTCTGAAGGATTCTCCTCTTTATTTAACAGCTTTTGGGTGACCGGTCACTCAGAGTGGACATAGCAGAAGGCAGAAAACAGGATAAAGGTGGCTTTGGCTTCAGAAAAGGCGGGCCTGATGACAGAGGTGACTTCCATTTTTTTCTAAATAGCTTCTTAAATATAATGGCTGTTGTTATGACTTCTGGTGCTAACTAATGCTAAGACAAGGCATGCAAGTAAACATGAAGATTATACAGGACAGAGAAATTTTATATATATATACACACATGTATAACCTAGCTGCTGCCGCTCCTGAAATGCCTGGAATAGATGCGCTTTGTGGCCAAAAGCTGAACGTGTTGTCACTCCCAGCCCAGGAAGTGAGACCAATACCCCTAGTAGTATACAGTGTCTTGCAGAGGACAATCATAAGCCCAACAGTCTGATCTGCTACTATTTTATTACGCTGTAAGAAAAGTGAGTAAGCTAAGTAAGCACAAGTACACAAATTCTTGTTTTCGACTATCTCCTGTTCTGGTGTAAAAACAGGCTTTGCTGTAGCTGAAGCTTAACTGAACTAGACTCACTAAAGGTTCCCATTGAATGTGTATTAGAAACTTTTCTGACCGCTTATTCTTGGATAACTTAAACGGATCTTTTGTTCCTATGCAATGGAACTTGGTAGTACTGAAACAAAAGGATTTTCCAGCAGCATGACTTTGGATATTGAAGGACTGAAACTGTGGTTTGGTGTCCCCTTGATCAGTCTTTCCCACAGCTTCAGACCTGAACACAATTGTGGCTTTTTTCCTAGGAATGGGAGGAGGTTCCCGAGAATCCAGAGGAGGTGGATGGGATTCCAGAGATGACTTCAATTCTGGTATCAGTATTAACACTTCTACAGATAGGCAGCCTAAAAGGCACAGAAATGTTCTCATTTTCATGTCAGCTACGTTTGTCCCCATTACTGTTTTGATTGAGCCTACTATATGCCAACTTTGGACATCCTAAAGCTGCAGTGGGATTCCTCAGGGGAATCTTCCATTGCCTTATAACAGAGGGAACAGTCTTGATTGTAAATTTTGTGAAACGATCCTAAGTGACGGAATACTTGTTCAAATGTGGCCTATGGCGTCTAGGGTTTAAGCATTTCTCAAAATGCGGCCAAATACACTTCTGAATAGTAGCAGAAACAGACAGATCATGTGGAAAAGCTGATACTGTATTCTTTCAGAGAAGAGGCTTTCACCTTCTTAAGGAGCTGTGACATCATTGTATGTGTATCCCTGAAGCAACTGACTTCTCCAAAGATGTGTTAGTGTTTCGGAGCACTTCTAAATGCGATATGTTGCTAAACTTTTAGACCTGTTACAGTATTGCAAGTTCCAGGAAATGACTGAGCTTGCTGAGTGGAAGGTAGTGATGGAGCCACCGAGTTTGCTCTTGACTTCCAGTCAGTTTCTAGCTGATAGAATCCAGGGTGACACTAACACAATTGCTTTTGTCCTCTGAAATCATGGGTTTGGTCCATTTTCTGATGGGGAGATGTTGGCAAGCGCAACTTTGCGATGTCTGGTCTCTGCGTGAGTGGAATGGACAAAGTAGAAGGAGCGGTAACAAAGCGTGCCCTTGGCACTAGCATGAAACTGAAGCATGGTGCTGGAGAGAGGAAGCTTGCTACAGCGCTGCGCTTAACCTGCCTTAGTAGCTAAGCGTTCTGGTGTCATAGCTTTATACCTTTTTTTGGCAGCTTCTTCAAATGCAAGTGCATTTCAGCTTGTTAGATGCTGGATGAATGATTTGTGAGCCAAAAGTTTAGCTTTTAAGTCTTAGTTGCTACAGAAGCTTTTCTTCTCAGGTTGTGCAGCCTTGCTCTGGATCAAGTCTTTAGAGATGGTTGTTTGGCACTGCAGTAAGTAAGGGACAGTTCTGCAACTCTGCCAAATACTGAAGTGGAAAGGAAAATCTCAAATGGGAGCAAACAACTTTCTCTTCCAGACAGCTTCTGAAAAACTGAGTATATGCCCTTAGGTGTGCTGCTAGCCTGAAGTAACCTCTTCCCATTGAATGCATATCGGGGCTTGGAGAAGTACTTGAATGCAGTCACTGGTACAGAATGGAACTCTGTCCAGTGGTAGTTCTTGATTTTTTTTTTTGATACATAAACTGAAGAAATGCAGTCAGTTTCATATTTAAAATCTGAGTTGGGTTTTCTTTATTCCAGCTCTTTAGTCTAGTAAATGCCTGGTCAGTTTGTAGTACAACTGAAAAGCCTTGGGGTTTTGCTCTGTTTTTCAAAGGCTTTGCTTTATGAGGACTGTATATTTCACTGCTCCCTAGCTGTTTTCACATGTGCTCTGCTTCTGCAGATTTCATGCTAAGGCTGTAGCTGGTGTGATCTTCTGGCTACAGAAGTACTCTGAGTACTTCTAGTGTTCTCTGAATTCAGCTAATGGTGTTAACAATCTGAAGTTGCAGCTGAAGCTTATATTTTAAGCTCACTTGATGAACCACTCTCCAATAAGCCTCTAGATGGATAAAGCAGTTTCTGAACTTGGCATAGTATTCTTGGTTTCAAACAGAATGTGTATGACTCTTCTAGAATGTGTTAGAGATCTGTGAAGCAATCTGTCTACAGACAAAGGCTCTCAGTGCATCATCTTGGACTGACAGGAGTGACTTGCAAGGTTTTCCAGTTGTCCAGATAAAAATCTACATTAAAAACATCGCAAACTGTGCTCTTTAAATTCACTGTCTTCTGTCTTCAGGATTCAAAGATGATGACTTCTTGGGAGGCCGGGGTAGAGGAACCCGCCCTGGAGATCGGCGACCACCAGGTGCTTCAATGGGAAGTGGTGGCACTGGTCGCTTCAGAGATGGGCCTCCCCTTCGTGGATCTTCCATGGACTTCAGAGAGCCAACAGAAGGTAAACTCTTTATATCTTCTCTAATTCAGCCTTCCTTCATGAAGGAGACTCTGTTCTTTGTCAGGTTAGGGCTTCTACCCTTGACAGACAGATCTTAAAACCTTTGATGTTTTTTCTTTCAGAGGAAAGAGCACAGCGACCCCGACTTCAGCTCAAACCTCGAACAGTTGCTACCCCACTCAATCAAGTAGCCAACCCAAACTCTGCTATCTTCGGTGGAGCCAAGCCCCGAGAGGAAGTAGTAAAAGAGCACGACTGAGTTTGGGGTTGAGAGGGAATGGGGAGGCGGGAGAAAAAGCAAGACAGTACAGAGTGACTAGCTCTGCTGGAATGTCAACCCTGCAGTTTACCATTCCTGCCATCTGGCATTTGTCCTCTTTGAAACCGAAAACACAGAGCTTGTGAATGCATGTCAGCTGTTAACAAGTGGTTTTTAGTACGTTCTTGGCTTTGCTGTATCTAGTGCCTGCTTTGTGCTGAGTTTCCCTCTTCTGTTTCCTTCCAAGCAGCACAGTTGCCAGTAGATAAGGCAGTATAGCTGCTTCCACGAGTGTGGAGGTCTCTGGACAAAGGTGCTGCTTCAACTTCTTCCTTTCTGGGTTTGTTTTACTTTAGCGGCACAGGTTAGACTTAGTTATTGCCCTGTATTGTTTCCTTTTACTTCCTCAGTGCTCCTCTTCTGACCTGCATGTCTTGTTCTGTATTGCTGTGGCTCTGAAGAGGAAAACTGGGGAGTCCGGATGAGTTGAACAGAGAAATTTACAGTTCTAATCAAGCAGTGTAATACCATTTATGACAATTGGTGATAGTTACTGTATACAGCAGAGCCCCTTATAAAACTAAGTGGGATAACTGCCCTCTCACACAGGTTACCAGGAAGTCTGAATTTAATAGATGCAAACAAAATTGGCTGACAAGAAGCCTGGTGAATAGGTGGTGGAATCAGTATGGATAAAGCGTCTGCCAGCAGACTCTTGCTGGTGGCTGTCTGTTGACTTCAAAATGGTATGGTACTACACCTCGGAGCTCAAGGTTAGTGCTGCAGAAACGTGCCTGTTTGAGCACAGCTGCTCGCTGGCTCTTTCTGCTTACTTTTTCTTTGGGTTTTACATGTTTGGTAAATTTTTAAACAAAGTTTCTACAAATAAAATTGACTTTTTTATTTTTGTTTAAGGAGTGTATACTTTGCCATGAAGTATGTAATCGCCGTTATCCCCTGTATTTCTTTGCCCAGTGGTGTACAGTTCTGAGACCTCTGCTTTCAGCATACCTTGAAAATGGGCAGATTAGAAAGCATTCTGCTATAGATTCTCTTCATGTAGATATCTGGGTTAAAAGCATCTCTAATTGCTGCATCTCTCTTCACTGAAATGTTTCTTGCCAGTGTCGCATGAGAGGAGGGAGAGGACGGGAGGCTGGAGCAAAAGGAGAGAGGTCATTGGTGTTTAAAAACAAAAAACCTGAATCTACAACACTGAAGTGTGGATATGTCCAATGCATAAGAAAAACTTGGGCCCCTAATGCTAGTGCTGACAGCTTTCAGATAAAACAGCCAGCACACTAGAGTACTTGCAAGAAGAGGTTGGAAGCATGGCTGCTTCACTACCAGCATCACTGCTCGTAGTGTGTTCCTTCCCTAAAGTTACCTTTGCAATGTCAGAGTCCCAGCAATTTACAGAACTACTCTTCCCTTCCTTCTGCCTGTCACTTAATCTGCTTCTGAGATAAGAACCATTTGTCTAACACTAATACTTAATTTAAGACAGACATGCATTTGTGTGGTTGTATTCCAAACCGATAATTGACCTATTTACATCTTCAATGTGGAAAAGATTTTAAGAACAAATTCCCATATTAAAAACTCACCTCTAGTCAAGACAGTTGACTTTTAAATGTAAAAACAAAACAAAAAAAAGGAAAAGAATTCCAAACACTTAACACGTTCTGCTTCATAACAAAATAAATTTATGGATATGGTATTTTGTGAATGATCTTTTAAATAAAAGAAAACATTAAGTAATATTTAACATTGGTCTTTATTTGAGTCTGCTATAGCATGGTTCCCTCCCCCCCCCCCTCAGTTTTCAAACATTGTGTTAATTTGAAAATTTGCTGCCTTAAATTTTATGGGGAAGCAGTACGAGACCCATTCTTACACAAATAAGGAGGGGAGGAGGAAAAGATAAAGGGGAGGAATCTAGACAAGTGCTGTAACATGCAGGACACAGTGAAGTTAAAATTGTGTGCAAGTGGAAGCGAGCCCAAGTTCTTTGTCCTGTGGCTTCAGCATAGCTTCGGTTATATTGCGAAGGCTGCCAGGCAGAATTTGGAAGTTCTATAGCTTGCGGGCCGTAGCTCCTAGTGCAGTTTCCCACAAGCTGGGTTCTGCTGCCCTCTGACCAGAATCCCCTGCCTGGTACCCGGCAGAATGTGTGTCCTTCCGGTTTGAGTGGTGATTGGTTTAATGTGGAGTCTTTGTGGTAAGACAAAGTCTCACCCAGCTTCTCCCAGCTGTTTCAGCTGACTTGTTTCCCGCCAGGCATAGGTGTTAATGAGGCTGTTGCCCTGGGTCTTTGAAGTTTATGTGTACTGCAGGGTAAGTTAAAAGAGGGGGAACTGTGTTTTTATTGAGGAAACGAGCTCTGACCTTCCTGCTGGTTTTACTGCTTTCCATAGCATGAAAGGATGGAAAGTCTTCCTGCCTCCCGGCTACTTGGGCCACTCTTTAGACCTGCTTTTACAACAGGTCTCTTGAGCAGAGAATCTCAGTCCTGCTCTGGAGCCGCTTGCTGACACAGTGTGGGTGCTAGCACCCAACCGTCCTGCAGGGACAATAACCTGAGTTCTGTATGTCAGAGCAGGGCTAGCTGGGTGGAGATGGTGTCCTTCAGCTGCTGCCACGAGGCTTGTTCGTAGCTGGTCCTTCAAACCTCCTGACGGCGGAAGCAACAATTTAGTCGCTCTGCACGGAGGAAAGTGACACTGGTTTGTGAGAGAGGTGGAGAGATGGAAAATGGCTCATCTTAGTCCTATAAATGCTTTTCTGTATCTGCCAATACTTGTTTGGTTGAGGGTTTCCCCACTGGTGAATGCAGCCTAATCCCAATATCACTTAATAGCTTTTTTTTTGTCAGTAGTTCCTTGTATGTAAACTTTAACGCATTGCCTGGTTTCTTTGGAGCGTTCTGTGTTATGCTTCCCATGTGGCTTAGGGTCAGGCTCCTCCAGTCCTTTTTCTTTTCCTCCTTCAAAAATCTAATGGATGAACGTTTTCCTGTACAGAAGCATATGGAACTAGCTTGTGTCAACAGCTGACAAAACTATATTTAATATCCGAATGTGGCATTTAAGTTTCGTAGGAGGAAGCAAGGTTATTTTTCCCCCTTCCCACCAGCAAAAAGCAGTGAAGGCTTAAGCTGTAATGCTTAAATTTACCTGCGGCTTAAGACTAAACTTGGCATGGCAAAGCCTAGACCGAGGAGGTTACCCGCAGCGGTAACAAACAGATAATTCACTTTGTGGCTATTCATATTCTCACCAAATTATTTCTAGTAGCTGTGCAGAGCTTTCTTGAAGCTTGAACTTAAAAAATAAACAAAACTGAAGTCAGGAATGTAGCAGACAGGTTTTGGTATGGAAATTGAATTAAGGCATAGCACTGCTTTGCTACTGCAGAAAGTGCTTTGTTGTGTTTCTCCAGTGGGGGAAGGCTGTGTGGAGTCTCTGCAAGAGCCGTGGGGACAGCGCAGGAGTAAGCAGCGTGCATCTAACGTGCTGCAAAACTCCATTGTCAACCAGCAAAAAATAAACCCCACTGAGCTCCCCAGCCTGGGAGCAGTCCTGGGAGAGCTGATCCCGGTCCTCTCATGGCAGCAGCCCGGTGCGGGCACTGGTGTGCTGCCAACTCACTGGACCATATGAGCCCATAACAGCGTCCGAGGGGGCTCTTTGTGCTTGTGGTCACGAACGTTGTTCTCATGGCTGAAGAAAAACGTTTGCACATTCAAATGATGGGCTGGTGGTAGAGCAAGTTAAGTTTATGACCTCAAGGGTGGCTTACTTGCCTTTCTAAAGTAGCAACAAGACGTTAACCTACTACAGAGATGCACTGGGACTACTAAGTCCAGTGTTGACCATGTATTTCTGAGGTTCTGTTAGGTGTCCTAGAGCTGGTTGTGATAGAGAGTGATTGTGGCCAAGACTCACTGTCCCAGGGCAGTTTTGGATGATGCTGATATTTTTCAACTTGTCCTAGGAATTCTACTATAGTCTCAATCCTGACTTTAGCACATAGAATAGTAGGAGCATTTGCTACCTGTAGTACTAGCTGCTGACTTGTCTTCAAAAAAGATACTATCTTGAGAATTTTAGAGCAAATCCTGTGATACTGCAACCCCTCCTTTTTGTAGAAAAGATTCAATAATAAAGCCAGCAAATTTTGAAATGCACGTGCAACCCCTCCATCAGAGCACTCGCGTGTAGAAACTCGCAGAGCAGCCCTTGTCCTGCTGACTGCTTTGAACAAAGCTGTTTGGAGCAACGGTTTTCCAGGAATCCCCCTGTTCACCTGGAGCGTATTTTGGACAAAGGCTGCGTGTGTCACGTTTGCTCCAAGCGGTGCCGTGGGAAGCCAGGTGTAGATCGCTGCTTTTCTACACCGACCTCATTCCTTCTCAGTGTGTGGAAGCACGTCTCATGATTATCCGCACTGGCTTAGAGCAGGAACATGGGCAATAAGCTGTTAACTGCGAGCATCTTTACATTTATGTTAAGTTTATGTTTTACATTCTGATGGTTTCTGTGTTTCGCTACCAGGCAAGGGCGAAGGCCCTGAAGGAACGGGGCTGTTCATATTTATCCTGGCATATTCTAGCGCAGGGTCCATTACCTTTGTAGTTCTCGAGGGCGCTTCTCTGGACTGGATTCTTTGGATGCAATTTTGTAGGTGATGCTTGTCTTAAATTTTTAGGAAGGGGAGTTTCTGTGGCTGAAGAGGAATTTAATTTCCAGCTGAGATAGGAATTTTCTGATCAGGTAGCTGAATCCCTCCTCTCAAATGCCACTTACCCACTGCAGGATTTCAAGGAATCAAGTCTCTTTGAAGTGGCAGAGGGCCATCTTTCATTGGGTGCATACGTTTTATCTATATAGTCTGCAGTTGGTTCTGTTATTTGTGATACCACTCACTGTATCAGTATTAAACCAAACCGATTAGAAGCATTTTAAATGGTGTAATAATCTTCTTTGACCCTGCTTTCTGAAAGGATTTAACCCTCCAGTGCCAGACACTTGGCTCTCAAGCCTGATGCTCATCAGACATTATATGTTCTGGACTAACTGGAGAAACGTACTACCAAAGCGACAGGTGTATAGCTTGCACCTATTCTGTGCATCAGGGATTCAAGGGAGCTTTGCTGGCTCCTGCCCGTGTCTGCTCGCTTAAACGCGAAGCTTAGATGGGCACGAGAAACGTGAGATGGGGTTCTGGTTGCCCACGCGGTGTCACAGAGTGCGTGCGGTGTCACCGTTATTAGGTGTAAGGTAATGTTCCTCATCTTACTGTAGCTGTTTGGGTGACTACATCTGAAGCATTTTCTGGTTTCCTTTTCCATTGCTGCCACGATACTGTTACTGACGTTGCCTGCTCAACGGCAGGTTAAGCTGAACATTGGCTTCCCTCATTTCTGTCCCTTGGCAGCACGCTGCATCCAAGGGCTTTAAGGACCTTCAGCGCTGCTACAGGAACAGCCTGCTTACCCATAAGCTCACAAATTGTCATGTAAAGCTCTAGGGTATCCCAGGGTTGATGTTTTGGGTATGTTATTGCCGGGAACGCTGGCACCACCTTTTCCGCCCTAACTTTCAGCCAGGTTAGTGTTCAGCACGGTAGGGATTTGCTTCCTACCATGAGATTGTTTTGTTCATGTCGCTGTGCTCCCAAGATCTGCCTCTTTCTTTTAAATAAACCAAAAATTCACTAAGTACCTCTACAAACCCCTGCAAAATCTGTACTGTACTGAATCTGTATAATTTGTATCGCTGTATAAAAAAAGATCAAATAAAAGCATTCAAACCTTCTAGGATTTTGTGTACAAGTTTAAGAATTATGGCGTCTACAAGGATGAACTGAGCAGGATGAGAATGGAAAGAAGATGTACAGCGCCATAAGGAAGTACAGGATTAGTCTTCACACACCTTACTCGGACGGTTTTTTGTAAAGCACCCAGAAATCCTCGCTGTGAGCTGTGTTTCCACTGGGTGGTAGCAGCATGTGTCTTCGGCTGTAACGGAGCTGCTTTCGGTTTCTGCTCGGGGAGATCAGATTTGCAGTGGGGCGTGCAGCTGGGGCAGGGGAGGACTCGGCACTTCCCCTTTAGCAGGGGAAACGCTCACGCAGCTACAGCCGAGAAGAAAGCTGTTTCGTGGTCTGTACAAAAGCGTGCATGCCCTACTTCAGCGCGCCCGAAGATTTCCTCCAAGATGTGGCCTTCGTTAAAGCTGCCGTGAAAATTTGGCCAAACCAATCCTTAGTGGCTGGGATGAGACGTGTTTATTCAGGTCCCAAAGCAAGGGGGATTTGAATGCTGATCTGCAAAGTAGGCAACGCTTGACTCACAAAGCTTACGAGCTCTGGGAGAAAGGCTGGCGGAGCCCAGGAACCTTTCCTCCAAACTTATAGCATTGGGTNCCGAAGATTTCCTCCAAGATGTGGCCTTCGTTAAAGCTGCCGTGAAAATTTGGCCAAACCAATCCTTAGTGGCTGGGATGAGACGTGTTTATTCAGGTCCCAAAGCAAGGGGGATTTGAATGCTGATCTCCTGCAAAGTAGGCAACGCTTGACTCACAAAGCTTACGAGCTCTGGGAGAAAGGCTGGCGGAGCCCAGGAACCTTTCCTCCAAACTTTGAGCATTGGGTGTGTTTCTGTGGAAAGGTTGGGTTTAGGTGATGCACGGTTTTCAGATCGTTTCACTGCAGGTTTTTTTTTAATCAGCATTAGTCATAACACCTGGCTCAAGCCAAACCAGCTGGTCTTTGGGCAGACCCCACCTTTATCTGAAAGGACGTAAACCGCTGCCCAGGGCCTTCGCTCTCCCCACGCCAGCAGGTAAGCTGGGGAGGGTGGAAGATGGTGTCTGGTGACGTCTCTGGGCCCAGAGAGGCGTTTCTACAGCTGGTTAGCTGTGTACTGAGAGGAGAAAAAAGCGGTTTGGTTAAAGGGTTTTGTTAAAGCCCGGCCAAAGGAGTCGATGCTATGTGTTTGTTAGGGCGGGGAAACNTGGCGGAGCCCAGGAACCTTTCCTCCAAACTTTGAGCATTGGGTGTGTTTCTGTGGAAAGGTTGGGTTTAGGTGATGCACGGTTTTCAGATCGTTTCACTGCAGGTTTTTTTTTAATCAGCATTAGTCATAACACCTGGCTCAAGCCAAACCAGCTGGTCTTTGGGCAGACCCCACCTTTATCTGAAAGGACGTAAACCGCTGCCCAGGGCCTTCGCTCTCCCCACGCCAGCAGGTAAGCTGGGGAGGGTGGAAGATGGTGTCTGGTGACGTCTCTGGGCCCAGAGAGGTGTTTCTACAGCTGGTTAGCTGTGTACTGAAAGGAGAAAAAAGGGGTTTGGTTAAAGGGTTTTGTTAAAGCCCGGCCAAAGGAGTCGATGCTATGTGTTTGTTAGGGCGGGGAAACAAAAGCAAGCTGAAATGGGTAAGCTTTCCAAAGGATGGGGAGAGGTGAAATTGTAACGTGGCATTTTATGTAGTTTTTTGCAGTAGATAAAAGCGTGATGCTCCTCTGTCTTTGACCTTCTATCAGACCAGAAATGGTTTCTAGCAGCAGGTGTAGATGGGGCACGGGGGTTACAGGAGGGAGAGGGACGATGCAGGTAGAGCCTGGTATCCCTGGCTGGGTTTGGTGTCTGAGGGGTTACGGTCTGTGCGTCAGAGCGGGGCTCTGTCCGGCCTTGCGAAGGGCAGGACTCTGTTGGGATTGTAGGCGCTTGGAGCGAGGGCTCTTATCCGAAACCTCTACGTGGAGCCCGCCTCGTGAGAAATAACAAGAAGGAAGATGATGTGTATTACTGCGGTAGTTACCTCCTAATGGAAATCAGGAATCGGAGTGCTTGATCACTCAAAAGGACTGATGTCTTGGAAGGGCATCGCTCTGCCCAAGAGCTGTTGTAACGCGCTGGGGGTGACCCCGCTGCTCGGCACCTTCAGCAGACCTCGCGTGCGGTGCCGCTCCCCTGGCGTGGCAGCGGCCT